>PVJI01001079.1:0-202673 GCA_004026765.1 Micronycteris hirsuta
ACACGCTGGCATGTGCCCCACTGGGGACGGGACTCATTGGGGAAAATAAATAGAACAGTGATCTTGCTACGCTAATTATATGAGTTCTCACTGTAATTACCATAAAGTTATTAGTTACAGTAATTTTCAGTACTCCACCAGGGAAAATGAAGTTACTTTGAATTATAATGGCAAATTAAATGATATAAAAACACGAGGTGGCATAAGTAATTTGGGTCACAGAAGTACCTGTTATGTCCCAAAATGTGTCCTTGCCATTACCTGATTAGATCAACACTAGAGATGCATGTTTGTGGTTAGGGTGACTCCCCCCCAAGGAGAGCAGACCGTGGGACTCAGAGCATTACAGATGTCACAGTCAGTGAGGAGTTCCCCCCTGGGAATAGGAGACCCTGTGCATGGGGCCAGGTGAGCAGGGTGCCGAGTCTGGCCAGCTGCCCAGAACGTATGTGACTGTCCTCTGGGCACTGGCCTGAGGCTGGGGGAGGGGATGCTGGGGTGCAGCCCTGCAGGAAGGGCCCTGCCGGAACACAGTGTCGGCACCCACTGGTGAACGCCAGTCTGGAAGAGAGAGCTCGGGAGTCATAGAAAGGAAACAGTGGTTTCACTCAGAAAAGCCACAGTGCGAGTCCTGGGTACAGTGTTTCTCTTGAATGTTGAATTCTCCGTCGATAACGTGGGTGTCACAGTCCTATTTCCCAGGGCTGCTGGGAAAACTAAATGGCGATGGAGGAAGTGAGCATGTCTCAGAGCCAGCTTTTAATAAGAATGATCATTTACCCCCAAATCTCTGTCTGGAAAGGAGCAGATGGCACAGCACTTTTCTCCTGACCAAAGTCCCAGGCAGGGCTGGTCTGGTCCCCTCACACGGAGACTTCCTCTCCGTGCTGGCAGGGCACAGGTTTGCGTCCTGATAAAACACTGCGTCATCGACCCTCTCCCCAGGGCAGCGAGGCGTGAGCGGGGCGGTACCCGGGAGGCTGGTCCGTGTGCCATAATGAGCGAGTCATTGCCAGTCGTTACATGGGCCCCTCACCCCCGCATCCACCTCCACGGGCAGTGACTCTGCCACTGGGTGGAGATGGAGGTTCAAGTTGAATGCCACATCCACGGTGCCTCAACTCTGGAAACAGAACTAGATTTTGACCCTGATCCTCTCAGACCTTTGCCACGTGTCACACTTCTCACTCATGGCTCTCGTGTCCCACAAAGTCCTTCTTCCTGTGGACACAGGTTTTTTTCTCCCCGTGAAATAGGATTTTGGAAACTTGGGGCTGATCCGTTGATGTAGTCAAAGCAATGAAATGGTGACTCTGCAGATCAGGTCAGATGTGCAGAGAGTGGCAGTGTCACCAGAAAGAACTGGGGACTGCATTTCAGGGACCGCATTCCTCAGGCCCCTTGGGTCTAGTTGCAGCCATGTGACTGGTTCTCACCAAGGGGACAGGAGAGGGATGGTAGCATGTGTCTCTTCTAGGCCAGGCTTGTAAGAAAGCCCTTCTCTTGTCTCCTCTGGTGTCTGTCCCCTGGGGCCCCAGGTCACCTGGCCGTGAGAGCCGCCTCCAGCCATGTTCTCTAGAACGCTGCGTCCCAGTTTACTTGGACAAGAAATGTTTCAGTTATTTTACAAACCTCATTTGAGTCTTATTTCTTATGGACCTCGTGCTCCCCTGGCAGGGCCGAGTGGCGCGTGGACAAAGGGTCCTAGGCTGCCCCACACACGAATGTGACACTGTGCCCGTGGTTTCTAAGTCACGGATGACTGGTGACCTATGATTTGAAAATGAGTATACCTTGCTCAGGATTATTTCAGTCCCAGTAAAGTGACACTGGAAGCCAAGTCGCATTGTTTTAATGGACTTTATTTTGTTAGCCAGTGGTCTTCAACAGACCTCCAGTTGTGTTACTTTCAACGGTGAAAGAAAATACCATGTGGTATAAGACCTCCACACGAGGAGCCGGAGGCCAGATTTCCATCCCTGGTTTTGAAACTTTCCAACCGCAGCCCTTCAAGGTGTTATTCAATCTCAGCCTCACTCCTTCGTTAGTGAAAACGCGGTGTGGGTGGACATCCTCCTCATATAACAGAACTGAGGTGTGTAGACACTGGTGCACACGCCCTAATCACACGTAGTGAAGTATTCACATAGTTTTGTTACTAGTAGAGCATTGTGGCTTATAGTCATGTGCCCACCCTGTAAATAGACTTAAAGTACATCCCACGCTCGGAGGTGTTGTGAAACTACAGCGCCCATGAAGTCAGATCACAGCTCCGTGGAATGGGTCGCATGATTACATTGTGCTAAGATTTTAGGTTCACAGCAGTTGTTTTCTATATTAAGTATATAACACAATATATTACATATAAGTCATTTTTTAATTTTTAAAAAATAAAGAGCCTATTAAAATGTATAAAAGATTCCCTATCTCATTCCTCTTCGCAGCTCTTCTTCGACTTGCCTTGGAACAGGGAGACTGTTTACTTGTTTACATATTTTTTTTTTCCGGAGCTCGCATTGTGGTCCTTTTGCCCCCAGTCGTAGAGAACCGTGCAGAGGCAAGAAACAGGGCCGCGTGGCCACGAGCCGCGCCCCGCTGCGCCCCTCTCGAGGGCGGTGTGCGTGGTCGTGGGCCGGCTGTCCTCCCTGCTGCAGTTGGTTACTCTCCGGACCCGCGAGTCACGGCTCGGTTACTGCTGAGAAGGGCACCGGCTCCTGCGTGTCCTCAGTGGAAGCACCAGGGGCAACGCCGCCAAGGGCGGGGCCATGTGCTGTCAATCACAGTCAGGCAGCGGTGATTGGATGATTGCCACCGCTGTGGGCTGGGGGTAGAAGAACTGAGAACTCCGATCACACCTGCCAGAAGGTCATCCTTCAAAGCTGTGAGTTTCCGAGCAACAATTTCACACCCTCCCAACCCCCTGCACCCCAGCTGTAGAGAGTCGGCTATACGCGCCGTGTATAAAATAAAGTAGAAGTATTTATTTACGGGGCACACATGTGTCACACACACAGCGGTGTGTCTATATCCAGTATGTCACATGCGTGACGTCAGGACCTTTCAATGACTCCAACCCTTCTGCTCTGGGTGTCTTCTTTCACCCATAACTAAGTAGCTGTGATTATGAGACCTGTCCATCTATAGGCTTTGGCTCTTTCCAAAACTGTCCCCCTAAATCTAACCTCATGTGCTTCCTGGATTTTTCTAGACTGTTTTAGGGAGAGGGGGTGAGGTGTCTGTGTGGAGGGATAAAGGCCATCCTGGCCTTAGGAATTTGGTTTCTGTTTGTGCTTTGTTTTTTAATCATCTGACGACAATTACTCAGAATCAGCCTGACGCCAAATCTGTAAAGTGGGTACAGCAGAGGGTCAGAGGTCATTTCCCTGCAATATTCTCCCCAGCTCTGAAGTTCTACCTCATTAAAAGACCTCATAAGATTCATTCAGCTACATAATTACTTCAAATGACCTGGATGAATCTATGTTTCTTTTTCTGCAGCACTAAAGATTTTGATACATATTTCTTTTTTTTAAATAATTACTTTATTGTTGTTCAATTACAGTTATTTGCAACGTCTCCCCTCCCCTCCTCCCTTCCCTTCCAACCCCTCCTCCGCCCCCCAGCCTCCCTTCTCCCCCTTAGCTCTGTCCATGTGTCCTCTACCGTGATTCCTGAAAACCCTTCTCCCCATTGTCCCCTCCCCCCTCTCCCCTGTCTATTGTTAGACTGTTCTTAATTTCAATGTCTCTGGTTATGTTTGCTTGCTTTCTGCTTTTGTTGATTATGATCCAGTTAAAGGTGAGATCATATGGTATTTGTCTCTCACCGCCTGGCTTACTTCACTTAGAAAGGAAGAAGGAGCTTATACCCTTTGCAACAGCATGGATGGAACTGGAGAGCATTATGATACATATTTCTTAAAACCCACATTTTCTCTTGTATGCTGAACAGATCAAAGACCAGCCATGGGGTGAGGTCTCTAAAAGAGGCAGGATCTGACTGGCCTCAGTTCTATCCTCCCTGAAATTGAGACTGTGGCAGTTACTCCAAAGCGTGTGAGATTCAAAAAGTGAAGGCATTTTTAGGAAAAGCAGCTAAGTACTTTGTTGTTTATAGTATTGCTGACATACGAGCATATATTTAATTATAGATGAAATACAGTAAATTGTATAGAATTCTATGACAGTATCTGTGATTATAACAGCTGCAGTATCTGTGATTGTGATAGCTATAGTTTCCGTGGTTGGAATAGCTAGCTGAAGCGACTTTTATTTGCGAGAGCAGGGAGATGAGTGACAGGCATGCTGCAGGTCGATCGGGCCACTTCTGTCACAGGTACAAACGTTTTTAAACTGCTCGTTAAGTCTTGCATTTGGACGCGGCAGCCCTTTCCATGGCATGCAACCCTTTCCGTGGAAGTGACTTCCTTGAAGACACATCTCTGCAGATGCTGTGATTTTCCTCCCAGTTCGCATCTGCCTTTCCCTCCATGCACACTTGCTTTGGACGGAAAAGGCCCGCTCGGGGCACAGCCTGGGAGAGCTAGGAGTTCAGCCCCTGGACCGCTGATCCTCAGAAATGTTCCAAATGCATTCCGAGATGATGGGCTGTCTGTCTCTTTCTTCTGTCTGCAGATGGTAGACAGGGAGACAGCCCAGGGCTCCCGGGGCCGTGCAGACAGCGTCAGAGCGGCTGCCCTAGGCAGTGCGCTGGGCTGGCTCAGGGGCCACCCCGGCTGTCCTGCTCTCAGCAGATGCTGCAGTTTAAGGGGCACCTGCTTCCTTTAAAGTGCCTGCCTCTGGACAGACCGAGCCTCTCTGCATTCTCGTTGCTCTCCTCCTCGGTGGCTGCTGCTTTCTCCAGTCGCCTGTCTTCCAGCAGGATTTCAGGCTTGCCCAGCCCTGCTAAGATCCCCATACAAAACCATATTGAGATGTGTTTATTTCCTGCGGGGAGCATGAAGCATAGAAAGAAAGGTGGTAGGGGGTGAAGCAGGTCGCCGCTGCCCACCTGCCTCAGGCCCAGGGAAGAGGCAAATGCTGTACAGCTTGCTTGGCATCTAAACCTCAATTTTCCCAGCAGCAAAACGAAGATTTTGAACTAGGTAGTTCCGAGATCCTTTTTAGCTCAAAAATCAAAGTAGCACTGTTATTGCAGAGACGTTAGAAAACTAGAACCTGTGCATTTTTAGTCCCAGCTATAAAACGTCCCCTACCATACAAATTTTTAAACTCTATTCTGTGAAATGTCTGCGTAATCAGATACCTATAAGGCCGCATCTACATGACGCCGATTTTCAGTGAGCGAAGCATCTCCCTCGACTTTTGTCCTAAGTCAACTTTCTGGAACATTGCTATACTCCAAACAGGGGCTAGACTGAACCATCAGGTTAAATGACGCTGTGCTTCTTGGAACTCAAACCTTCCAAACAGAATATTCTCATGAATTGGTATGTTGTCCTAATTAATAGATAGTATATTAGAATTGATCTTTAAAAACTGAAGGATCCATTCGCTCTGTGACTTTGCTTGTTACATGTAAAGCTGTTTCCATCTCAGAAAAACCATCGCGTACAATATCACTGACGCCCGTTCCTTGTTGACCGTCGTTTCCAGGAAAGACTGATGATCCTCGTTCCATCTGCGTCTAAAGAAAATCAGGAGGAAGTGGGTCCTGTCACTGGCTGTCCCTGTGGAGGAGCTTTACGAACACAGCCTCTCTGTGGAATGGCTCGCAGGCTGAAAGAATTCCAGAGCACCGAGACTTCTCTGCGCTTGATTACAGAAGGTGTTCCACAGACACCCAGCAAGGCTTCTTGCAAGTACTCGCTGAGATCACTCAGAACTCATTCAAAACCCAAGAGCTTCTTCAAGCCTCTGGAAACTGCTTCCAAATTTCAACAGCCTCGGAGCGCTTGTGAAATCATTTACCGCAATCATGAAAATGAACACAGATGGGTGCGTCACGTTGGGTCAGACGAAAACAGCCTCACGTCCTGAATTAAAGAATGTCGACTTTGAGATGTCCCTTCTGCGGTGTGCCCTTCCCAACTTGGCTGGGCTTTGATATGAAGAAAAATCTCCACCCTTGTGTGGCCAATGATTTAAAAATATGAGAGTTAACTTTAAGGTTTCAATGAGAGGAAGAAATTTGGGAGTCTCGACGTTTCATGGATAAACATTTACTTTATTCCTCTATTTCAAAATGGAAGCACCAACCCCCATTAGGCCTGGGAGGCGCAAGGGCAGGGACCCTCAGGTCTGCCTGGAACAGAGAATAATTACCAGGTGTTCTGCTGAGAGAGAGGACAGAAAATGGCGTGGTGAGCTGAGGGAAGGGAGGGTTGCTTAACTGCTTTTTAAATTTTCAGTCAATATGTCTGTTTATAGTCCTCTCTTATTCTCCAACTTCCAGACATTTGGGAGTTCTTTGGCAGAAACGCAGTTGCTCCCCAGGATTCTGCGATGTCACCAGGGCCTGTGGCTTCTCAGGACCCGCCGACACTGTCACCAGTCTGCCAGCTCCTGTTCACACCACACTTTTCTCCTCGCTGTTGTCTCCTCTCCATGCACATGCCTTTGTTGAGTTTTCCCTTTTAAAATAAATAATTTGCTTTATCTTAAGCAGGTTTGGGGAATAAAACGACAAGAGTGTTTTTAGGGCCGTAAAAGGAATCCATGTGAGAACATCACGGCAGGCACAGGTCATCATGCCTGTGTCCAAACCCGTGGTGCAGTGCAGAGCAGCAGGAGAGAGCCCCGTGTGAGCCATGACCTTGGGGACTGTGATGAGTCATCCGTGGTTAAAAACTCACCGTTTTGCTGAGTGATATTGGTAACAGGGGAGCGGGGGTGTGCGTGAGTGGGTATGTGGGAAACCTTCCTCCATTCCTCTCAATTTTGCCATGAACCTAAAACTTCTCTGAAATGTTAAGTCTCAAAAATAATGCAAGAGCACATGACCAATCTGCCGTTTTAACTGTGGTGTAGGGTTGTATACCTTCTCCTGCTTCGGACATAATCGAAGATCCAATTAAGCAGGCTGCATGACTGCTAAGAGGAATGCGAAAATATTTATTTGGTAAAAATATCAAATCAACAAATCATGGTAATATAATTAAGCAGAATTTGCTGAGTCAATTATATCTAAATCCTGAAGCTAATTAGGTTATTTCTTTCAAAGGATACATTTATCTATTAAATTTCCAAAACATAAACATACCTGCCACTCTTAAAGTGGTTGTTACTAAAGACCAAGCAGAAATTGTCCCGGCGAGGAGAAAGCAAGCCCCGCCGGAATCCGCTGGTGCAGCCGGAACTCTGCTGGAGGGAGCTGAGTGGCCGCTGACCACGTGGGAGGGACCAAACCTTTGAAGCAGGGTGGAAGACAGAACGGTGTTGATTTCATGAGGCAGCATTTCTCACAACAGGCAGCGTAAACGAATGAAGGAGAAGTGATGGATACGATGCTCTGTGAAAGTCACAAACACATCGTCAGAACGTGGGCGCCGGGAGTTAGAGCCCATGTCGCGGTCGCGGTGGGGAACGGGCAGACGGCTTGACTCCGTGGGAATAACCTGAGAGACCCTTCGACGTTACAGACCCGCTGGGTGCTGTGGACCAAATCGCTGCCTCTCTTTGTGCCAGGGGGGCTTGCCTGGGTGCCCCCTCCCTCCCAGGTCCCTGTGAGTTACGCCAGGAAGCCTGAAGAGCTGACTCGCGTCTGGCCTGGACTTACCGACGCCACCACTAGGTTAGGTTTTACCCGTGAACTGTCGGCGTCACACAGCAAAGGGGTCACCAGACCTCCTGTGCCTCGAATACTGAGAATCAGCCACTCTTCCTCTAACATGTCCTTGTCTCGTTAGAGATGCATGGTCGTCTCAGTCCATTCTCCTTCAGCAGAAAGTACCGCAGAGCCACGAAAGGGCAGAGACCCCCACGCCCCTCTTCCTGATCTTGGGGGCAGTCACTGATTTTGAAGTTGTTCCCGTCTGGAACCCTGCCCTGCCTGGACACCGTGCTTGATCATCGACTGTGAGAGTCTGCAGTGTCCAGTCCAACACGTGCCAACTCCGTCCTTGGCTGCTCATCACCGCGCTCAGCTCCCGGCCTGTCACGAATCCTCCACTTCTGTCCCGCCGGCACACCCCGAGGACACAGTCAGACTCCCGCCTCCAGTCCCGGTCTCTGCATAACCATTAGAAAATCTGCCTGGGTGTGCTGTCCCTGTTGGTGTTCGATAAAGATAAAAGAACACAATGTAAACAATGAAAAGCCAGGTCCCTCAGCATAAGGCAGCAGGCTCTGAGTGAGCTGGTTGCTGCCTCTCCTCATTCACCAAGATACACAGTTTCCTGCCTCCATGGCGAGGGGCCCCCTCTCACTGGGATGGCAGCCCGCCCATCGGCCCTTTGTTCTGTGGTCAAGGACTCGGCTCTGGCATTGTCTCAGGAATGTCCCCCATGCCCTTGGTCTGAATTGGGTTCTCACCTTTTCCCTGCTCCCGTTAGACCCTGAGCATCTGCCCAACACTTTCCTTGGCGTATTTCATCATCACTGGCTGTGTCCATTTATCTGGCCAGGGCGGAGGCCCTCCGCAGGCAGAAACCGTGTGCTGTGTTTATCACTGCACCCATAACCCCTAGCATGAGAAATCAATACACAGTGTTGAATAAATAAATGACTTTATCTTCCTCCTGATCATTGGAAGAAATTTCACATTCTTAAAAAAGGCGTTTTGGTATCCTTTGTAAATGTGCCAGAAAATAATTCACAGAAAATTGGTTCGTCATAAAAATTAAAGTGACTTTGAGTTTATTTCCACAAATTTGCTAAGTTTCAGAGCTTTCTATGCACGTGCGATATGCAAAAACAAGAAGTCAGCGTGGAAGACAAGTGTCCGGGACCTCTGTGACAATAGGGGGCGCATTTCACATGGGAGTCGTCCTTGGGTGGGGAGCTCTGCCGGGGGCTTTGCAGCAGGGCAGGGAACTGGGCTCAGTGCTGAAAGGAAAGGGGGGGATTTATCACCACAGCGCAGGGCAGGGTCTTGGGGGGAACATTACTAAGAGAAATATTCAGAGTAGATTCTGTGTAAACTGACTCAGCAGGAAGCCTCCACTTGAGAACGTGCCCGAGGATGGCGGCGAGTTACAGGGGGCTCCGGGGAGCCCGGCTGGGGTTCGGGTGGGTGTTCCTGGTGGTCAGAGTGCAATGCCGTTAGCCATCGTCATGCATGACCAGAATGCACGGAAGTGTCTCAGCGGAAAGAGAGAACTCGTTTCCCCCAGTCAGCTGTAGCTTCCATTATGTAAGCTTTGAATTGGCTAATCTTTCTTCAGCACTGTGGAAATGATTTCGGCCAATAACCCTGTAATACAGACACATTATCCCAGAAGGAGGGTTTAAAAACTCAGACGTGGTTTGCTTTCTGCACAGTTGGTGACTCCCCATCTCCCGGGTTCTCTGGGCTCCTGAGGGGAGTGGGATGTAATATGCAGGAAAAGATTTTCACTTGCCAAAGAGTTAGCAAGGTCAGTTATACAAACATTTTAAACTTCAGTTCCTTAGAGGAAATACTGTGACTTGAGGGCATGTGCTGTAGCTCTCTCCTTTGTAGGCGGGAATCACAACCTGAGTCAAGAGTACACGGTGAACAGCCATTGGCCAGATCCTAAATGTAACGGGCGAATCACGATCAATTATTCAGATGAGATGCCCCTGCAAGTCACGGGTTAAAACTAACAAGGGCGAGTTTAACAGAATTATCATCTCTCAAAATTATCATTCAAGCTTCTCAGATTATTTCCCCCACAACGTATTTTCTTCCACATCACGCGAGAAAAGCCGGAGCCGAGAGGCCTGTTCTCCTCGGCAACAGGTGACCCGTCTTCTGTCCATGTCCACGTCTCAGTGGCAACGGCGTGGAAAAGGAAGAGAGGACGTTTGGCAAGAGATGAGCAATAACCCAGCTTCAATTTTGTCCCCGTGCTTGGAAGTGCCCAGCGGGGACGCTTGGCTCATTCTGCAGCCCTGGAAACGGCTCCCAGCGGTGGGCGTGCACCAGCGCTGCCGAGGCAAGTTTAAGAAATAACCGGAAACGCACTGGCTACTTTTATGGTAATTGAATTTCATTCCGTGTCAGCCATAACGAATGAGCTACACGAGACCTGCTTCCAAGGGCAGTGTCAGCAAGGGACCGGCTGGTGCGACGCAGCCACGCTCACACACCACTCACATCGCCATCAGGTGAGTCCGCAATGGTATGCATATCGCGCAACACTCATCCCCTATTTTTAGAAGAACTCTCTTTCCAGCTCAACAATTAAGCCTGTCAATCACAGATTGTGGAGGAAAAAAAGTGCTTTTCACTGTCTTACCTGTCCAGGGGACTGTGCCAATGAGATGGCACTCTGAACATCCACACGAACGGGCGGACAGCTTTTCTACAGTCAATGTTAAGAGAAGATTCCTTGACTCATAAAATTAACTGGCCAAAGGGAAATGTAGCGATGGGTCCTTTGGAACATTGGAACGGGTCATGCCGAACGGGTTTATTTGCAAAGGCGAGCGCAAGGTCTTGCTTTCAATGCGCGCCATTTGCGTTTTCTGCTGTTGCCTAGCTCAGCTTCCCGTGGGCGCATTCGGTGGTGGTCCGGCGTATCTACCGTTAGACGGGGTAGACGGGGAAACGAGTTCTCTCTTTCCGCTGAGACACTTCCGTGCTCAGGCTCTGGCTCTCTCCCAAGATAACGTGAGCCCCTGACAGAGCCTGTCCCTGCTCCACCCACACTCGCGGGAAGCAGCCGTGACCCAGCATCCCCGAGAGGAAAACCTGAGACTACCTGTTCCAGGAGTCAGGAGGCAGTATTTAGATATCTAACGAAGACTGTCCATCAAAAGGAGTCAAAACGTCGTTTTAGCTCACGTCTCCTCTTTCTTAGAAGTGCTGCAACAGAAAAGGAAATTCTTCTGTTTTTAAAATGAAACTAACTTGCACCAAAACTGTCACTGCTTCTACTGAGTTAGAGGTGTACGGAAATGTTAGAGAAAGAACAACACTAGCAGGTCTTAACAAAGTGCACGCACTTTAGTTTTATGTTGTTTTTCAATATTTTGTGAGCGTGGCGCTAACTTTCAGATACGAGAGTCCTGTGACGAGTTAAGAAATAGTGCATGGCTTCGTGATAACCGACAGGGGGCAGCACTTAGTGATGGACTGCAGATACTCTTCATGAACAAAGAGTTGTCCATTTTCCCAGGCTGATAAAGAGAGTGAATTTCCCAAATGGATCTGTGGGGAAGGTGTTTCCCCTTGGTGTCCCCGTGGGACTTTCACACACGGGCCAGTGTGACGGGGGAGCACCAGGCGTAGGTGGGAAACCTCGGGCGGGCGGAGCGCTGGCGAGGGCACCGCAGACGTGGAGACAGGTAGCAGATGCGCACATGTACAATCTCTGTTTGATCGCGTCACTGTGACACTGAAGTCAGGGGACAGTTCAGGGTTCAATTATTGGTGACAGTACGTGGCATCTTACATGCTTACGATCTTTAGGATTTCTTGGCTCATGTATGTTTCCACCGTATTGTTAATTTTTAAAAATTTATATTTGTATCTTGTATTCTCTGCCATAGCCCAGGATCTAGAAATGCAGGCAATATAATAGCTATTCCGTAAATAGTTGCTGATTAATGAATGATGGTGTCATTGAGAGAAGCAGGCCAGACTTTGAGAAACAGGAAGTTTCTGGAAAAATTTACGATATACGGGAACACTCACCCCGGGTCATCGTTCCTCATGGGTTCTCCGGAGAGGCAGATCTCTGCCAAGAAAAACGAAGTCACTTCTCACCTATTGCTTTTAAAATGGACTGTTAAAAGCACACAGGAGAGACCACCAGCGTATGAACCTTGAAAGAACTCTCAAGTCTGGGCTTTAAAGAGCAAGAGAGGAGTTCGGCAGACTGAACATAGATTTTTACTAGAGCCCGTAGCATTAGTGAGATTAAAAAATATGAAAAAAGGCCAGTTTTCTCACACTTCTCAGGAGGTTCACATAAAACCCTTCCTTGATCTTGGGCTTGGTGAGGCGGGGCGGAGACTCTGAGAGGGAGGAGCAAGGGGTGCTGCGTGCCCTCCGCACACCCGGCGCGCTCTGGGTTGAAAGGCTCCGGAGTTTCAAGGGGCTTACAAACCCCAGGCAGGCTTCGTGAGGTCAAGGTCAGCAGAAGCTGGCCCCCAATTCTGTTTGGAATTCTAGGAGAACGTCACTAAGACAGGAATGGCCATGTGACATGCCTGGAGGCAGAGCACCTGAGGAACCCAGCCCGTGGTCAAGCTCAATGCTGAGTCTCTGTCTTCCCAGGACACATGACTCCAGGGCCCTCCCACAAGACACGAGACGTGGCTGAGGACTGAGTTAGCATCAGGCCAGGAAGTTGCTGTGATGCAGAAGTAGGAGGCTGACTCCAGAGCCATCGGTGTGAGAGGGAGTGACAGAAGGTGCCGAGTCTTTGAGGACCCGCCACATCACAGGGGAAAGAAGTGGAGGGAGACATGGCCATATGCATTGACCTGTTGGGGAGAGCAGAGCACAAGTGGCATGAGCCACAGACCCAGAATCTACAAGAAGACACCCCAGAACACAGTACAAGGACCAGGGTCCCCAGGCCAAACCCAGTGACATGGAGCTGACCTCCCACTTCTACTGCCCAAAGGCCTGGGCACATTCAGAAAGAGGACGAGGAGGAGGGGAAGAAGAACCATGAATTCACTAGATTGCGGTCTTGAATTTGGCTAAATAGTTTTCGTAAATGACTGGGGAAACCAAGCGGCTGGGAGACTACGAGGTTTTAAAATCTGCATTTACGTGGCAGTGTTGGAATCGAATGGCCCTGAGACCACTGCTGAGTCCCTGAAAGCTCTGAGAGACACAGTTTTCTGTAAGACGGGGCCACTGCCACCATGTGCCTCAGAAGTTCAATGTACTGATGTTGATTGAGCACTCTGTCAGCCAGCAGTATTTGGGTCAAGAACTGGATTGTTTGGATCCCCAGTCTGTTTCATATTAACAGATATTTTAACCTAAGAAACTCACAATACTAGAATAAAGGCAAGTTTGATTTAACCACAAGGCCTTTGAAGATTATTTTTTTATTATGTTAGGGAGATAGTTATGTCGTACACGGATGAATAATTGCCACTCAGTAGTTTGCTGTTATTACATGACATGGAACCAAAGTGGCAAAGGCGTGCATGGCCGTCCCTGGCTGTCAGCGTGTCCATCGGACCCGTGATGCTTCCAAGATGTTGCCGGCTCTCATTTGAAACTGCAGAGGTCAGGCTGGTGTCATTTGCTAACGCTGTGGCAAATCACTCCTTGTTTATCACAGAGGGATGGAAAGTGGCGTTTAGACTCCAGAGTAGATTGTCTTCCACTGTGAACACAATAAATATCAGTCTGTTCCCTTTCCCTCCCAGAGACTTTCACCTCACCTGAACAAGACAGGCACCTCGTCGGCGATGCATGGTGGTAAGTCAGTGTCGTGTTGTACAAACCTTGTGTTAAGTTCAAACGCAAGCACCGGCCTCGAGATCACACTTCGTTTGAACGTGGAAACAAACACTTCGCATGACCTTGAACATGAAACCACCTCTGACAAAGGGAACACTAGCCACCTTCACGTTCAGGATAATTGGTAGAAGAGTTGGACGGACCTTTATAAAACCAGGCTGAGGTTTACCCTTTAATGTACATGTGAAAAAAACAGATAATTAAGAGAATCAATAATTAAGATGTCTGAGGGAACTGAACAAATTGGAAGAGCTACAAAGTGTTTAATGAGACTATGTATAATCCCCCAGGAATCTGTACGTGAACATTTGAGTGGAGAAAATGATGGTATGCAGCTGCTTCTGACTAGTCATTAGAACGAGAGTCAGGGTTGATTCTTCGAGGGATCTGGACGATGCTCTTCAGACTCTGAGTGTGTAGGTGGAACCTCTGACCACCTCCCACTGTTCAATAACGGGACCTGGTCCTGAGCAATGTCTGCTTCTGCTCAGTTTTCTTTTTAGCCCCTGGCGTCTTCCTGTGCTTTCTGCACTAAATTCAATAAATAGTTATTAAATTAGTTAAATTCAGTTAGACCTTGTCTAGACATTGGAGATACATGTGTGATTCCAACAGAGGGGGAAAAAAATGAAAGACATACAAGCCAAAACAGGTGAAGCTGCTCAGAGAAGAAAACGTGGACCTTACAAGATGGGGAATATTTGAATGTTTCACAGACAATTATATTCCAGAAAATACTAGCATGGGAGACCTCAGCTTCTCATTTGTTACCAAATCTTTCACCAGTTGGCATCTCCCAAGGATATTGATTCCTATTGGATACCTGGTATGTTGCTTCAAAATGGACCTTCCTGCCATAAAAACAGCCCAGTTTCATTGTGAGCTGTTCAGTGATACATTTCAACCACGTGGGATTCCTGTGGACGCTGAAATAGTATGCTAAAGCTCACCTCCTTGCAAACTTTACTCACCCGGTACGTGATACTTCATTGCATAAGGACTAACGGCTGATGACAACATAAACGCCGATGTTACAAGGTAGGAAGTGGCAGAATATGTCATATACAGTTTACTCACCGCATACGGCATGGGGTACCTGTCTCTTCTCTCCATTAAACAAACTTACAGATCGTTTATAAAAGAAGATGATTTATTTACACAATCTTATATTTCATTGGAATTTCCTTGTAAATGGCACATACTAACACTAATAAAGAAATAAACATCTTATCATATATTTTGGATTGTGTATAATAGACTTCATTATGATTGGGTGTGAGTTTTGTGGGATTTATGAGCCACATTTTACTTCTATTTAGTGCCCCATGAAACATTCCTAAAAGCACCAGCACACACTCAGTGCACAGTATATGTTGCCTTGAGCGATCAGTTTGGAGACCGACGAGAAAGGTGGTTGATGGTACACAGTAAATACACCTTAGAGTAAACCAGAGGTGGGGACCTCATTGTTTATTTTGCTGTGTCTTGACTTCTGAATATTTTCAGTTTGTGGGGAATCTGCTTTTTGAGTGCTTTCTAAAGAGGAATACTTACTGGAACCGATATTTGTTATTGGCTGCCTTCCGTACAAGAGCTTACCTTCTTGTGGGCTGTGAGTTCCCCACCGCCAGAGAAATTCCCAGGTGAGACCGCCATTTTCCAGGGGAGGAAGGGAATTATTTAGAACTCTCTGGAAGCAGGGAGAACAAGGTCACAAAGGGGGACAAAGTGGCGCTTGGCCTCCGTGTAGTCACCTGAGACCCTGAGGTAGCTTTTGGCGTAGGCTGATTTGTATGGTTGTCAGGATTGCCTGAAAATGACCAGTTACCCTCTTAGAGCCAAAGGCGCCCGAGAGCCAGGGTCCAAATCTTGACACATGGGCAGGAATCCTCCAAAACTCAGTGCCAATAAGATGTCCTAGACCTTCTGGGGGACAGTCATCGCTCTGTGTTGCCAGACACTAGAGGAGTGGAAAGTGTCCTTACCGAAGAAGACCACAGGAGTTGAAGATTTCACGTATTTATATTTTGTAGTTGGGAATGATGTCTTGTGAAGGGATGTTTAGTAACGAGTTGCCCTTTTGTGTGAAGGAAGGGGAGACAGAAACATTCTTAGGTCGGCCTTTTTGTCCCTGGAGGGCATGTCCCTCCATGACACCTTGGGAAGCACACTCGTCGTGAGGAGTAGCTGAGATACACAGCAGAACAGAACTCCGGGGTCCAGTGATGAGAGTGCAAGCCACAGAGAGAGAGTGACACTCCTGCACGTGTACAAGGGGGCTCGGGGCGATGTCCCTCCTCTGAGTGCTGCGTGGGGAGAAAGATGACATGTAGAATCATGTTCCATCTGGGGTCAGAAGGAGGAGGAAACTTCATAAATGTGATAAAAGGCTCCATGTGAGCTCACTCCCTCAAGTTCAGAGAACGCACTCCAGAGAGAAATTCCGTGAATGATGATGATTGGGCTGAGGATACTTGAGTGTTTTTATCTTTATGAACAGCTTCATAGAGAGAGCGTCACAAGAGACTCTGCAGAGGGCGACTCCTTATAAATATTTTTCTGGGGGAGAAATTGTTCCAGAGAGAGCTACTTTTCATTCTCAGAGGGATGAAAAGGGAAGTAACTTCATAAACACTAAAGATGAGTTTGTAATTTCTTATTTTCTTACTGTTCATAATATATATTCTTAATTGCAGGAAAACATATTAAGTGAAAACCTAGATATGAAGAAAGACATGACTACAGGACTCATAATATTCTGACATATAATTCCAGAAAGTAGCAAACATGTAGCTTCACATTTATTTTGACGGTGCTATATTGTAAGAATAATTGTGCAAAAACGTCAGTTTCTTCTATAGTAGCTTTAGTATATTTTCTTATGTTAACCAATTTATTACAACATAGCCAACATTTTAATGTACGTATATCCCTATCAAGTAAGAAAAAAATTCTTGATGAGCATTCTTATGAGCAAATTTTTGCTCCCTTATTTAATTTATATCTTGTTGACCAGTGATGGACATATTCACTTCCAGGAAAAGTACTTAACAGTCTAGTAAGGAAGGGTGTGAGTTACTGGTGCCTGTGGCTTTCTCTTTAGCAGCAGTATTGATAAGAAAAAGAGGTCAGATTTGATGTGGTATTTCGGGACATCAGTCTCGGCTGAGGTCCATCCTGGGTTTGAAGACGTCATTCAGAGACTTTTCTTTCTCAGCTTGCTTGAACATCAACCAAGTATGATATGGTGATTTAGAAGAAATTATATATGTTTGTTCATTCAGGTGACCAGCATATAATTATCATATATATCTGGTCTTAGTCCACAGTTCTCAGCTCACAGCTCAAACCCTTGGAATTTCCCAAGTGGTAAGAGGATGAGGAGCATCCTTTGTTCTTCTACTTGGTCCCTTTGTCCTCAGCTCCTGAAACACCCCAGAGCTCAAGGAGATGCCCCTCCCACCTCAAACTGGGCTTCTCCTAATGTGGTGACTTCTGGAAAATAGCTAAGGTGGGGCTGGTTGCCAGGAGAACCAACCAGGATGAAGGGGGAACTTTCAGCCCCACCCCTTGGTCTGTGGTGAGGGGGGAGGAGCTGTGGGTTGAGTCAATGACCAGTGGTCCTCAACCATGTGTGTGTGATGAAGCTTCCCTAAACACTCAGTAAGGAGGATGGGGGTCTGGACAGTTTCCAGGTTGGCCAACCAGAAGGCTTCCAAGTGCCACCCTGCCTGGCCCCAAATGCCACATGGACAGAAACTCCTTGATTTGGGACCTCACCCTATGAATCTCTTCATCTGGCTGTTGATTTGTATCCTTTAACACCCTGTGTGATAAATCAGTAGCAGAGTGAGTGGGCAGGTTTTCTGAGTTCCGTAAGCCATTCTAGCTGAGTAATCAAACTCACAGAGGGCTTGTGGGAACCTCTGATGTAGAGCCCGCTGGCCAGGGGCACGGGCGGCCACCTGCCCTACAATCCATGTCTGAGTGGAGGGCGGTCTTGTGGACCCGAGCCCATGACCTGTACAGTGTCGGGTGGAGTTGAACTGAGCTGAATTCGGGGCCTGCCGCCCTCAGGCTGGTGTCTGAGAATGGCACCTGCCTAAGCGGAAGCCTCCCCACACCCGCTGCAGCTGCGTCCTGGTCCCAGAAGACCGAGTGTGCCGGCTCTTGGCTCCATCACCACGCACCTAGACTTGCTCCTTCTATGAAATGATGCGTTTAGACGTGTCCTCGTGGTCCAAACCCCTCATTGTTGCTTCTTGGTGACTCTGCCTCTGTCTCGCAGTCCTTTTCTCTCCTCCATCCTGAGGCCCGTGTGCACCGTCTGCACTCACGTCTCCGCAGGCTCCTGCTTTCTCTCTCCTCCAGACGCCATTGCAAGCTCGCTGGCCATGGTCTCTCCGCAGCACCTTAACCTCCTGCTCTGTGTCCTCCTGTACACACCGGGGGCATGGTGGAGAAGTTCCACGTCGGGGGCTTGTAATGCCCCCCCTCCTTCCCACCTGCACTGGAGCATGCTAATCTCTGTCCCGGTGCTTCCCACCAGTCTCCAGAGAGGTCATAAATCCAAGAAAAACTAAAATTAGCATATTTTTCTCTTGACCTTCTGTTAATCCAAAAATGCTTCAGACTCTAGTTTTCCATTCTGAGAGTTCTATTTGTGTGTTTTGAAACCGTGGCCCAGAGTTCGGAGGAGAAGCCATTCATTCTGGTTTTAATCTTTCATGGACATGCTGGGATGGTCCGTCGGGAACTTTGGAGCAGACTGCAGAGCGTGACACAGAGTTGAAAGGTTCCCCGCTTTTCCTGGGAGCTCAGGGAGGTGTCCAGCACCTGGAAGGGGCCAGTGGTACAGGCTGAGCAAGACTTCGGCCGACGGGCTTCCACAGCAGCGCCGATACCACGAGATCAGGTGACCCCGCCGAACTCCAATGTCTTTGCATTGAAGAAAAACCTTTAAAAAGAGAAACTTTAAACTCAGTGTTAGTTAATGGGGAAAATAGTGAGTTACTGAAGTGAGCTGAAGGATTCTAGGTTCATCCAGTGCATGCCACACAGGTGATATCACGTAACGAGCTTCTTAGGGTGAACGAGGCCGTGCTGTTGAGCAGCGGTCAAACCCATGCCTATAGATGCGGCCATGCCACCCCTTCCTCTCTCCTTCCCTCTTTTCATATCCACCAGTCTCCCCTGCAGCCTGGGAACTGGAAGTGTGTGTCTAGAATTAACACTGTGGATTGCCTTGCCAAATTGTAATCCGTGGGCCACCCAGGGAGACGGGAGGGGTCAGACATGCCTCGCGATTTCCACGCCCCTGCTTGTAACACTCTTATTTTCTTTGTGTCTCACATGTCCATCTGTGGGCTGCGTGGGCGTTCTTTCAGTGCTTTGCCTACCCCCACTTCTGCCTCGTGGAACCGAAGTGTAAAGAGGCGACTTAAGTGATGCGGTTGGTCCATAATGTCTCTGTTTGCTCATGAAGGAGGACTCCAGGGTGAAGGTTGAAGTAGCTGTGAGGTATAATAAAGCAAAGATAGATAAGGTGATGGAAGCCAACAAACAACAGGGGTAGCAAATGCGAAAATGTATTGAATGGACATGTTAGAAGCTGGGAATGTCCCGCCCGTTTCCTGGTGAGCCCTCTCCCAAGCTTCCTCTTGGGAGTCCAGTCCCGCTGCCCTCACCAGGAGCGGTGCGGTGACCTGAGACGGCAGAGAGGGCCACCAGAAGCAGCCTGGATTCCCTTCCTGGGACCGGGGCTCACATTCCCATCCTTGCGGGAGGGGACTACGAGACTGTGCTTACCGTGGGGGTCTGGGTACCATCCTGAGGGGCTTTCATGGTTATTGCCGATTTCTTCTATAGATTGCACAGCTAAGTAAGAATCTTTTTTGGAAAGAGCTACATGGCTAAACTTTTTGAACATTCCTTATCAAAACACTGTTAATAGGAGATGATGGAACTGAGGTTAAAAGAGATACTATAACCTAAATCAGGTAGTTAATTTGTTATGTTTCATTTTACTTAAAAATAGAAACAAGCAAGACAATCTACATGGCACAATAAAGCACACGCACAGAAATGAGAAATCTTTTGGTCTAAGAAATAAATGACAATAAACGAATGGTTGACTGGGTTTCTGACGGCTTCCAATGACACACCGCAACCAAACAGCTCTGCCCTTAGCTTCCTCGAGGTGCCAAGATTCCCGATACTAAATTCTTGTTAAGTTGATTAAAGAGTCTAATTGGTCATGAAGCCTAAATTCTTTTTTTTAATGTTTTTTTTTAAGATTTTTTTTTTAAATTTTTATTTATTTTTAGAGAGAGGGGAAGGGAGGGAGAAAGAGAAGGAGAGAAACAGCAATGTATGGTTGCCTCTCACATGGCCCTCATGGGGATCTGGCCCGCAACCCAGGCATGTGCCCTGACCGGGAATAGAACGGGGACTGCTTGGTTCCCAGCCCGCGCTCAATCCACTGAGCTACACCAGCCAGGGCTGAAGCCTAAATTCTTGCTAGAGGTTGGGTACAAGGGAATCCTATGGAACCAGAGAGGAAGAGTAGATGGAATCAATTACATCATCCTTATTTTTTACCTGTTCAAATTGGATGCAGTTATTCTTTATAATTATAAGAGAGAAGTGTATATGCTGGGTCTTCACAGAATAATCTCCATGCAGTATTGGGAGTTTTATCCCCAGGAAAATCCTCATAATAAACACAGCACTGGGTTTCACCGGGTTGTAGTTATTGCCTTTATTCGTATAAACCAATCACGTAACACCGAGGGGAAGCTGACAAAGGCAGTTCAGTGTGGGTGGTCCAGGCATCGGTCCTGCTGCAACTAGTGATGGTGCTGTGAGAGCCGGGCCGCCCAGTTCCCAGTTCAGTGCTCTTTCCCCACATGTTGTACATGACGGGAAGTCGTAGGCCCACATGTGACAAATGCATGTATACACGGCATGTGTGTTTGTCTCACATATATGATATACGCGACAGAGAGAGAGCGACTTTCACATGATCCTCATACGCCGATGACATGTCCTTGATTGGTGAATCAAGTCCCCCCCACCCCCACCCCCATTACCCACGGTACCTTGAGTGTGGGAAAGAAAGTCGGTTTTCATGCGTGGTCTAAAGTGCCTGGCAACCACGAGGTAGTTCTTTTGTCATGTTTTTGGGGAACCCCCATACCGTTTTCCATAACAGCCGTAACAGTCCACATTCCCGCCGATGGGGTACTAGGCTTGTGAAAGCACGGCGACCCTGGGGGGGCGCTGTTCTAAGTGCGAGAGGCCAGTCACAGCAGGACAAACGCTGCCCAACTCCACTGATCCGACGTGTCTGAAATAGTCACACTCACTGAAGCAAGAACAGAAGGGTCGTTACCTGCAGGGGGGCCGGGGGCGCGGGGGTGGGGAGGCAAGCTGCTGTCAGTGGGTCTGAAGTTCCACTTCCGCTCAAGGACTAAGTTCTGGAGTCCTGCTGAGCTGTGCTGTTGCCGTGGTTACCGATGCGGTGCTGTGCGCTTGACCCGGGAGAGAAGGGCGGGGCTTGTGTTGTTTTCTTGCCTCACTTAGAGACAAACAGGAAAATGAGCGCGTTGGTAAATGGGGGTGCATCTATTGTTTGGGAGGGCAGCATTTCAGAAGGCTCTGAAAGCCATCATGGTCTGTAACTTCCCCAAGGTCTTGGTCACTTTCTCCTTCTTTAAGTTCACTGATCAACAGCGAATGCATGTAAGTCCCATCTGAGAGAATGTCTGTTTTGTAAAGTCATATTTTCATTTGTTAGTATAAGTAATTTAAAGGCTAGATCTTAGTGGTTACAGGATGCATTCTCTGTCTTCACCAGCGTTCTTTTCTTCCCCAAAATGTGTCATCCCGTCATTCTCTGCAGGACGAGCACAGCTCCGGTTGCACAGGGGGAATTGTATCACGATGTAGTTCCTGCTATTGGCCATGTGATGTCGAATCACAAAGATACAAGTCATCTCAATTCACCCTTAATTTAAATGGCCAAGAAATGGGAACCCAGCAAGGTACTTGAAGCCATGTAATCAGTAGATGACAGAGCGAGGCACAGACTAAGGAGTGGCCACCTATAGACAAGTTCAAGTGTCCCCAAGTGCAGACAATGACCCCTCGGTCCCCAGACTCCCTGTCCCGCTCCCTTCTCTGGTGCTTAGATGAAAATCTGACCCCCTCAGAAGCTACAGTGCCTTTCACGGCCATCAGGTTCAATTCTCTGTTTCTCTTTGCTGCTATTTCTAGTCCCGCATCTTCTCGGGCTTTAATGGCCGCAGTTTCTTTGTGAGCTACCATTCAGTGTTGTTAACTGCCTGCCTTCATTCAGCTCGCCCAGCCCTGGTCCCCAGGCGGCAGTCTCAGCTCAGTGACATTCTGACGGAGCCTAGTTTCATCCCATCTGGGGAAAAGCACAGCGAGTTAGAAAGTTCGCCTTCATGCTGACCTTGAACAGTTCTCAGGGACGGTCACGTCTCAACCCTGGGTCTGTGCCTGCTGCCCCAGAAAGAGCAGCGGGAGGCGCCATCACTGCGCAGTCCCCTGGGCCAGGTCCCTCCTGAGCTGGCTCTTCTCTCTTCTGCATCTGCCTGTGCTCCTGAGGAAGGGAGGAGGTGCTTACTGGCCTGGAGAGATGTTCACGAGATATTCATGTCAAAAATGGATTGCAAAACAGGCAAGGAATGATTCCTTTTTCAAAAAAGCGTGCACTGGTACGTGTGCACACATGTACGCAGGTACAGACATGTATAAACAGCTACACGACTGCATCCGTGTCGACCCACCCGCCTGCCCAGCAAGCTCTGGATGCCGCACACAGGGCTCATTCTGGGTGATGGGATTACGGATCCTTTCCTTTTCTTCTCTGCAGCTCTTCTGAAGATGAAATAGTGCAGTAGTATCCATGTGATGCTTTTACATTAGGAAAAAAAGCCAAAAATTATATTTTTTAATGAGGAGAAAAAATAGAAGGGGGAAAAAAAAGCAATCTCCATCCAGATGAATTATGTCAGGCCCCTTAGGCGGTAATTAGTAAATCGTGTCTGCTTCCGCCAGCGACTCGTTTGTCCCACGCGGGTGTGACACAGGGAGGCACCTGCGGAGGCTTTGCGTGTGCGGACAGGAGCAAACGGGGGCAGCGGGCTGGCATCCTTGCTCCCCCACCCCACCCGAGAAGCACGGTCTCCAGGCCGAAAGAGAGCGGGCAGGCTGGGGCTCCAGTCCCCAGGACGGTGGGAATTAAATGCCCCGTGCTTAGGGCTCCGTCTGTAGCACTGCGTCATGGCAGCGTCCGCACTCTCAGGGAGGAGGGAGAGCCTGCCTCTGGCCGGCAGCTTTAAGGGAGACTCCAGGATGAGGTGTCCCCAGCCCGCGTCCCAGCACAGCTGAGGAGAGACGGCAGCCTGGGCTCAGGGGGCCCAGGGAGGCGTGAGGTGGCTGGTGGCCACTTCTCCAGCCTGTGTCACCTGGTGGACGGCCTGCAGCTTAACGTTCCTACAAACAGGTGGACATGAGTCACACAGATAGCATCAAAATATCAAAATTATTTTGGTGGAGAAAATCCAAGATTTTAGAGACCTTATTTTTGTTGGCGAAGGTTACAAGTTTCTATCGCGTTGGGAGCACACTTCTCCGTTTAAAAGCCCAGCAGAATGAGATGTTATAGAAATCTGTGAAACATCTTTCTTCTTTTTCCAGACTCCCTGATCCTGTTCTGTGAGTGGGTTATAAAACGAAGTTGCAGCAGCTCTTCCTTTGGGAATCTAAATATACACGTTTGGTGTAGTGTGAAGTGAGGGATCCGAGATTAGACTGTTGTTCACTCAGAGCATTGCCCCAGGCCTCCCGCTTGTGTGCAACGCAATGACGGTGTGACAGGAGATGGCACGCAGAGAGGGGGAGGCCAGGGCCCTTTTCAGCCAATTAACAACTGCTCCTAAGAACCTGATCGGAAGTGACAGTCTTCAGACTAAACGTGGGTCCCGCCGGGTTCTGTCTGACGACGATAACCTTGAGCTCAGTAGCTGGCACTGTGGCTGGCACCTGACAATAGTGGCCCATGTCCCCAACTAGAAATGTCCCCGAGGGTCTGGCTTTCTGCTATGCTTACTGATACTTCTATGTCTCAGGGGAAAACTTTGCATTGAGTAGTCCATATGTCTATTTTTTATCCTCACCTGAGGACATGCTTTTAGAGAGAGGGGAAGGGAGGGCGGCAGAGAGGGAGAGAAACATTGATTGGGAGAGAAACAGTGATCGAGTCGCCTCTTGCATGTGCCCTGACTGGGTACCTTGGGTTGTGAACCTGCAACCCAGGCACGTGCCCTACTTGGGAATCGAACCAATGACCTCTTGGTTTACAGGACCATGCTTCAACCATCTAAGCCACACCGGCCAGGGCAAGCAGTCCGTCGTTTTTCTCAGAGCTCCTGTGAAGAGACCAGACGAAG
Organism: Micronycteris hirsuta; assembly: GCA_004026765.1. NCBI lineage: Eukaryota > Metazoa > Chordata > Mammalia > Chiroptera > Phyllostomidae > Micronycteris > Micronycteris hirsuta. Next base: position 24,054 of record PVJI01001079.1, read on the forward strand.
TACTCTGCACTAGGGCCGGGGGGGGGGGGTGGCGGGGAGGGCAGCTGAGTCTCCTGCTGTGGGGGTCAGATCAAAGTCAAAGTCAGGTCGAATGCGGAAACTCAGACTTCAAATACCACTTGAATATATCACATGTGCACTCCACTTAGTCGTATTTCAGTGCCGTGCATTTTGTATGATTTAATAGTGTGGGTTGGAATGCCATGGCAGGCTCATCCTTCCCTGCCCCTCCTTCAGTTTGAAGAGCTTCTCCGTGTGAGTCCAGAGATGCTCCTTCACCAGGCAGATCTCTGCGCCAGGTTGTCTCATCGCCGCCCCCACCCTGCCCGGCTCGGAGAGTGTGTCCCTCTCCTCCCCACGTCGCCCTCCGTGCCGCCCCCGCAGGAGTGTACCTACACGTTTCACCCACCGCCCGTCAGGGATGGCTGTCAAAACCACAGTCAGGACGTGTCTGATGAACATGTGTGTCCTTATTCTAGAAAGACGTCACTCCTTATCCCTGTAGTCCGCTCTGAGACTTCGTTCCAGGCTGCGGTTCTCCAGCGCTGGTGGGAGTGAGGGTGCACCCTTGGGCCTCCCTCACTAACCTTATATCCAGTGACACGCACACACACACTCACCCACACACGTGTTACCAGACTCCACTTCCAGAAAGTTCCTGGCAGCGTTAGCCGCAATGGCACCCTTCACCACGTATTCCTCTATTTTTATTTATTTTTCCCTTAACAGCACTTACCCACCAGACCCTCGTCCCTTGCCCTGCCCCAACCAGATTTTAAATTCTAGGAAAGCACTGATTTTGTCACATTCATTTTTGCATGTCCAGCATGCAGGACAGGGAGGGATGCCCTGAGGGACTGTTACAGATGTGCTGGTGACATGCGTCACTGCGCACCTCTGGAAGTCGCTGCATTGAGCAAGAATCCGCGCGGACCCGTGACCTCCGTTTCACCAGTGACGACCCGCAGGTAGAGGAGAGAGAAGGCCCAGCCTCAGGCAACAGAGCAGCAGGAGTCGAGAGCTGGAGCCTGAATCTCTCTGTCTAAAGAGTCCTCAGCCCAGGGATCACGCAGCAGCGGGACGGGGCCTGCTGGCGTTCAAAGAGCCCCTTCTCTGCTGCCGTTTGCCATGCAGCGCACACGCCCGGAGCTGTGCCACCTGGCACCGAACAGCCGGCCTCTGTCTTCCGCCGGTAGTCCATCCTCAGCACCCCCTTCACCGCCTCCCGTCTTAACCCCGAAAGAGTCACCAAAGCGTGTCCCCACCGCTCCGCGGGCCCCCACGTGCACTGCCCGCCGCCTCGCCGTTTTCTCCCGTCACATGAACTGAATTCTCCATGTTTCGGCTGAAACCTCGCTTTCACCCGGCATTCTCTCCTTCCTCGGCCCATCTATAGGAAGTTTCCTCGGGATTTTTATTTTTCACTACTTCTTCGCGTTCATCGGTTGTCTGGCCTTCATTATCTGATTCTGTAGGCGGTAATGCATGTTTTGCTCTTTAGAACGAGTGGATTTACTTTATATCCGCAGAGTTCTTACCCATGGTCATTTTACTAAAATACCTCACACCATCGCAGCCTTTATAAGGGAAGGGACGTCTTGGTCACCCAGCCGGTGACCTGGAGTGACCGCGATAGGCCTGTTGAGTTTTTCAGCAGTTGCTTTAACATTCTCACGTGTGCGCGTTTCCTGTGGTGTCCTGCAGGGGGCGCCACCTCGCCCTCGCCGGTGCGCATGCGCCTTACATTCTGTCCTTAAACTGTGGTTCGTTCTCTAGATGCTTTCAGTTGAGTTCTGCATCCCAGGAGAGCGTTCTCAGCTGTGAACCTCTCTGGTCACACAGTGGGGCCACTCATCCTTCCTCCGTGGTTCCTAAATCTGATGTGGTCCACGTGCTTTTAAATTGAGTAACATCCCCTAAAACTATGACTTGGTGAGTAATTACCAAGCATAGGCTTTGTAATGATCTCACTAGCTTAAATCACTTTCTTTTCTCCTGAGGGAAAGGAAAATGTCATCTAAGTAACCCTCATTCCATCAGAAAGACACTGTGGATATAGACTTAGAGGTTTTCTTTCTTACGTGTTAAGTATATAGGTCACCTAAATCTAACCCTTCACCTAACATTGTTCCATAAGCATGTATCTATTGTCTCTTCACAGAATGTAACTCCTCCACATATGCTCATCCCTAAAATAAAGGCCCCGCCACCTGGGGACAATTCCCTCCATCTTCTCTAGCATCCTTCATCTCCTTGTGTCCCCGCCCTTCACTGTGCACCTCCCGGTCTGCCTCCTCTTCATCAGGAGCTCTGTCCTTTCTGGAATGCCTTCTCCTGCCTCCCAGGCTCCCAGCCCTGGACACGCCTTCTCTGCCTCCCTCCACACACTCTGTTTATTTCCTCTACCAACCTCCTGCTCCGCAACCGGTCCACCTCTTGGCCCTCAGACGGCCACAAACCCACCGTTTCCAACGTGGTGCTCCATGTGCCCTCCCCGGCGCTCCGCGTCCCCTCCCCGGCACTCCGTGTGCCCTCCCCGGCGCTCTGTGTCCTCCCCGGTGCTCTGTGTGTCCTCCCCGGTGCCCGAGGCCACACGTGCTCCCTGTGTCTGCACAGCCTCTCTCGGTCTCAAGCTGATCAGAACAAGAGGCATCATCAGCATTTCCTTTTCTATTTTTCCTCTTCTCTCCTACTTTCTCTATTTCTTTTTGGTTTGCTTTGTTTCATCTTGTTCTTCGAGGACCCTATTTTCTGGCAAAACCAAAACTTGGAGAAAAAAAAATGACTGACTTTATACAATCCAACCCCTCCAGGATTTCTGTCCAATTATTGCTCTTGCAGAGATGCAGAGCCCCCTTCTGTGCAGGTACGACCTCAACTTCCTCTTCCCAAATTGCTCTTAATACTGGGCCACCCCCTCCCCAGCCCTGTGACCATCACCCTGTGACTACCTTCCCAGGATGCCTTGCACTGTGTTGCAGGTCCCCATGCCCACCCTTTGAACTGCAGGGTGTCAGGAGCCTTATGCATCTTAAAGAAGCAGCGACTGAGCAGCCCCACTTTCCAGGATGTTGTTTGGTCTGTAGGGTTTCAGTCTAAAAACTAAGCAGCCCAACCGTGGCAAGTGTGAGACACTGTTGTATTTGCAGTTTGTCTGAACACAAGTCTCAGAGAGATACAGACTTTTTCACTTCTTTAAATTTGTGAATGAGAAGATCCAGGAGTAAGTTCTACCGCCCTTGACACACGTGGGTTTCGTCCCTACAGCTATGGCGTCCCTCAGGTCAAGCCGTCTTAGTTCTGATGGAGTGTTTCATTTGAAAGAGAAAACGTATGCCTGGATTGCCTCTCGCATCTGCTCCCCTGCCCGATGAGCTCAGTGCACTGGGGTCATGAGGAGGGCCAAGCAGGAGAACCTTCCTGAGCTGTAACTCCCAGAGACTGGGTTTTAGGTGCAAGATACAAAGAACAAGAAAAAATTCTGTTTCAAATATTGTGCCACCTTTTCCCTAACAGCCGTGTTATTCTCAGCCTGTATACGGACTCACACGGGCATCTGAAGAGAGAATAGTAGGCGCATATTCAATTAGACAGACTTTCTAAAATCTCCTTCCAGTTACTTTGTTCTCACCTTTTTTATGGTTTCTTTTGCCCCGTCGGTGTGTTTATCTGTAAGGCTCCTCCTTCTTTCCACTGTGATCCTCGTTCCTGAGCCCACGGTCGTTGCTGCGCGGCTGCGGTGCTGCATCGGCGGTCTCAGGTAGAGGGGGTGCAGGACAGCTCAGCTGGTTCAGGAAATACTGGGAAGCAGAGCCTTCTGTCTTGTCTGTTAAGATGTTGGTAAAAATTCGAAGGCTAAAAGGTCACTTTATTTCCACTCGGCAATGATCCCCGATCAGGCGGTTGACAAGCTCTCCTGGGACGGTTCCATCAGGAACAACGTCGTTCTGAAGAGGATCTCCCCATCACACGCCTTTCTTACAGCAGGCATGTATCACCTCCCACAGTCTATAAAAACTCCATGGAATATGACATTACAGAACACGTGGCTATTTCCCCAAAATTTACTTAAAATTTTAGAAGTCACTTTGTCAATGCACTCAAGACTTGAATAAAGCAGTGATTGATATTTGAGCTCCCTCTGGGACTCCACTTCCACCCCACGAAGCCCCATATGTTTTCTCACAATCCCGACTATATCAGTGATTGGCAGCTGCAAACTGAGGCTCTAGAAATGAATGTGTGGGTGGCCCTGCGTTCCTGCAAGCTGGGCGTGGGGTGCCCCACACTGGACCTGCTCTCTGTGAACTGTGTCCACAGCCCACATCCCCAGTAGGGTGCTGCAGGCTGTGGTCGTCACAGATGCACAGATTTGTCCAGCTCTGCCAGCTCGGAGGCTTCGTTGTAATCACCGTTAATGAAGGTAATGATTTAGTGGGTGGAAAAAATTAGTCTTAGAAAGAATGATTAGACTCCATATGAGTTTCATAACCAATCTCCACAGAATCTTATTTTATGTCTCAGCCGATCCATTTAATTTCCTATTTGGAAATTATCCCCAACAATAAAGGCAGATGGAAAACTCCTCACGTCCAAGACATAGTCAGGCTTTCAATTTGTTTTAAGGACTACAAAATCTCGGCATTATATTTTCCAAAATTCCAACACGATGTTCGTCTTTCAGAAAAGTTACAAACAATATTTAATGCCAGATGTAGGGTTTTCTGGATAATGATAAACTGCACATTTTCCAGTGGCCCCTTCAGGCTTCTGGGAAGCAAGAGGCAAAGCAGAGCCTGTGCAGAGAAGGCACTCACTGCAGACCCAGGGGACTTGAGGGCAGACCACGCAAATAATAATAATAACGATAACAGACAGGCTCTGCAGCCAGCTGTGCCAAAATGCACGTCTCTTCCCCGGGGCCTCCCGCCAGCGTCTCCCTCCCCCCACCGCCCCCCCCTTCCCGGCTTCGTCTCAAGTCCAAGAACACCGCCATACCCAGAGCTGAGAAAGGACCTCCGAACACACCCGAGTCCGAGTTGAGTGTTTGCCTGAAGCTCACTCCCACCCCAGGAGTGTTCCCGTCAGGATTATCTGTTCTTGGGGGAGAGGGAGACCCACCCCAGACAAAAGTGGGAAAGCAAATCAGCTGTGAGCCAAAGTCTCCATTACATGACAGAGGAAGCGGTGGCCCAGTATTTGCTAGAAAGCCAGCTGTCTACCCTGCAATGGGTGTGTTTGAAGAAGAACAGACTCCCGTAGGTGTTTAAACTGCTACCTTTGTAAAGGGACGTTTTCATTAAGTGAACACATCGCTCATCTGGGAAATAAAGAGCTCCATGCACCGTAGTCACTTTAGCGTGTGTGTGTTTGAATACAGAACTGCAAAGGGTATTTGTCTGAATATGAAAAGCAATGGTAGGCCGGTTCTTTCAAATACCAAATACTCGATGAACGAGTCCCAAAGTTTTAGTGTCAGACATATTGATATTGTGAATGAGATGCTTGTTCAAGAAGGCAAATTGTCAATTCTTTAAAAAGTTTTTAAAGTCTTCCTGGCAAGTGAGACATCATTTGTTTTGTTTTGTTTGAATGGTGTGTGACCAAACATAGAAAAGCCAGCTTAGGGACTTTATGCAGGAGACATTATTTTACACACCTCTCCAGTCTAGACCTGTGTGTTGTTGGAAAGTAGGAACCCCTCCTCACCCTGCAGCTTCCGGGGAAGACCAGGCAGCCTTGGAGTGAGGGGGCCATGGAGGCGGATCCAGGGCTTTGGGGGGCAGACGTATTGCTATAGCAAGTCCTTTTCAAGAAGAGTCCTTAGGGTGGATTATTTTTCTGGGTATTTCTAGAGCCGGAGTAAGGAATAAAGGTGTGGACATTGTTTCTGTCAGGCTTTATTTTCCCCTAAAATTTGGATCTTTGGGGGAAAAATGTTAATTAAAGACCTTTAGCTGTTCTAGATGTTCTCGATGTCAAAGGACCAAGGACCTATTGAAGTTTGCAAGGAAACCACCATGGTGGACAGGACACTACATCGAATTGCAGCTGCTAAGGGCAGGCTAATGAGCCTCACTACTTTATTTCGGAATCCTGTTAGTGGAATTTATGAATTGGCTTTCTGTGCGTCAGCCTTAAATAAAAGTGCAACAGTCCATATGGGTTTGTCGGTCACATAACCTGAGCTCCAATGAAAAATCACAGATGATTGCATTTCTGCACACAGGGATTTATCATCTTATGGTTCCAGTGGAAATCAAGAGACAATTTTATTACTATACTATGTCTTTCTTCCTCAGTTTCTAAGTAGTGAAAAGATAAGCTCTTATTTTATTCTTTTGGTGGTTATATACTTGCCTACCATACAAAATTGAAAATACAGATATGACTATTTAATATATGCAAGATATGTATATATACACATGTACATAGAAGTGTATACATATATATCACACAGTCACATGCTTGTTTTATATTAAAATTCATAGAGCAATAATGTGAGTAGAAATTACTTTGAGTAGAATTTCAGTAAGAGGAGGGAGATACAAATATGAGTAGGAAATTCTAATCAGTAAAACCTTTAGTGTTAGACGTACCAGTCTAGACATTGTCTTCATGTTTTGTGTGTGATTTGATCCCTAAGGTTTTGAGTTTTATTGTAAGTTTTTACTGATGCAATATAATTTGTTCATGTTGAAGGCTTGTGGGGAAACATTCTGTGACATATTTATTTCCTGATAATATTTTGTATGATTTTGGTAGGTTAGAATGAAATAATAAATACGAACATAAATCCAAATGTCTCTGAGAAATTGGTCAAAATTCCAAGTTTTGTAAAGAGACATGCAATTTTTAAAGAGGATTCTAATGCTGGATTATTTGTCATATCTAAAAGCAAATTATTGGAACAAAGCCTTACCGTGTAATGCTTATATGATCTATATGTACGTTTCTCAAAATCTAAGGAGCGTGTGTGTGTGTCCTGTAAACGATCAGTCCAAGTGGACTCCGAGTCCCCAGGGAATGGAACAGTTGCCTGAGGTTCCCCATGGCAGAGATGTGGCCTCAAGGCTGAAGGATGTTCACAGGGACTTTCTGAGAGGGAAGGAAAGATCAGAAGAGAAATTGGAAACAGTAAATGAGTGAGCAATGGCATTGCTGAGTTGATAATAATAGTAGTGAAATGATAGATAATGGGCTCAGTGGAAGAGGCTCCTACCGTCTCTTTGACTAGGCTCTTCCCATCACCTTCGTGTCTGAGGTTCTCCGCCTGGGTCCTGTTCTTTGCTCAGGGCTGGCTGTGGGCGTGGTTTACCTCCCACAGGTGAGCACACCCAGTCTTCCACTGTAATGCTGACACTCCATCCATTCTTACTACTTTTTAAGTACTTACCCTTACCTCCTGCTCGTTCCATCTCGTTTCGTGGCTCTGAGTGACTCCTGAGTCCACTCCTCCCACCCAAACATCCATGATGAACCCCAGACCCAGGAATCCAAACTGCCAACTCGGCGCTTCTTCCCTGGGGGGGCCCCCTCAGCGCACACTGAACGGGTTCCAAAGTGTGCGGCTTCCATCACTCTGCCCCCCCAACCCCCCCACCCCGCCCCTTCCTTGCACGGCCTTTCCAATCAATACCAGTTCATCGCAACTTCGTCCTTCACTTTGCTCAGAACAAAAGGCTCGAGCTCATACCTGGTTCCCTGCCCCTCGCTTGCCTGGTCCTGACCACCAAGCTCGAGACCAGATGGTCCCCACTGGAGTGGTTTGGCTTATGATTTTCCGCTTCACGGTGGGGTGAGGGCGGTGTGCTCTCTGTAGAAACCATACTTCCAACTCTGAAGTTTGATGGTTTCCCAGGCCGGCCTGTCTAGTGACGCTGGGCAGAGGCAGAGGCCTCGACTCCCAGATGGGCAGGCGTGCTCAGGGGTCAGCGTGCCCTGTTCTCCCATGTGCTGTGGGGCCAGCAGCTTTTGTATACTCTCTGCAGTGAATTATGAAGATAGTCGACCCCTAGTTATAAACTGGTAAGTGCTTTTGCTGCTGTGAGCAGGTTTCTGGCAGGTGTGTGGAGCTCTGCTGGGGGGCGGGGAGAGTTCCAGGCCTTTTCCCCTGACGATGTTTGTCATCTACACTGGGTCCATCTGGACAGCATCCCATCGAGGTCTGGGGGCAGCTGCCATCCTCAGCTTTCATTGTTTACACTCTTGAAAGAAGGAGGGCAGGTCTCAGCACCCACCTAGGTTCTATGGGTGACGGGCATTATTGACTCTTTGCCACTGGAAATTCAACAAGTCATATCATAGACAACTCAGTTCTTCAAACCTGCCTGCCGGGTATGAGCTGAGCAGCGTAGCCTGGGACTGCTTAGTACCTGAATCAGACATGTGATTTTAGCACGTAATTCTTTTCTATATGCGGGGCTTATGTCAAATTACATTTTAAACATTCTTCATGGAAAGGAATTGGATGCATTTAATCCCTAATCTTTTGATAAGGTAGGTGATTTTAAATGGTAGCCTTCAGAAGTTTGGGGACGGTAACTTTCAGTAAGTGAGTAGAGCTACACAAGACGCCCGAAGGAGGCGGGCTGTGTCCGGTGTCCGGTGCCCGGGTGCTGCAATCTCTCCCTGTGGTCTGGCGGTGCTTTGTCCTTATTCCCTTTGGCTCCAAACAGTGGCTTCTATCATGTCTCCTTTTCAAAAATGTCTGGACTAGCAAAGTCCGTACAGGATCCCACGATCACAGTTTTTGTTCCCTTCTTTCTATTTTTCACATACATTCAATACTTTTTTTTGTATGAAGGTGTGTTGCTATGCATTGTTTTTGGAAAATTGTGAAGCAAACAGGTTTCAGAAGATAATCATCTAATTAAACATAATTTGATCCCTTTAAATCGGTGAAGCTCTACAGAATTTGGAACACAGAATCGAGTCCCATGTTGGACACGACAGCAATGCCATTGTCAGCGGCCGTGTCTCTTTCCAAATACATGTATTTCAAATATGCATTGAAACATGTAGACAAGTCCTTGTGTGAAGGGGCTTAGTAAGAGCTGAGTGAGTATATTGCTAACTATTAAATACCGCAGAGCCTGCGGAACTGTGGTCAATCACGGTGGGATACTTTCCCTCCCCCTCCTTCACTTACCGTCTTAGCTGTCCCAACAGAAATTAAGAACAATCTGAGAGTAACCAGAGGGGAGGTGGGAGGGGAGAATGGGGGGAAGGGTTTTCAGGGACAACATAAAGGACACATGGACAAAACCAAGGTCAGGGTATGGAAGCAAGGGAGGGAGGTAAGTTTGGCTGGGGTCGGGGGAGTGGTGAGGGGTAAATGCAGACAACTGTAATTGAACAACAGTAAAGTAATTTAAAAAAAAAAAAAGAAAGAAAGAAGAGCAGGCAGGCCACAGGTAAACAGAGCCCAGGGTGCCCTGAGCCGGGCCTGCGGACTGTGGACCTGACCTGGGCGTGAGCTCCAGGAGGCCCTGCCAGGGGAGATTTCCCAGGGTGAAAAAGAGACCTCAGACATCATTAAATGGCCCCAAGGAATCTGGAAACTGTGAGCCAATGCTATTTAAAGTTTTAGACCAGCCCCGGCTGGTGTGGCTCAGTGGATTGAGTGCGGGCTGTGAACCAAAGGGTCGCCGGTTCGATTCCTAGTCAGGGCACATGCCTGGGTTGCAGACCAGGTCCCCAGTGGGGGGCCCCTGAGGGGAAACCACGCATTAATGTTTCCCTCCATGTTTCTCTCCCTCTCTTTCTCCCTCCCTTCCCCTCTGTCTAAAAATAAATAAATAAAATCTTTAAAAAAATAAATAAAGTTTTAGACCAAAGATTAAGATGATTTTAAAGACATTTGTTCAATTCCTGTTTTATACATGTTAAGTGATATAAACCATGTTTTTCAGAGCCCCTCTCTCCCCGGGAAAGGTAACAAATCAAAGTGTTTATCTCAATGATTCTTTGAATGCAGTACGTTCTCTTAAAATTCACATGGGTCACTGTGTTTGGCCCAGATCATGAAGAATTGAAGGGCATATCGTGTTCAGTAATTTCTATGCATCATATATATATATATGTGTGTGTGTATGTATATATATATATATATATATATATATATATATATATCCTCTTTCCTATCATTCTCTGCTTAAGTCCTAAAATACACCCTAAAATGGTGCTAGCCTAATTAATGCCACTATAAATAGCACAGTCGCTGGGGCTGCCTACGTGGGACCAATGACATAGTTAAAATGCTGAAGGTGTTAGTGTGCTTCATAAAGGCGGTGCTGGGACCTGACCAATGAGAAGACTGTCGGTGAAAACAACGGGAAGAAATGTTTGCATCAGAGAATAAATTTGTAAGGAAATGAAAGACACAGGATGTGGTGCATGTTTTAAACCCCAAGAAGAATGGAGGCTCGGTTCGATGCCAAGAGATCATTCACAGCTGCGATTTAAGACTGGTTTCTCCTAGATTTCCCAGCACCGATGGAATTGCAAAGATTTAAGACCCAAGTGTATGGACTGAAAAATCCAGGGCCATGTCCTTTCCAGCCCGTCACTCCTTGGTTTAACATGGGCATATGTTGGTAAAAGGAAATATAAATTTCATTTTCTTGCCTTATTATTTTCAACTTTTATGGCAAGCCAGAAAAGTTGGATATAAAGTTCTGTGCTTCTTAAATTACACGGGATGGATTTTGAGACAGTGCAATACATCTCAGTTTTGGGATCTCAGCCAGAAATTGCTCTTTCTTCTTTTTTTAGGATGTGTAACAGAAAGGTCTAAATACCATGTGTGAGTAATCCTTGTCAGCATTTGAAAAGTCCGTGTATTGTGAAATGTCCATCATATATAATTTCAATGATTTTCAACTAATTACATATACATATAACATGTATTTTGTATATAGACACATGTGTGTGTGTGCACACATAAAATAACTTTTTTTTGGAGAACAGTGTCTTACCATCCCCTGTTAAACCAACAGTCTGTCTTCTCTCTTCTTCATCTAAACAATACCAAGGCATAGCTTCAGTCCCCTTCAAAGCAGGCACCTTGGGACCTCACACAGCTCTCCCAATCACCAGCAGCTGCCCCGTCGTATTTTCCTGCATTTCATCAATGGTCTGAAATCTCTTCCCTTTCAAAGCTGATTTTAGTTTTGGGAAAAGCCAGAAGTTGCAGGGCACCAAATTGGGCTGTAGGGGGGCTGAGTCACCTGGGTGATTTGATGTTTCACCAAAAAAACTCTGCACGAGATGTGATACATGAGCAGGTGCGTTATCGTGATGAAGCTGCCAGTCACCTGTTGCCCACAGCTGCGGCCTTTAGAGTCATCCAAATAGTTTCTGTGGAGGGATGTTCAAGCTAAATGCAAAGTTTGATGCAGATTTGTTGCTCTACTTGCTCAGTCATTTGAATATGATGGCCACACAGTACACATGCTCACTCAATGGCATCTACTGCCCCCACTGACTAGTACAGTGAAGCCGTCATTGTTCATGCATGTGCATTCCAGTCCGCGCTCCTTGGCTGCCAGGTTACATTGATGTTGTGCAAACTATTCTCATTATATTAGCAATGGCTGGACATTTTCCAGACGTAACTGTGTTTTGGTCCATTTTGAAGATGCTAGTACTGAAGTCTCATCCTTTTGTTGGCCCTTCTTTTCTTTTGCAGGGACAATGCCATTAATCATCTCTGAGTGACAGGAGGAGCCCTGACTTTGGGCAATGAACAGGTGATGCTACGTGTCAATACAGTGATGTATCACAGAATGGTATGCTTGAAACTTACATAATTTCATTAGCCAGTGCAACCCAAACCAATTTAATACAATTAAGAAAAGAACATAAAGAACATGGCTTCTGAATTGCATACATGTCTCTGTTCTGTTCTGGGGCTGTGCTGCATTGTAGGCACAACTGTACGGGTTCTGCCCTACAGGACTTCGATGTCTCGGTGACACGGACGGGAGTCATGTAGCGGATGTGTCATTTCCAGCTGAGACCAGTGCCCTGAGGGAAGGAGCTTCGATTCTCTGAGAGCGCGGGACAAACAGGACCCTGTAGTTGACTGGCAGTGCCTGGGTTTGCTGCCAGGCACCTTGCCGGAGGAGCCTTTCCTGTGTTCGTGACCTTGGACCTGAGGGCTGACATAGTTAGACCCCTCAGTACTGAAACTTTTCTGTAACTAGAGTATGTGGCTAAAGAATATATTTGTGTTCTTTAGTTTTCAAAGCAGAAATTGTCATCAACTTTCTCGTAAACACTTAGGTTATGAATTTTTCATTTAAATATGAAATAAATAGCCTGGAAATAACACCTTAATTTCAGAGCAGTGAGGAGTATAAACATTTGAAAATATCTACAGAAAAACATAAAAATATCTATGATGTGTATGGGTAATTCACGAAGTTACTAACACTTCTGTGGCTTGCTGTCTGCATAGCTAAAAGGGATGCTACATTTTAGTTCAAAGTCAGTGGTAATAAATCTGTGATTATTTCCCCTTCAGTTCAGGGACCTCATGGATCCCATCCACAGATGACTTCAGTTAAGGAATCCTAACGGAGAAAATTGGATGATGCTCTTTGCTTCATTTACCTAAAGATCTTCCGCAGTCTGGATTCGGTCTCTGGATAGTTATCTGATGCGTAGACTGGAATGTTCTGAGTAGTATTATTCATGTTTTATCTTCATACTTGGAAGGTCGATATCAAATGGAGAGACCTAATACCCTGTGCCACTGAAAATCCAACATAAAATCCTTTTTTCCCAAATTCTAGAAACTTAGTTTCCAAGATTATCATGTTGTAGGAGGGACTGCCAGTAGTCTAATCAATCGGAACCCTACCTTAGGTTTCAAAAATTTCATAAGACATCAGGTCCCCTTAGAAAGAACTCATGTTTTATTCCTGAAGACAATTGTTACGTTACATACACGAACATTGAAACGTGAACACGCGAACATAGAAACGTGAAGATACTCACTATCGAAAAGCACTTATTAAGATCCTATGAAGTACTGACTCCTATGTTAAGTAGCTTAAACCTCCCGGAATTCTCTAAGGTCAGAGGAAAGTGCCCTATCTCACAGATGTGGAAACCGAGGCTTCAGATTGGCCCCCGGGGTGGTTTCGACTCAGTGTGAAAACATCAGAAACAGCCCCAGCTCCGTGAGGCGCAGGGCCCTCCCCTCCCTCGGAGCCACTCTGGGTGCGGAGGCCTCCTGGAGAAGGGAGAAACATTCGTCCCGGTGGTGCCCCTCTCTCTGGAAATGCTGGACGATGCTCCATTCCCATTTCCAGCCCCTGCAGCTGACTGCAGCGCTGGCAGAGTCCTTGCAGCTGTTCTCCATTGTCGATGGGGCACTTGCATTATTTTACTTTGGTGGAAGCACTTGTGGCAGAGACCCTCCCCCAAATCATCACCTGGTCTGACCTCCAGGCGGTGGGGCTGGGTGTGGTGGGCTGTGGCGGGGGGCAGCCTGTTGGCAGTGGGCTGCAGGTTCTCCTCCTGCCTGGTTCTGCTCACTCTGCTTGTCTCGGTTCCATACATTCCAATTCTCGGTGGGGAGAGTTCTCTCCTCTCTCTTTACCAGCCCCTGCTGTTGGGGGAGTCCACCCGTCCTTTTGGATGGACGTCCTGTTTGTAGGCATTGAAACTCTAAAGTTGATACTGTTTGCACTTAAAACCTTGCCGTTGGACCCCAAATTGGCCTGTGTTAACTTCATAATTATCTTTGGCTCTTGGATGATCTTTTTTAACCAAATATATTAACTTCTGCCCCAGATTCTTCTCCCTTCCAGTAAATGTGCTTCTCAACCTGGTCACCAAAACATACGCTAGGAGTCTTCTCTCCTTCTTTTTTATTTGCCTTTCTCCTCTGAACCTTCATCAACAATCCTGGCAGTTCTGACACTGACAGATATCCGAACCTGCTTGAATTTTCTCCATCTTCACTGCTGGCTAGCAACTTACTCATTTGTCCCCAGATTCATGCATTTCAAGAAATGTTTACACACTCTCCGCTCAATAGAAACCGAATGCATTTCTAGCCGCAGGGATGCCACACTGAACAAAAGCGAACGCTGGTGGTCCTGGAGCTTCGATGAACGTGCATGCGTCACCTTCTGTCCGTACAATGCACGGACGTCGGAGGCAAGGGGGTGTTGCAGGGATGCTTGCCTGTTTGCACAACGTTCTTTTGCTAATTGTGCTCATTTCTTTGAACATAAAATAGAATCAAGGTCCCTGTAGTCATCTAACTGACTAGGTTCCAGATAGGTTGTAATGAATTATTAGCAATAAAACATAATTGGAAATACGGACAATTCACAGCATTCCCACTGTTGTTTAAGGAGCTCTGGATCTTGACCTGGGTGATATCAGGGCTCACTTTACCCTGGTCACCTGATTACATGTTGTCTCTGATAACTCCCTGGGCATCACCCTCCCTGATCTGTTGGTGACCACGTGGTTGGTTCAAAGCAACTTGTATTGTTGCCTATTCTCAAAACGTGACGTTAACAGAAAGATTTTAGGATTTAAAATGCGAATCAACCCAGAAAACATTCCAGGTTCCACTGTGAGATAGAAGAACAACAAAAACAGTTACACTGACCTTTGAACCTTACATACTATCTCAACATAATTGTTTCTTTCCTATTCTGGCAACTATGCAATTCAACAACAATTGGGATTTCGATGAACATGAGTTACAGAAGCTGCGGCTTTGGTAAACTCCTTTAAAACCTTATTCTCTATTTTTTTTCCTACTAGCATTTTAAAGACTTTGATTACTTTTGGAAATTATGAAATGAGGGATTAAACAATAAATTAATCTTAATACATAGAATGGGTTTAGAACCTTAAGATATTGATATTTTTGACATGAGGGAACTATCAGATATTTAATTTTTATCTGTATGTCACTACCTGAGATAATTTTAATCAATAGCATGATGTTTATAGGGCCCTCATAAAGATTATATTTTCCAAAATGCGCAAGACATTGACATGCGTATGTTCACTAGCAGTTCTGTGCGCAACAAACATTTTTATCTGAATACTTATTTTAATAAATTCTTCATGTGTTCATACTTGCGTTGACCAGCTGGCGAGGCTTTGTAAGGGAGAGTCTCTTCAGGGAGAGTTGCTATTTTCACAAGAAGTGGATACATTATAGTCACATCTATTTACATGAAAATACAATTTTCTCAGTTTCATGAAAGAGAGCATTGTGGCAGATTCAGCATTCGCTGGCCCAGCATATCGATATCAACAAGTAAAACAGAGCGCTCACTACTTCACATCCGCAAGGAGGACTTACGTGGGCAAAGTGGCCTCGCTGACCTTTTGGTTTCCCCAGTCCCCCCCAGGGCCCGGCAGGCGCTCCGCTCTTCCCTGTGATCTGCTGACAGTTAACTGTTGCTGTTCATGGCTTTCTTTTACTTTGTTGAAGACACAGGCCACAAATGTGCGTGATGAGCAGGGATGACAAGAAAATGCCTATAACTTCATGACTTTTAAACAGACGAACTGAAGCGCAGCCTGGCCCACGATATGTCATTGGATCGGACGTCAGATTTTCTACTTTGTTTTAGTTTTGTTTCTATGGTCTCTGCAGAATGCCCGGCAAATTCAGCAGGTCCAAATATGAACAGTTCATTCGTGCTTATTTTCTTTGTGTAAAAAATTTAACCACAGGAATTACAGTACGAAGTTCTCCATAGCGTTATCTCCAACAGATGTTTTATCTCCCTCCCAGACGTAGGGTTGGCCACCCTGGTAGAAAAGATGACAGAAAGCTCTTGGTGCTCGCGCCCCCTCCTGGCTGAGTGCTGTATGACAGTTGAGGTCTTTTCTGTGAGTCCCCCCTACTTACCGCTTCTAGCCCACGGGGGTGTCCCCAATTGTCCGTTATGTTTTGTTTGTGTTCAAGTCCTTCTTTCATTAAAAAAAATGACTGAGTATTGTGGTAGACTGGTTTGCATCTGCATCAAACAAACCAATGTGAAAATGGCACATTAGAGCAACAAGGAGTTACTGCTAAATCTATGAACTTAATAGTTACCTCTGGTTCTGTCAGAAAAGGCCCAGATTTTAGAGGTGCATGTTGAGCTGTGTGTGGGAGTAGAACATGATATCTGGCTTTTCCTCTAAAATACATGATCAAAAATTACGTGTTAAAACGGTGGATAAATGCAGCAGACGTAACCACATTTAGAAAAAAAATGATGGAGAATAGTAGGCACCCGAGATTTATTGTGATACTCCGTCTAAGTTTTCGCCTCTCTGATTTTATTTTAGAGAATCGGGTTTCATCTGTGTGTTTCGCTGCGATTGGGAGACAACTTCAACCCCTGTTCCCAAGGAGACATCAAGTTCACGAGCATCTGGGACTTGAGAAAGTAATCTCGCGGACTCAAGAGGTGGGAATGCAGGAAACACCAAAAACAGGCGCCGTGGTGTGAGGGTGGGTTGGGCAGTCGGTAGATGTAAATGCCCCAGGCACATGCCAGCGGCCCCCTTCGGTCCCGGCTGCACTGTGACACCCCATCGGAGTCCAGGGGCGAAAAGAGTGATGTAGGAGACAGACTGAGGGGGACAGTGAGTCCAGCCGAGCCACTGTCCCTCACCCGCGTGAGGGCCAGGCCCAGGCCCACCACCCCGGGCTGCTTCCTGTTCGCCCCCCTCTGGTGTGAACTTATAGAATTTAAACATACCTGTTGTTTGATGACTTTCATTAAACAAGTTCCTCTTAGGGTAACATTCAAAGTACAGGACCAAAATCCAGACTGAATTCTGTGTCAGGGGACGGCGAGACCCGTGACAATGACAGGGGCGGCTGTGAGGGGCTGAGGACAGGTCAGGAGAGCCTTCTCACAGAGCCGCTGCGGCTCACAGCACACTGGGGCACGGGGCCCTTGTGAGGGGTGCCGGCCGTGATGAGCTGTGACTGACAGGGTGCCAGTGAGCTCACACTGCACCCTCGGTGGGTGTGCAGGGACGGGCACGCCCATGGAACCCCGGTGCAGACGAGCACGGTAAGATGCAGAGGCAGCAGGACTTCCCTGAGTTCTCACGGCTGACACACGGGGAAGCGGAGGCCTGCCCACTGCACAGCCTGAGCTCGGGGCCAGCAAACGGAGCGTAGCTCTTTTGGATGGAGAAGAACATAAAGAAATACAAAGCTGGGACCACAACGAGACTCGCCCGCCAGTCTCACCAGTTACTATTTCCTGTGTCTTTTCATTGTTGCTTTACACAAATCTCTGAATTAGCCACACCACTAAATCACGTTTGCCATGGCAACGGCTGGCTCCCGTCTGCATGTCTGCCCCCCTCTTACTTTTGTCTGCGTGTTCTCCTCTCCCAAGCTTTACCCCGGCCCTTCTGTCCTGAACAGACCCAGCCTCAGGGGGACCCATCAGAAGCCACCGCGTCTCCAGGCTCCAGGAGCTCAGCCGCAGCCAGGTAGAACCAGCTCAGCGGTGAGCCCTTTGAAGTAGGGGCGACTTTTCAGAATAAACTAGCTGCACTCCTTCAAGTGCCTTGTACGCCTAAAAGCCTCGGTGTCTATAAATTGCACAGCTTAATTAGAGTTATATTTGGAAGAACTAGAGGACATATTTTAACGAGATGGCTTTAGGAATACATCTTTTCATGGAGCCGTGTTCACACTCTGTCCTGGGGGCTGTCCTGAAGCCTTGCATCAGAGTCCGGGGACGGAGGGGCGCGTTCTGGAGCAGGGGGGGCCAGCAGGAGATGCTGGGTTTCCCTTCCTCTCAGCCGTCAGCAGAAGCTGAGCGAACAGTACACAACCCTTTCGCACCTTTCTGTGAACTTGTAATTACCCCAAAGTTGAATGAAGTGTTACATTCTGCTTTTTAAAAAATAATCCTAAGTTAAAGGTAAGGAGATTCAGGTCAGGAAAACTGAGTTACTATTTCAATTTTACTTAACTGAAAAAAAAAAAAGTGGCATCCTTAAATAAGCCTGTTAGAAGTCAGCATTATTTGTTTCTAATTAAGAAAAGAAATGTCCAGGAGAAGTATCTCAGCAGAGTAACACGCTCGGGAAAACTTTGTGGATAATTATTTTTATGTCAAACCTGTACATCTCCCCCAACGAAAGCAGCAGCTGCTACTTCCAGGTAGTGGAAATGACAGTTTTCACAAAAGTGCTGTACCTGGGGTGGAGGGTGGGGGCCAGAGAAGTAACCAGAGTCAAATAAAACCTTTCAAATGTGAAGCCATCTCCCCAGGAAAGAGATAAAAACCAGGGCTCCCTAGGGGTGGGAACATGCTCTCTCTTTTTTTAAGGCACAGACAAGCTTACTCTCATCTCTTCTCTGTTGTTAAAATATTTGAAAAAAACTAACAAGAAAGTCAAAGAGAAAACACTTTGTTTATTCCAAGAGATATTTTTTTTCTTAAAAAAAAAAGTAGAACAGTCTTGCGAACTCAAGTCAGCCGGGTGTTCAAAGGAAGATAAAGTCTTCAGAAACTTTTCCTTTGATGTTCTCCAATTAAATGCTTATACCGACTTAATCTCTTAATGTCGGGAAGATCGAGATTCCTCAGATCAGCACAGGAGGATGGCTTTGAGGATAGAGAAGCTTCTCCTGCTAAATCACCTCCTCTCAGTCCTTTGAGGGTGGAATGTCTCACAGGTAACTAATTGGCATAATTTAAGTCTCAAGGAGTGGCTGATGAGTTTACTCAGGGTCTCCTTTTGTCAGAGGATCAAGGGAGAGAAGAGGCTTTTCAGGAATAAGGCAGTCATAGAAAATGTTCGGGAAACAACTGCACATTCGCCTCCCACGCTGGGGCAGCAACTAGGAGCCTGGCCTCTGGAGCGGGTTTTCTGGGCAAAATCTGCTCTCTGCGCCTCCACAGCTGTTGCTCCTGGGCCAGTCATTTCCGTGTTCCCGCTGCGAGGCCCCGCCCCGTCCTGCCCAGGTCCCCGGGGTGTGCGATTGTAATTAATTTATGTAAAGCACTTAGCAGAGTATCTGACACACAGTAAATATTCAAAGTTGTAAAATCCACTTTTTAATGACTGCGTTTTCCTGATGCCTTCCCCGAAGCACGAACTAAGTCATCTGATGCAATGTTATGCGTATATGAGAAGCTAGCTCTTTTATATTCTGAATACAATTCTCCAGTTGCCTTTTGCCCTCACCACCCCTTTAGGGAGAGACTGTTCTCTCTTCCCAGCCTAAGGCTTACTGGGAAAATTAGAATACCAAGAAAAAGAACCGGAGCTGGGTGTAGACGTGGATGCTGACTAGACTTGCTGTGGTGATGATCATTTTGCAATGCGCACAAATATCAAATCATTATGCAAAAAAAGAGAAGGGAATACAGGGGTGATTTGGGATGTAGATAACTAGATGAAATTACATACTCACATAAATTAAATTCAATTTAGCATCAAAGCAACTAATACTTCTGTCCAATGTGTTAATATAATTACATTATACTATATTAATTACACAGAGGTGTCACCATATGATTACTTGAACAGATGCAAAAGAATGCCTTTGACAAAATTTAACGCTGATTTAAATTGGTCTTGGCAGACCGGGAGCAGAGAGATGCCCGGGCTGAGTGGGAATGCTCTTCCTGCCTCCGATCGCCTCGCGGCTCACGCCACAGGCGGCACCGGCGCCCGTGTCCAGGAGTCCCGAGCACATGGGGGGTTTGGGTGACTCGGAGACCTGCATCGGCGAGGGTGAGAGACTTCATCCTAAAGCTGTGAGGCTTTGCTCACAGTGATAACCCTGACGTATTCATTCAAATGGGTCAAAATTAGTACCACAATGAAAACATATAAGATGCCAAAGAACATAGATGTAATATGTATGTATTCTTTGGATAAAAGTTCTATTAAGAGTAATAAAGTCTAAAGTACATGTAGTACCTACTTTTAATCATGAATTGTTCTAAGGACTTGAACAGTAAAAATACTCAATATTTTTCAGATTGATAATGTTGCTAAGACATTTACTGGGGCAAAAATTCATAAATGATATGAACTGTGTGATATGCCTGATAGTTAATTTCCTTTAATGACAACAAATGCATGCAAATCTGTGATAAAAAAAAAAAAGACACGCCCAAACAGAAGAATGAGCCTTTTGTGTGGACCGAGAGCTCACGGAGAAGACAGCCGTGTGCCCAGCAAAGACCCGGAAAGGCCTGACCGTGGGCAGGGCAAGCATCTCTGGACGGTAGGTCACCCTCTCGTCCCCGGGCAGACGGACGTTTTGGGGGACGGGGGAGAGCAGCCGCCCGAGCACTTCAGGCAGGAAGGTGAACCAGCATAATCGCGGCGGAGGACGATGGCCAAGTAGGTAGCTACACTGAAAGGCCCATGAAACTTTGATGAGCGATTCCAGTATCAGGAATTTCAATGGTGGATACACTTTAAAAAAACGCCAGTCACGCCAACAAGGGGGTGAGCAGAGCACTCTGTAATTCCACAGGGATGGGAGCAAAGCCAGCACCCATTGAGCATCAAATGGATTAAGGAAGTGGATTTTCCCTGAGACAGCATAATATGAAATCTCGTACAGGTTTTAAAAGTAATAAGACAGAATTCTGTGAAAGGGATCTGACACGACATCAGTGGGCCATGAAGCCAGGGCCAGCAAACGGGGTGTGTGTGAGGGCCCACATCGGGGGACACTGTGAGAAGGAAAACGTTATCGTCTGAATTTCTGAACCTGGTGCACACGCCCCCTCCACTCACCAACTCTCGGCAGAGGTCATCATCTGGACCCGAAAATTCTTGAGCATATTTTAAGGCCCCCCACATAACTATCTACGTAAAAAAAATGCTGTTTTTAAAGGCGGGAGAAAGAATACAGACTACTCCATCAGCAGCAGCGGAGAGCCAGCCCGGAAGCGAGGGGCCGCAGTCAGGGCCCAGGCCAGCAAGCGGGCGTTCACGCAGAGATGGGCCGGCACGGGGCGTGTTCTGCACCCGGGTGATTTAAAAAATAGATGTTTGGAGAAAACATCAGGTGAACGCTGAGGCTTGTATTTTCAGACCTGCTGGAAAGAGGGAACACTCGTGTCCACGGGTTTGCGTGGCCTCAGCACCGCGGTGACGAAGGACTCACCCCTGCTGGCCGGGCCCGTGGGTTCGCTCCCTGGGCTCACCTTTACCTGATGGTGCTGGGCGTGGGGCTGAACGTCTAGGAACCAAGGCCTGGGAATGAGAACAGGGCCGTGAGTAGCCCGTGTGGCCTCTCCGCTCGCCCACGCCCGGATGAAGGTGCGGACAGTGTTCCTTGTCTCTGTTTGCTCGGGAGAGAAAGCCTATCTAGTACCTTCAAGGCAGGGAAATCAAGAAAAGAAAAATGTGAGAGAGAGCCCATTTTTAGGAAAATTTCAGAACCTTGATAAGTAACAAATTGCATCGAGTTGCTTTGTTCGTCAGGCATAGTATTTGTTATAGTTCAATTTTCGTTCCCAGAAGCCCCCGTCCCTCTGACCAACCTTCAGACGTGTGCCCGAGGAGCCAGTCGGCGCCGAGATTCACAGACGGCCCACTGGCTGTTTGAGAGGTTTTTAAAGGAGCCGACAGGTAACAGCGTGACTTTCTCTCGGTCGCCCGGCTCGCCCTCGGGGGAGGCGCTGCATGGAAAGGCGGAGCGTCTGCGGAATGGAACACTGCTCAGCCG
The DNA here is from genome assembly GCA_004026765.1 of Micronycteris hirsuta. Classification (NCBI taxonomy): domain Eukaryota; kingdom Metazoa; phylum Chordata; class Mammalia; order Chiroptera; family Phyllostomidae; genus Micronycteris; species Micronycteris hirsuta. The sequence goes on from PVJI01001079.1 coordinate 45,766, forward strand.
TCCCCACACGCGTGCTCTTCCGAACTCTGTCCCCTTGAGGCCACTGCTCCCCCTTTGCCCTCCCACGTGGTAGCTGTCGTTTTCCTGTCCCCCACCACGCACACCTCTGGCCTTGGGGTGAGACAGGTGTCCTCCCTGCCCCTCACTGCCGCTTCCAGGGTCACCCCCGCCCCTGCCCGGCAACACTGCTTCCCTTGCACCGCTGACGGGAGGGCTGCCATGGCACGCCGAGACTGGGCCCAGTCACCTCGCAGGCACACACCCCCCTTCCTGCACGGACTGGACTCTGTCCCCCGCCGGGGCTGCTGCCGTGGTTGGCGAGGGCTGCGGCCGAGCAGAGGGGCTGTCTCCCCCAGGCTTTCCGTTCCCTGCCTGCTCGCCCTGTTGATTTTGTCTCTGTGACGCTCCGGCCCTCTCACCGGGGTGCACCCTGGAGACCATGTCACAGCCCACAGCCTTCGCTGTCCCCGCCGGAAGGGCGGCCTTCTCTGACCTCAGCCCACTGTCTCCATCTGCGAACACCCTGATTCGAAGCAGCATTTACTGCCACGAGGCTGCCCAGTCCACTGAGCAATCACTCCACTTGCTGCCCCACGCGATAGCAGTCCCTCTGGACACCACGCTCCGTGGCTTGCACAGCCCTCTCATTCCACAATCCTTAAATCAAATCTGTTGTTGCCGACTCTGGCTTCATCAGAATGCCTGAAAACTGCGGGGGGAGACGCACACCTGTGCTGACTGCTCTCGTCACCATGACTACAAAGAGCATGAGGACCCTCGCCGTCGGCCGTGTGTCTCCTGGCCACCTTCTCCCCGAAGTGTGCGCTGTGTCACCTGCTGCCTCTCTCTGCTCTCCCACCCGCGGGCCCTCCTTTCATTTCACCGAGAAAAAAGGAAAACAGAGTTCCCATCGCTCATCTCCTTCAAACTTCTCACCCTCCTCTCTTTGCAGCAACCATTCCATTTATGCAACCGCATCCTAACTGTACAGGGGTTTCACGGGGCGGAGAAGGGGGATCTCCTGACACCTATAAGCCAATCTCAGGACCCCAGCTGGGTGGCTTATCACTCAGCTCCGTTGTGACACTGTTTACCCAGAGACAGCATCGGATTCCACAGGGGATGGAAGGGCTCAGTCCCACCCCTTCCTTCAGATGCCAGTCACCAGTCCACGTTGTCACCTGGGCCCCCGACCAGCTACAAACGGGAGGTCCCCAGGATGCATTCCTCCTGCTTGATTATCTTTCTAGAGTGGCTTGCAAGATTCAGGACACCGGGCAGCTCACTGGCTGCTGATGGACTGTGAAAGGACAGAACTCAGGAAGAGCCAGGTGGAAGGGCTGCTCAGGGCAGGCGTGTGGGTGCAGCAAGCAGGGCTTCCATATCCGCTCCTCACCCCGCCCCCCCTGCCCCTCCAGCAGCCTGCCAACCTAGAAGCTCTGCAAGCCCATACTTTAGGTGGGATTCTGGAGGCTTCATTACTCAGGTGCAATTGATTGCCTCATTGGTCCTTAATCACTGATTTAACCTCCAGCCTCTCTCCCTCCCCAGAGGTCATGGGGATGGGACTGAAAGTTCTCACCCCTCAATCACCTGGTTGGATCTACTGGCAACTACCCCCCCCCTCCGGAGGTGCGCTCTGCGCTCAGAAATTCAGTTCATTAACATTACAAAGGCACCTTTCTACTTCTTACCACAAAGGAAATTTCAGTGGTTTTAGGAAGACTGCATCCTGTGTCTTCTAAATCCTATCTCCTGTGGCCTCTTGAAGGCACAGTTTCCTTTTTGTCCCTCATCCATCATCCATTTTCCCTTTCCACTCATTTTCCCCATAACCCCCTCCGATAGCTGCCAAACGCCTGCGCTCAGATGCTCAGAGAGCCCTGAACGTCTCCCCCCGACCCCCGACCCCCCCCACCCGTCACGGTGACACTTTGAATGCAGGTGTCTGTGTTTACTGTCTCAATGCTTCACTTCCTGTGGGGTTTTTTGTTTTAACTCATGGCAATCCCAATTTGGGTCAGTCTGACCTCAGGATTCCACAGAAAAATCTTTCTCCAAGTTCACTGGTGAATTGCCTGGAGTCAAGTTCAATGATGAGTTCTGTTTTCATTTGACTCCGCCTTTCACTACATAACACAGGTGCTCACGTGGTGTTTTCCTGAGACGCGCATTTACCTGTCCGCTGGGACGATCCACCCTCTCGGTTACCTCTGCTCAGTCTCACTGCAACCCCTTCATTGGCATCTTCATCGCTTCCTGTTCTCTGATGTCCAGGCGCACCAGGGCCCTTGGCCGGCTCCTGTTGTTCATCAGCTCACACAATTCTTAGGCTTTAAATACCATCTTTGAAGCGATAACTCCCAAATTTTACATTTTCAATTCCCACCTCTTTCCTAAATTCCACGCTAGAAGTTCCAATTGTCCACTAGACATTTCTACTTGGGTATTTAAAAGGCTTCTTAAGGTAACTTGTCCTTAAGGTCCAGTGACCATCACCCCATCAATGACATTGATGGGATGGGAGGTCTACCTGGGGGCCCCTTCCACGGAGCCAGGGCCCACGAAGCAACCAAATGCTGGGCTGTGACGACTCTCTGGCTCGCTACTCCAGGAGCGAGCATTTCCCCCTCTCCACACCCATCACACTTAACAGTTCCCTCCACTGTCGCCTCATTCCCCATCTCGACACCCCTCAGAGGGACAGGGGCCACTCCCTTCAGCAGATGGGACCTGAAGTGTCTTGCTTGGTCGCCTCACTCATGCAGCTGGTTAGTGCAAAGGGCAGGCAGAGACCTGGCTGCAGGCCGACCGCCCCCATGCCCAGAGTTCTCTGCACCCCAAGGCCCAGGGCCACTTTCCAGGACTTCACTGCGCTGGATGGAAGGCCCAACCCACCCAACTCTGGGGGGCGGGGTCCCCTCACCCACCCTCCATGCAGCAGCCCGCTCCCTCGCTCATCCTCTTATCCTCATCCTCCGGGACAGGGTCTCGGCCCCAAACAAGAGGGTGCTTTCAGATGCTGCCGTGTGGCTACAGGACCCGGGATGAGAGTGCCCTGTGGCCTTCAGTTTTCCCAGCGGTGGGAGGAGACGGGATGGATGGGTGGTGCAGGGCGTCTGCACTTCCAGGTCCCTTCGCTAAGCTTGGGGTCTGGAGCTGGTTCTGACCCTTCGTTGCTGACGTCTGCAGACGCTCTCCGTCCTTCCGCCCGACCGTTTCTGACCTCGTCTCCTCCGCTCTTGCCCTGTCCCTCCATCCCAGCCACGCGGTTTCCTTGCTGCTCCTCACACATTTCAAAGCAATGCCACGGGGCCTGCTGAACTTCCTCTGCCCCCAGCCCGGACTGCGCTCCTCAAGCCGACAACGTTACTTCCCTCCTCAACCCATTTTTGTTCCTGTTCAAATACCATCTTTCTAGCTGAATCTTTGAAAATCCTACCTAAAAAAAGCCACTCCTGTGTTTTTTTAAAAATATATTTATTCATAGCATTTATTGCTACCATAACTAATGTATCTATTTATTTACTTTTTGTTGTTTGTCTTTTTTATATCATTCCATAAACATAGTTTTTATTTTTATTCTCGGCCATTTCCTAAAGTCATTTCAGGAACTTCTCAATAAATATTTGTTGAATGGATGAATAAAATTATAGCCCCTACTGACCTTTACACTCTTCTGTATTCATGAAAATTAAACCGCGGTGTGCAGACCAGAGGAGAGGGCAGGCGACATGCGGGGCCAGTGAGCACGTTGCAGAAACTCGCAGCCGAGACTGAGCAACCAAGGTTACAGCAACAGTGTGAAAGAACACGGAGTTTGTTTCAGAAAAAGGAAGTACAAACATTTTTGTTTGTTTTGTTTGATTTCTGTTTTTGCTTCATTCCCTTCCAAATTAAAAAAAAAAAATCAAAATAGGAAAAAAAAATTTTTTTTTTCATTGAAAAATGTCGCATGAGCCGCAATTCCCCAGCGGTATGATGTGTGTCTCCTGATACTGGGAAATGTGGACCCAAACCAGACATACTGGAACTTACCTGCTAAGTCCTCAAAGCTCAGACTGAATAAAAAACAAATTTATCTACAAATAAGGACGAAAGTCTGAAGGGGATCTTGGGTGAAGAATGATCTTTATTTTGTGGGTGGACGGTGAAAGAAGCTGTGTGGACCCTCTAGAGTTTGTGACACCGCAGAACAGGGACCCGGGAAGGGGGGGCGGGGGCGGGCATATAGGCAGGTGAGAAGTCGCTGTGCTGTCCTGTCTGCATCCCTCCCCCCCAGCCTGGAGCCTCAGGGAAGCCCACGGGCCCAGCGATGGGGTGGGGGAAGGTGTGCAAAAATGTGAAGATATGCCCTGGCTGGTGTAGTTCAGTGGATTGAGCGCGGGCTGGGAACCAGAGGGTCCCGGTTCGATTCCCAGTCAGGGCACATGCCTGGGTTGCAGGCCAGGTCCCCGTGAGGGCCATGTGAGAGGCAACCATACATTGCTGTTTCTCTCCCTCTCTGTCTCCCTCCCCTCCCCTCTCTCTAAAAATAAATAAAATATTTAAAAAAAAAAGTGAAGATACAAGCCTTACCCATTTCTCAAATAATAAATACCAAGGGAGATATTCTTTCATGTCAATAATTATTAGGTATCTCACAAAGAGTTATTTGTGAAAATTCTAAATCCAAGCTATCAACCGTGCACCAGTTGCTTTAGCTGCCCACCCCCCAACGCCCCCGCCCCATACAGACTGCGCACCAGCTCGTAGCCCAAGTCTGGCCGCAGGAGCAAAGGGGCGAGGGAACCCTGGGACCTGACCGTGGGCGCTGCTACAGAACTAGCACCACCCTGGTGGGCACGAAACCTCACACAGCAGGCCGGTGTCCCCCAGGGCCTTTCCCTCTGCAGGCCAAGTTCGCTTCGCCAGACAGGGACAAACACGCCCAACACGGCAGCACCAGTGCCAGGCGAGACGGAACAGAGACTCTGGAGTCTGCAGACCAGGCGTCTAATGCACCGGTGATTCCTGGGCTAAGGGGGCCTCAGAGACGCAGCTGTCGTCTTTATTTAGGCCTCAGCCTGTGTCCCTGAGCTGTGGCCTTGGCAGGTGCTGCTCAGCTCGGTCCGTGAGACCAGACAGGTTGGCGCAGGAAGGACCCAGGTGTTAACTAGCTTCCCTGGGGGGCGGGCCTACATTTGTCTGTCCACGTGACCCCTGCCGGCCTCCTGCTGGCTGCACAGGAGGGCTTTCCTCTGGTCGTCGCCCACGACCTTGACGGGCTCCTGGTGGTGCAGCTCGAGCCAGACGGGGCCATGTTCCTTCTCGCGATATCGGCCCAGGCTCCCCTCTTCGCGTTCCCAGCAGGCTCCAGCTGGGCCTGGGCTCCAGGGAGCGGTGGTTGTGGGCACCTACCCTCTGCTGCTCCGGGTCTCCTGGTGGGGTTTGCCCTGAGGTGCACGGGGAAGAAGGCTGCTTTTCAGCTCCTTCAGCTTTTTCCTTATTGTGAGGATGGGAGCGACGGCTTGCAGGTTCCTGGCATTCTGGACTTGAACCCAGCGGTCCCAAATCCTGCTTCTTAAGGTAAGTCTGACTAATATTTAATCTGGGTCTTCCCACTGCTTCCAAACCGGAAAACATGGGTGATGGGGTGATGGTATTGTTACAGAACAGCCGGTGAAAGACCCCCCTTCCTCCACCCCCCACCCCCGTTCCTCCCCCGTATCAGCTTTGTTTTGCCCGCAACCAGAGGAAAGACGTAAAAGGAAAGGAATTATTATTTATTTGGAAGTTGTACAGACTAAAGTTCTTTAGAATATGCATAAACACACGCAGTCCTTCCCTCTCCCTCTGCCCTGTCTGGGGTACCGTATCTCACGCAGGCTCCCGGCACCATCCACGTGGCAAAAAGGAGCACTTCCAAAGCCACCTGGTCCTGACTCTCACCCAAGCTGCATAGTCCCAAAAAGAGACCCAAATGGCTGCCCCGCCTGGGTTTCAATCCCAGCGCCAATCTTCCTCTGCAGCCTCATTTCCGGCTCCTCTCACAATTGGCCACAGCTGCCAGCATTCAGGGCAGGTGTGGCCCTGTGGTGTGGAGCCAATTATCTTGAAGCTCTCCTGGACCCCATTACAAATCCCTCTTTGGGGGTCCCCTCTTGGCTGCACCCTGTTACACTGTGAATGTAAAAGGCAGAGGGCTGGGCCACAGTGTAAGGGTGTTTGAGACATTAGGGCTTGTCTCTTTAAGAGTGAACCATGGAGAAAGGGGACACCCCACCATCACCGCCGTGATTGGTGGCTAAACACAGTGACTCTGAGGCACCAAAGGTTCCGGTGCCTCAACTGTGGGAGAAGCCACCTGGCCAAGGCTCGACCTCCCAGGGGCGCCCGGTCCCCGAGGTGCTGCTGCAGCGGTTCTCAACCTTGACCGCAACTTGGAATGACCGACAGATGCTGTAAGTATTCCGATGTCCATGTGACACTCAATTAAATTAAATCCGACGCTCTCAGGGACAATGCCAGGGTATCGTGGTGCCTTTTAAGGCTCCCCAGGTATGCTGCGTCCTCAGATGGCTGCACTGAGGACCCCTCTTTGTCATTGTAGCACTGGGATCAGTATGTGTCAAGATGGGGAGGTCTCTTTCGATTTATCCTGCTTGCAGTCGGTTGAGACTCTTGGGAGTGTGTCAGGTTTGGAAAGCATCATTCATTGTTTTTTCAAATGATGTCTCTGCCTCCCTCCGTCTCTTCTCCTGCTGGGACACTCACATGTGCCCTGGTCCCCTCGGCAGGAACTGCGGTGCCCAGGACCTTGTTCTCTTTCTTCACTCCTGTTTCGTTCTGCTCCTCAGACGCGGTCGCTTCACTCGTTCTGTCTTGACAGAAGACATTCTTCGTTCCCTCATTCTTTGTTCTGCTTAATCCAGTCTGCTGTTGGACCTTTCCCGTGAGTGTTCGTTTCCGTTACTTTCTCTGCAGGCCCAGAATTTCTATCTGGCCAATCCTTATTGTTTCTACCTCTTCAATGATATCTCCACTTTGTTCATCGTTTTTTCTGGTTTCCTTCGGTTGTTGGCCTGTGGTTTTCTTTAAGTTTTTGAAAATATTTAAAAGAGTTTATTTAAAGTCTTTGTCTAGTAACGCCCATGCCGGGCCTCATCAAGGATGGCTTCTGTCTGTTGAATTTCTCCTTCACATGGGCCGTGTTTTTATGCTGTGGGGCTTTTGGTGGTTTTTAAACTGGACGCTGCCATATCATTCTGTGTTTACTCTGTGAATCGAATTCTCTCCCTTCCCTAGATTTTTCTCTTCTCCGTGGTTGAAAGCTGTTTGTTTAACTCATGTAGTATTAAGACAGAGTTTACCTTCAGTACCAAGAGCAAACGGCCAAACAAACGGACGCCTGCCGGCACTCTGTGCATCGTTGCGGAGGGCGTTCAGGTGGTCGCAGCTCAGCCATCTGCGCCTCCTGCTCAGGGTTCTCTGCCTGCTTGGGCTGGGCCCGGAGACAGGAGCTGGGGCTTCTCGGGTCATTGCTGAGCCCTCTGCTGGGGCTGGGCCTGGGCCTGGGCGCAGCTTTCTGAACATCCGGGGTAGACAGAGGTGCTTGAGGATGCCCAGAGTTGCTGGAGAAGAAACTCCCTCCTGCCTTTCCCAGTGCCCCGAGTGCCATGGCGTGTCCCAGCTCTTCATGACCTCTTGCCCCACGTGGCCTCCGATTTTCCGTCAGGCACAGTGCTTTTCGCTATGTCCAGCAGGCCAACGCTTCCTGTCCTGGGTGGGCTCTGAGTTCTGTGAGACAGAGAGGCCTGCCTCAGCCCTGCAAGGCTGCCCGCACAGGGCAGGACAGACACGCACAGGGGTCAGCACAGCTTCCTGCTGTGCGGGAGCTGGGGCCCCACCCGGAAACACCGGGTTGCCTGTGTGAGCCAGGCAGGAGAGTGGGGGGGCCACGGCAGGTGAAACCGCCCCCGAGGGCTCCTATGGGTTTCCAGGGGCTTTTACCTTGACTCAGCATTTGCCCGGCTGTGATAAACCTTTGACAGTTTTTCCTGAGCCCTGACACCGCTGGTTCTGAAAGTTTGGGCTTGTTTTTCGGTTTTTCTGTGGAAGTGGTTGGAGCCGTTCGCCACTCTACTGAGACCACTCCCTTTGCCTTCACGTTCACCCCCCAAGTATCGCAGGCCCTCTGCTGAATCAACGAGACTCCTTCCATGTTCCCACGCTCGAGTAAACATGGCCAGATTAATCTAACACTCTTACTAATAGAAGTTAGCATGGTGAATGCTGCCGCCCAATGAGAGAACATTTATTAAATCATCATGCCCAAGCGACACGCGTCTTCAAATTTAGTGGGAGGTTTCAGGTATTTTTGAAATATCCACCAGGTATTTAGCAATTAAAAAATATATGTATCTAGACTTGTCTTTATAAATCTAACATTATTTCCAGGACAGAAATTATTTAAATCATTTTTAAAAAATTTTTGCTTGTTTGCCTGTTTTTGGTAAATTGAGACAGAACTGCCATGGACATTACATTAGTTTCTGGTATGGAGCATCGTGCTGTGATATTTGCATAGATTATAAAATGACCACTGTATGTCTAGTAAACATCTACGGTAATATGTTTTATTTTAATGGCCAGGAAACACCAGAACGGGCTCTCCCTATTTGCGCTTCTTCCTGCCCTGGCTTTCTGCAAGCTGAGTGTGTGTGTCCGTTAGTACATGTGCACACACAGACATACGGTCTCACACACACACACATCCCAGTATTTATTCAATTATTTCTGTAATCGCAGGGAGTGGCCTTCATGCCAAGGAGAATGTTTGTCTTTACGACTTTTCTCATGAGGACTTTTAAATGTAGCTTTGACCGCATACAGCACAATGTAAAGCTAATACAAAGGGTAAGAAAGCACATATTTTGAGAAACAGCTGAGCCGGGACACCATAATCTGATTCCCGGGCTTCTGTCTGCCAAATGCCATCATCAGTAAAAGATAGAAGGAAGCAAGGGTTGCGTTGTAAGGAAATTAAATTCTTATCTTGAGACTCTGTTTCAAAGACGTGACTCAAAAGGACAAACACAGGAATAAGTGCCCTTCACGTTTCTCTTGATTCCTGACCCACTGGAGCGAGATGAACGGTGGTGATGTGCCGGTCTCGGGTCTGAACTCTCCTCCTGCTCCCATCAGGAAACGCCCACCTTCTGAGCAGGGCACCGGGGCGGGCTGGGTCTCCCAGCTCTGCTCGGGACTCCAGCCAGCCGTGCTCTCAGGAGCTCGATGGAAGCTTCCCTTCTGTGTTTCCAGACGTGGCTGCGTGACTAGAAGGACACATACAGGCGTCTGCCCACACAAATGGCCCCCAATGTGATGTGGAGTTTCTGCATGTTCTCGGAGGGCCACAGGTCAAGATGCAGAGTATCAAAGTTCTGGATCCACTGGAACAAAAAGAGGAACAATTGCCTCATTCACAACTGAGACGTGGAAGTCGGACACACAGGGGGTGTGCTGGCAAGATGAGAGGTGCAGTTGCTGCGTTTGCGTAGACGGGTTTCAAGGCATTTTCTGTGACTAGTCAATACATTCGCATATACTTCTTCCAAAAGTGTCTGAGTTTAAGTAATTGGACATTAAGATTCCTTTCAAGTACCATTTTGCATTTTGTTCTCTTCCATGCTGTTTATGAGGAAGCCAATGGGTAGTTAACCTTGGAGAAACCCGCCTTAAATCAATATTACATTAGTGTTTTTCATACCATTAGCCCAATAGTCACATGCTCAGGTACAGTCTCCATTCAGAAAGTTGAAAATCAGTAAATAAGGATGAGGTCATTAACAATGGGTACCTGCTGGTCACATTTCATGCATACAACATTATCTGTTTCCACTCAAAGCCTGGTATTTTCTCTCTCATTCAAGAACCGGTCGCTCACCCAGGGACCGCGCAGCCACGCAGCTCTCCCGCCGCCTCCTGCGTTTCCACGGCAGCGTGTTTGTCTGGAAACAGCTCCACGCTTTGAGGCCGAGCGGCTCAAAGAAGGACTCCTGACTCGCACACGTTAAAAGGCTAATTTCAAAAAGAAATCCGTGGGTGGAAAATTCCGCTATGCCCGATTATAAACCAGCAGAGTGTTTACATTTTAAATGCTTCTGCATTTCTACTCCTGAATTTGAGGGAGAGCTTTCATGCTTCCGATGCCTTGCACTTAGAATATTTACAAGGGAGGCAGGTATTAGCACCGAGTGAAAGAACAGAGTTTTATAAACTCTCTGTGACCACTGGCTGCCTTGCTGCCTGGCCCCACAGGCAGGCGCTTGGGCCACAGCCACACAATACCAGACTGGGCGCTTAATCCACAGACATTCATTTCCTCACGGCTCTGGAGGCTGGAAGTCCAAGATCAAGGTCTGGTTTAGCTGCTGGCCAGGAGTCTCTTCTTGGCTTGTCTCTTCTTGGTCTTTCCCCTGTGCACCTACCGAGAGTGAGCACAGTCCCACTTCAGAAGGACTCTCATCCTGTGACCCTGGGCCCTACCCTGGGGACCGAGTTTGAACTACAGTAGCTGTAGTTGCTTCCTTAGAGACCTGTCTTCAAACACAGCTACCTGGGGGTTTGGGCTTTAACATAACTTGGGGGGGGCACACTTTTCTTTCAGTCCCTACCACCAGGCCTCAGCACCTCCATCGTCCCATGGCCCTGGCACCTTTGTCACCCAACTCCGTCAGAGGAAAGGGGAGGGATCCCCCGAGATCACATGGCACGACTCCCTGGGCATTGGGTCTCGTGATAGATCATGAGTTAGATGAAGGTCACTTTTAGTTTCAGCAGAGCAGGAATGAACTGAAGATGAGCATTGATTTAAAAATAAGCTATAATTAAAGATAAGTGACACTCCTCTTCTTCTGTGACACCTGGGTGCGAGGCTGGATGTTTCTGTGGGTTTGCATGAGGTCTTTACATGCCTGGGACCTGGCGAGGAAGGGGGCTGGGAACTCCAGAGCCTCAGACAGTCACTGTGTCCCTTCTTCCCGGCTCCTTGTGACCTGCTTTGCTCAGGGAACCGGAAAGGTCACACACACTGACCCCAGGTCTGACCTGGTTTCCAGAAGCAAGGTTGCCCCACAGAATCTTGCCACGTCCCTAGGAGAGGGCACTTGTAACTCAGAGCCCGAATTGTTTAAAGTGCTTACATCTATCTTTGTAAATGGAGACTCTATACATGCATTCTGAAAAATGTCACATTTTGCGAAGTTGGGGGCTCAAAGCCACGTGATCACAAGGAAATTAAGGTAAACGGCAAACCCCTCCCAAGCTCGCAGCATCAACCGTCAGAGCCTGGATTGAAACAACCGTGGCAGCAGTAGGGAGCCCCCTCCGTGCATGGCCACGGAGAGCCACCACCAGGCCACGTCGTGCAGGTTGCAGGGCTGTGACCCCATTTATTTCTAACTGACAGGATTTCATCAAAACGAGAAAGAAAACTCGGGGTGCTCTTCTCCATCAATTAGTATTTTAACATGGGGGAAATTTCTTAGCAGCTTATTTACCCACTGCCCAGCTCCCTGTGGGGGCCGAACAGACATCCCCGAGTTCTTGCACTGAAGCGGACATTTCTACAAGACTGTGTGGTTTTTCCTGAAGACCTTCATAGAGTGCTGGTATTTTCAAACCTTTAATCCTGATATAAGCTGACCATAATCCCTTCCAACTGCTAACACACCAGGGGAAATTGTCTGTGAACCAACAGCATCTCTCCAAGCCAACATGGTTTTCCTGCATGTTTGAGCTAACTTGAATCAAAGAAACAATGCAGGGTACTGGAATAGACTGTATTTGGGACTATGGCAAGAAGAAAAAAGAAAACAAGAGGCATCAAATAGAAATAGAAACAGGAAGCACACAACAGCAGGAGGAAACACCCCCACAGGTGGGTCCAGCTGCAGAGAGATGACGGAGGATGAGCTCAGCAACTGAGAGCAGTGGGGTTCACGCAGCCTGAACCACCGAGAAGGACTAGATGGAAAACAGCAAGCAGAGCCTCAGGGCCCAGAGGGACCATCACAAAATGCCCGGCATTTGTTTCTTTGAATTCTCAGAAAGAGCGGAGTGAGTAGGGCTGAAAGTTGTTATAAAATCAATGGGTGAAAACTCCCCAAATTTGGCAAAAGTTAAAACCTAGAGATTCAAGAAGTTGGCTATATTTCAAAGAGGATACACCACCCCTCTGAAAAAAATGCAGAAAGATACATGGTGATTAAACTGAACGCTGAAGCTAAGGAAAAATCTTGAAGGCGCTGAGGCGAATGATGCATCATCCACCAGGAACAGTAGTTTGAAGGACAGCAGATTTTTTATCCGAAACAGTGGAAGCCAGAAACAAGTGGTACAATAATTTCCAAGGGCTGAAAGAAAAGAACCATCTACTGTGACTTCAATATCTGATGAAACTCACTCAGAAATGAAAGGAGAATAAAGGCGTTTTCATATAAGAGCAAACAGATAATTTGTCACATTAGACATTCCTGTAGAAATTGGCTACAGGAAATTCTTCAAACAGAAAGAAACTGAGAAAATAAGGAATCTTGGAGCCCCAGGGAGAAAAAGGGAACCAAAGTAGAGCAGAAATATGGCTCCATGCACTGGAATATTCTTCTTGTGACTTGTATAAAGCATATTCAAATCATTCAAACACTTGTATCTCCATCTGTACTCAAGACAAGCCTTTGCTGGGGTTTTGGTAGCAATTTTATGAAGTTGATAGAAGATCTCAGGAGAATTCGCGTGGGATCTGTGACCCAGATGAAAAAATACGTCGACACAAAAATGTGTACTTGGCAGGCCACAGAAGCCTAATTTGTCGCCAAAACCTGGGATCAGCCAGGTGACCTGGAACAGGTGGATGCCAGCAAACTGCGACACATTTACTACCCTGGAATACTACTTAGCAGTAAATATAGGTGCGCTGTGGATGCACACAGCTTGGATGAATCCCCAGAGAAATGCAAGTGAAAAAAGCCAATTCCAAGAGACTACATACTCTATGATTTCACAGATACAAAATTTTTGGAAGACAACATTTTGTAAAAGTGTGACAGCCTAGGGGTCGCAAAGGAGTAGGGATAGAGAGAGGAAAGGGTGTGTGTGTGTGTGTGTGTGTGTGTGTGTTAACTGTGCCTTTTTATTTTTTATTTTTGTATTTTGCGATGTTTCTACCTCTGGGGCCTTCCTGACCCTAGGAGACTGACCCCCTGGGGGGTGGGCTAGCTAATTCCTAGAGATGGCAGGCATCTGTGTGACCGTGCCCTTCCTCTTAGGCCCTAAACAACCCCAGCAAAGCCCACACACCCCCCACCTTCTTAACAGACGCTCACACTCCAGGACACGGTCCCCCTGCCCCAGGCCCCAGACAAATAGACAGCCCCCATGCCCAGCACCCCCCGAAATGAGACAAGCCAGCCACCCCCAAACCTGCCTCTCCCGCCCTCCCCGAGGAAACCACAGCAAACCTCTCACCAGTGTCTGCCGTACTCTCGCTGCTCTCTGCTCTGACTCCACCCCGTGCCTCCCCGGGTGGCCCTGCGGTGGCCTCCTGTTTCCAGGGACCTGTCAGTACAGCTCCTTCCCCTGTGACACTGAGTTCTGGTCTGCGCATGTCCTAGCACACCCGATGGGACCGAGCTGCGGGGGCACTGTGTATCAGAGGCGGATGTGCCCGGAAAGGCAGGGCGGGGTTCTCCAGGTGTCGGCGCTGTTTGGACGCTGGCCTGCGGCGGTGGTGCATGTGCGTTGCGCCCCTGCGGACTCGTCAACTCGCACTCACAGATGAGGGCGGTCGGATGGGGCAGCTGGGTGGCATCATGGCTGGGTGGACGTCCCAGCCTGAGGTTGGCGGTGTAGGATGTTCGCAAGTTGTCACAGTGGAGCAGCACTGGGCGCTGCGCAAAGGGGCTCTCTCTGCGTCACCTCCCGTGGTGGCGCCTGAGTCTGCTGCAGTCACCACAGCCCGTTTCTATGACGGATGCGTTAGGGCCAAGGACAGAGCACTGTGCAATCACAGAACTTGTTTAAACTGCTCTGTCTAAATGTCGTTGCATGACTAAAATTATATAAACATTTATGAGCACTTATATAAACAATTATGTAAACATCTGTAGGTGGGAGTCAGGTTTAGGAATAGTTTCCTCGGAAGTTTCCTGGGAGCGGCGTCATTTGTGATTTCACGTAGAAGGCTCACCAGTTATTTGTGAATGAGAAGCTCACTGGAGACGCTGTGGCAAAATGCTTCTTACGTGGGCAGATGGCGGCAACGCAAGGAGGCAGCCGTGACCGTCTGCAGGTGCAGAGGGCGCAGCACCCCGGGGTGTGGACAGGAGAGAAGGCATCTGAGAAGGCCAGTCTGAGAGTGAGGAGAGAGTCCCGCCACGTGCAGGTGACACTGGCCTGCGTTTCCGAAAACAAGACAAATCTGATGAAGGCACAGCACTGCTCCAGAGAGAAACCATTCAGTGTCCTTCTCGGGGTTGAGTGCCACCGAGCTTGAGCTGCCAAGACTGGCCTCCTGGGAGTCAAACACTCCCAGGGTGAGGCCCAGGGGTCTTACCGAGGGGACCACTGCAGGAGGGAGGGCACTTGGCCCCAGGTCTGCATGGGCCTCGGAAGAAATGGGCTCTTCTCTTGCAGGCAGGAGCAACGAGGCTAGAAATTCTGAAGTGGAGGCTGGCCTGAGCTGTGCACTGCTGAGAGGGTCCTTCAGCCAGTTTGGGGGGGCACCTTCAGGGGGCAACCCCGATGCCCTTGGCGCGCAGCCATGCAGCACGCGGGGAAGTGTGGGAGTCCTGGCTGAAGGGCATCTGTTCTGTGGAGCAGAAAGGTCAGGGGGCACAAGGAGCACAGCTAAGCATCCGTGAGATGAGAAACGGATCCCTGAGGGTCCCTGTCTGGCCTTGTCACAGGCTCACAAGGGGCCTCTGTGAGTCCTCGCCATGTCTTATGGGACAGGTGGCTCTTTGCCGATGGTCGTGTCCTGAATTGACAGAAGATGAGGGGTCTCTCGGCGGTCCCTCTGTCGGAGCACAGGGCTCATGCGCATCCACGCTGTCCCTGCAAAGCAGGGTATCCATGTTCTTCACTCCCTAGCCCTCCCTCCCACCATGCTCACAGTGTGAGCCTCCGGGAGGGCGGGGAGAGGAGACACAAAGGGGTCACGAAATAATGACAGCGCGCGGGCAGGGCATGGGTGCCACAGCCTGTGAAGTGTCACGTGAAGGGCAAAGGGTCATGGAGAAAGGGCCAAGGGCCGGGATGCTTTGGTCCGTGTGCAAATAGGTGGGCTCCGAGATGGAAGGTCCTCCCTGGACCTCCTGCTCTTGCGGTGACTACGGTGATGCGTGTGTCTCTCCCAAGTTCAAATACGGAAACCTGGCCCTCAGTGGGATGGTGTATAGAGGTCATGAGGTCACGAGGGTGGAGCCCTCATGAAGGAGATTAGTGCCCTCATCTTTAGGACCCCAGAGAGCCGCCTGCTCTTTCCTCCCTAAGAGGACCCAGTGAGGAGACCATCGATCAACCAGGACGCCTTGCTCAGACTGCCTGTGGTCTTGGACTTCGAGCCTCCAAAGCCGGGAGAAGTCAATTTCTGCTGTTTGTGGGCTGCGCAGTATCTTCGTTCTAATAGCCCAAGCAGACTAAGACGGGGGGCCGGTTTCCCCGTGTTGGCCCTGTGCCCCCACACCTCCCATGGCGCAGGGGTGCCAGTTGGCAAGCCCCAGCGCAGGCTGCAGCAGGAGGCATGACAGCTAACCCAGGACCCCGCAGGGCCCTTGGTCAAACCGGGGGAAGCAAACCTCAGATTCAGGTCTGAGCTCAGCCTGCGTGATATTCCAGGTGGAGAACCGCGTCGTCATAAAGGTGATGGAAACTCAGTCACTGTGATGTTCCGAGCAGGGCAGCCCCGGGCTCTGGAATGTGATGAAGGAAACCCTTGTCCCGGCAGGCGAGGGCTTGAATCAACACGGGGTGGGGGGTGGGGGCTGGCCAGTATGGAGAAAAGCGATCATTCTCCGGTGCTTCCCCCGGCTGCTCCCTCACTGACAGGGGCGTGTGTGATTTGCAAAAGTCCTGCTTGTTCCATTTTTTTCAAATGACTTAAGCATTTTTTAAGATGTTGAGACACACTTCCCTACTAGCTTTATTTCTGAGCTAAGCAACTCTTTACATGAGGAGGGCTTCCCATTTTGGGAGCAGAGGGCTGCTTCCTTGGAAAGATGAACACGCACTAAAAACACTCACCCATCATTTACGTGACTGTTCCATCCCTTGAAGATGTGGGCACAGACCCAGGGAACGTCCTTGTCTCCATGGTATGTAAGATCTCAAGAAATACCCAGGCCCGAAAACCAACCCACTGACGTGGGCTGTGTCCTTGGACAGTTCGATATCCCCTCCGAGCCTCATTTGATCATGTGGAAATGGTCACGCCCATAACCAAGGCCGAATGAGGCCGTGTGCGCAGGTGCAGCATTCAGGTGCGGCTGAGGGCCATTCCAGCGTCAGCGACTATGACGCCTGGGGCCGGGTGGATGGCCAAGGATACAGCAAGAACTCAAAAGAGGCTCATCGAGTGCTTGGAAAACACCTCTCATAACTTCCTCCCCTGTAGCATAAAGGGGTCGCACTGTTTCACACCCAGCAACCCCTTCCAGTCGGATTTTCCTCATTGAAAATAATGAGAAGTTACAGTGTTTCACCGTTTAGGGCCAGCCTCACACCCACCTGTCCTTGGCGGCCCTGATAATGCTCACATTGCTACATTAATTCACACCGCGGCCGTGGGCCATGCACACCAACGGGAACAACTTCCAATCTCTTTGTTAATGAAATTGAACCCGATCAAGGATAATAACAACTAATATTTGTATGGATATTTTTCATTGCAACAGTGTTTCCCCCATCTAGAAGTTATTACACTCTCAAAAGGCCACAGGAAGTCGCTCAGGCAGGAATTATTTGCCTAGTCATTATAAAGCTGAAGTCAAGACTGAGCCAGAGGGACTGAGTCTGCAGAATCCTGGCAGCTGGTGAGAGGAGAACAGGGATGAGAACCCAACCTACTTGCTTCACGTCCCCTTCCTTCCTTCAGCTTTCCTGACCCCCCTCTTCCCAGCAGCGGTTGAGGCCACGTTCCTTCCTCCAAGGTCTGGACTCCGGGGACCCCCCACTCAGCTGCTTTTCCCAGGAGGCGGGACTCTTTCATCAGCCCCGCCCTACACCCTTTCCCCACCCACGTCTCTGAAGCCACACCTCACAAAACAAACCAAAAAGCGCCCGGTTGATGTAGCTCAGTGGATTGAGCGCGGGCTGGGAACCAAAGGGTCCCGGTTTGATTCCCAGTCGGGGCACATGCCTGGGTTGCAGGCCAGGTCCCCTGTGGAGGCCATGTGAGAGGCAACCATATATTGCTCTTTCTCCCTCCCTTCTCCTCTCTCTAAAAATAAATAAAATATTAAAAAACAAACAAACCAAAAAGCAAGGAAGAAGAGCACTCCCCTAAAAGGGGCAGTAAAAGCAATGTGTCTCTGTGTCTGGGATGTGTACCTATGTGTATACACATCTGTATGTCCCCCTAAGAATTAGGTCCTGCCGCCTAGCACTACAGGGTGACATAAATAGTCGCCCTTGTCATGAGCGAGGGCAGCCGTGACATTTGAAGCAAATTAGCAGAACTGGCCCCTCCAGAGCCCGTGGCTACACGGGGGTGACTCCAAACTAAAATTACGTGTGTCTACTTGCTTTGTGTCCCCAAGGCTAATGCTGCCCAGAGCTGCAACATCGGGGAGCTGGGTCCTCCTAGAGACAGCTGTGCCCACAACCAGCCTCAGCTGGTTTGATGCCACCAGCCAGCTGACTTCCCGAGAGCAGCCAGCACTGGGCCCCTCTCTGCTGAGTTTGCTTCACAAACAGCAAGAACCAAGGGGAAACGGGGATCCATCTGTATGGTGATAAAGTCTGCATTTCTCCAGGAAAGCTTCCTTAAAAACGATCCCAGTGGCAATTGGCTCAGATTAATTTTACAAACGACAGTGTAGCTTGACACAAAAATTCAATTTGCTGGAGTTTTTCTCATTGCCACTGGCACTCTGGCGGGGGCCCGGATGCACATTCCAGCGTTCACTCCCACCTGGGGACGGGTGAAGGGAGCAGCGGCTTCACAGGAAGGGGGGCTGACGAGGCTTTGAGACGGCACCTGCCTACTGCGCAGGATCCTCCCAACGCGGGGGCACAGCCCCGGCCCTCGGCCTGCTTGGGGCCGTGCCGTGGGAGCAGGCTTAGGCCCAGGTCACGTGTGACCTGCCAGCTCTTTCCCGTGTCTGGCGCTGCGTGCTCCGCAGGCGGTCAGCTTGGGCTGGAAGAGGTGCACCCTTCACGGCAGCTCTGGTGTGCCCGGCCCCACTGCAGGCCGGCGCCAGCACCCCGGAGGCCTGCTCACACAGCTCCTCCAAGTCTCACAGAGCCCCTCCCCAGGTCCAGGGGGGCTCCGAGTCTCTAAGGACTTGCATGTCACCCACGGAGCCTGGTGTCAGGGCTGCCCCAGACGAGGGCCCAATCGTTCGCAGCCTCGCTTGTCCAGGTGAGCTCGGCCGCCGCGGCACACCCTGGCGCTGACGGAGGTGTCTGGGGGCTGATCCCTGACCATGACCCCTCGCAGAGACTGCAGTGCCCCGAGCTCGCTGACAGGAGGTCAATGGAGGACCGGTCCTCTTCAGTGATGGTCGCACCCTGTTTCCCTGACAAACACGTGAATGCAGTGACTGCAGGAAGAGCAGACGGTTGTCACCCAGCGTGATCGCGATGGCGCCCTCTACGGGAGCCTGGGCCCCGTGCGCCTTCTCCTGAAGATCCCATGCAAGCCCCGGCAGGGGGCTGAGGTGTTGGGGCCCCTGCGTTTCCGCAGAACAAGGCAGCGCCCTCCGGCCCGTGTGCACGAGCACAGTATGGTCTTGCTGTCCTCCCTGGTGGCTCCCGAGGGGGCGGCTGAGGAGCCCCCTGGCAGTCCTGTCCCGGACGATGTCTCCTGTTGCCACTTCCTCCTCTCGGAAGACCTCCCCTCTCAGCAGCGTGTCTGTCCTGCAGCCTGAGCTGACACCAGTGTGGAGGAGGAAGGAGAGGTGACGTGGCCCACTGTACAGATTCCCACTGTCCGGTTGCCCTCAGCGCCCCAGCCAATGGCCCTGCACCTTCTGCAGGCTCAGAGTCACAGCCGTCTCTCCACCGTGAGCCAGGCTCTGAAAGGCCCCGAGACTTCGGGTAAACGCCCTCCAATCATTGCGATGGAGCGAGAAGCATCGTCTGCTTCACGGGAAGTAGATCGTAGACTCGGAGATGGAAAATACTCCAGCGGGCACCTGGGGCCCTTTGCTGCCTTTGGACACATGAGGCACTAGTTCCCCTTACAAACAAGGCAGCGCAGGGCAAGCAAAGCGAATTCCTTCGGAGAGAAAGCAGCCCTGCGTGGTCGTCACTTCTGCACGTGCTCGGGGGCTGCGGTGGCCTGTGTGCAGGAGGCGTGGCTGGATCTATGTCTGGACAGGCCACGCTACTCCGGCCACCTGCCACATCTCCTCCTGCATTTTCACACCCGCCCTTCTGACACGCCAAGTCCAGGTGCCCTCCCTAAAAGCAAGTCGTCCGTGTTCGCTCACTACAAACTCATGTTAGGATTAGCAAATCTGGCTTCACGCTCAAAAACACTGACAAAATATAAATCTGTTGGAGAAGTCATTATGTATCGGGTTGGCTAAAAAGGTTGTATGGTTTTTTCCATAAAATAACAGATACATTTTTCATTTTTGCCAATAACTTTATTGATTTGGATATTTTGAGTATGTCAGCTATCTTCTGCATGGTATAACATTGATTTTTCTCAATTAATGTCTCAATTTGCTCGCTATCAATTTCAACTGGTCTGCCTGACTGTGGGGCATCGTCCAGCGAGAGATCTCCAGCATGAAACTTTGCAAACCAGTTTTGACACGTTCAATCAGTCACAGCCCCTTCTCCATATACTGCGCAAATCTTTTTTTTTTTTTTTTTTTTGCATTTCAGCTACCTTTATTGAAATGGTAAAGCACAATATGCCAAAAATGTTGCACAGTTTCTTCCATCTTCAATATTAACATGGCTGCTCAAAATTCACCAATTTGGATAAGTTTTTTTTAATGCACGCTGATAGGACAGCTGTCACAGTACAGTCTCACCAAACTGTTCTGAATGAGTTAAAGACAAACTGAGCACGACCAGAGCCATCTTACGGGAAACAAACAAACAAACTTTGGCCAACCCCGTATCTATCCCTCCAAGGCTGTGCATGTGTCTTTGCTCCTCACCTCGAATGAAGCCCGCAGGTAACTCCCAACCCCCCTTTGGGCCCCTCGAGACCTGGGCAGAGCAGAGAATCTTCGCTGCTGCTCTGGGTGGGAGGGTGCCGTGGCGCAAACCTGGACCGCACACTGACGTGTCTGTCCCGTGTCCAATCTTTGCTCGGGGGACCCAGGACACGGTTATTGATCCTTCGGAGTTGCGTAAGCCAATATTCGACTGCGCTAGGTATGTCGTTGGGCGCCTCTCCCTTCTGCCGAGAAAGGAGCCCTGCCGCGTGCCTCATCTCACGCTGCTGACTCAGGCTCGGGCAAGTTTCTGTAGCTCCGCGCAGGCGAAGTGTTGGCTGCTGCTCTCAGTGACTCTTCCAGACCCGACTCAGCACTGCCCTGCCCTGGAGGGGACAACCGAGGAGGGACTGTTCTGCAGTCACTCCCAGGATGAGAACTACGGCTTTTTACAAGAGCTTCTTCGATTGGGAAGATTTTATCCACGCAGTTTCAGGAAATATTTTAGAGGATATTATTTCAATCAATAGGAAGGAAAGGGCAATCTTTCAGGGGGAAAAATATCAAAATATATTTAAACTCAGCAACAGAAATGAAGAGACTAAGAAGAAAGGGAGCTGACTGTGCTGCTTTGTTCTGCAAGTTCCAGTTCAGTATTTTTCACAGACGGTCTCAATCAGCCCTCACAGTGATCGAATGAGTTAAAAAATAGACACTTTTTCAGGGACCAGAGAGTGGGGTCCCAGGGACCTGCAGAGGGAATGACCAGGATGCTTCCTTAGGGTGGTGAGGCCCCGCCTTTGCTGCACACAGCATGCCCACCTCAGCAGGCTGGAGGGTGGAGACGTTTGCAAGGGGACTGCCAAGGGTGGTCTTAGCCCTTGACTTGGGGTGCCCTCCTGGGGGCACTTTTACTCAATTAAGAGTCGAGTTAGGTGACAGGAATGGATTGTCTGAACTCAAAACTCCTGAAGCCTCCTCGACCCCCAGGGTGTCCTTAAACACCTATAGCCGCCAGGAGACCAAGGACGAGACCCGGTCAGGGGCCATTTCCGACGTACTGACGTTCAAAGAGATTTGGGATCTTTACGCAGCCACTGGCCGTCATCTGAGTTGCCCATCTTTAAGGTCAGTCAAGAGCGAAACAGGCAAGGGGAGGAGGGAAGACCTGGTGGGTGGAGGAAGCAGGGTGGAAAGCCTCCTGAGCAGCCTGTGCCACGTCCTCCGCTGTCCCAGGTCCTCCACACGCCCTGCGCAGAGAGTCCCCTGTGGAAGCAGAGGGTGCACAGCGTCTTCGCAGGGGCGGAGGGAGGAAGATGGAGCCCCGTTCACCTGTGCACCAGGCTTCTCCGGGGCCCCTCAGGGGCCCAAGTCTCCTACCTAAAATCTGGCAGAATGATGAAGGGGTGCTTGCGCAGACATGCGTCTGCTGTGACCGAGTCCCAGTGACAGAAGACAGAGCCAGCAGGGTCCCGACGGCTGTGTTCAAAGGGAATGAGGGCTTCTTCCCGCATGCTCTGAAATGACACGCGGAAAACGTTTTGGTCACAAGTTTCCTCCACGTGAGGGAGTTGTCACGCAGGAGCAAGTTCCCTCTGGTGAGAAGAAATTGACACAGCGCCGTGGACGGCGTCCCCATCCTGTCGGTGTCCGAATCCGGGGCCTTTAGCTGCAAAAGGACAGTGTTCAGTGTTGTGACCGCTGCACAGCTCACCGGCCTTTTAGGAAGAAAACATGAAAAATCAGAACAGGGTAGCCCAAACTCTGTTTCACAAGCAAGAAAACTGAGTCTTAGAGCTGCTGTGGTGTTCCAGAAGCATCCGTCCAGAGAGCCTCAGTGCCGTCCCCCTGGAGAACAGTTGCCCGTGGGGGTCCCAGGAGAAGTCCGCGATGTCACTTTCTCATGGTCACTGATGCCAGGCAAACCTTTGCTGTGTTCTCACGACGCGATGGGTGGCTGGAGCGGCCACTGAGGCTGCCCTCACCCACCCAGACACCGCAGGGCTGGGTCCTGCAGTGAGCCACTCAGGACACCCCGCCTGGCTCTGCTCTGGTGTGAGAGGACAGCCTTAGCACCAAAGGAACACTCCCAGTGTCCCTGTACCCAGCTCCGCCCCGCTCTGTGAGGCTGCTCTGTTCTCCCAGCCTTGGGAAGCAGCCAAGTGCGGGCAGCCTCCCAAGCTGGTCTTAAAAGTCACACTCAGTGGTGCCTGTGGTTTTCCGCACGCGGATCCTGCTGGCTTCACCTGGAGACTCTGGGAGACGTTGGCTGGCTGTGTGGCTCTTTCCTACGAAAATTCCTACAGAAAAATCTGAAATGCAGATCGGAACAGACGGGACCGGCTCTTTCCATCTGGGTGTCTCCTCTCCTCCTTCACAGATTGATGATAGAGAAGGAAAATAATCTTCTTAAGACTTGATATCAGCCACTGTGTTTATGCTGCTGGTTTTTCCAGTGGGACTGGGAGGGAAATGGTATTTCCATATTTTCAGAGGAGCAAACCTGTGCCTGGCTCAGGCCCCGGCGTCCAGGCCCATGCACCCCGCCGTGGGCCGAGGGCCAGCAGGGATGCTCTGCGACGTGGATGCAGCAGGAGGCCTGAGCGGGAGCCCCCAGCTGGCGTGCGGTGGGAGGTGAGCCCCTCCAGCTCACCTGGCTTCCTAGGGCCCTGTGCCATCCTCACCGGAAGGGGCAGAGGTGGCAGCAATTGCGATATAAAGGAGAGGGCTGCAAACAGTAAGTGCCTACTCTGGGATTGTTCCGATTTCAGCTTTCACTCTGTACACTCGCCCTCCTTCTTGCTCTTTTGGGATAGGCACTGCATTGAGGGGACATGAAGCCTAGGGCCCTGGTCCGACGCCTCTGTGAAGGAGAGAATGTCCCCAGCTCTCCAGTCCCCATCAACTTCTAGCATGTGACATTAGACAAGCCAACTAACGTCCATGGAGCAATCACGGCACATACTGCTTCTCTGAGATGTTCAGGCATTACAGCTTTTCTGGATGATTACCATCCTCACTGGTGCAAAGTTTTTAATTTCTAATTTTATCTCAAGTGCCCTGCTCATATCTCTGCGCCCTCCTTAGATGATTTCACTTGAAATAAAACCCTCTCTCATCAGTTACAACACTTCCATCTCTCCGACGAGCCTTAGTTCAGCCGCTACGCAATTTCAGGGACGTCTTTATCCTTTTTCCGTGAGTCAGACCCTCTGTGCCTTGTTCATCCCACTCAACACTCATTCCTGAGCGCCGATCATTTCCGGGGCTGCTTGGCCAGACACCTGCAACAAGGAGCAGGATATGCCCGGGATGGGACATGGGGCTGAAAACCCAAGAGTGGCGTTTCTCCAGGCACTGAGGCTGGTGCAGACCGAGGTCACCCAGCTGCTCCGTGGGCCGTCCCTAGGGCACCCCACCTTGGCTCACTCCGTTCGATCGATACGCCACTAGATCACTGGCAGTAGAATTGCATCATAAACTAGGGCTTTGGTGTTCATTTGAAAATCAAAGGGTAAAAGCCTCTAGGAAGTGGAGGATACAGGCTGTCTCCGCAGCCCATCACTTCCCTGGCTCCAGAGTGCTCTGGAGTGGGGGGGTGGGGGGTGGCTTCAGAGAACAGGCAGGGGCTCTGGCTGGGGAAGAGAGCTCAGACAGGCGGGACCACCAGTGCTGTGCAGACGTTCGACAAGAAAACTCGGGCACTAGATGGCAGCAGGGCCACGCGTTTTCCTTCCAAATTAACAGCCTTAAAATCTTGGGGAAAATATGGCAATATTAGCACAAATACAATTGTATTACAAGATCAACCTATCTGGCTTGACAGTCATCTGCCCCCCACACACGCATGTGATGAAGGCACAGTTGGGCGCGAACAGTGTAACTCACTATGATCTTCACAACAATAGAAAGGTGCCCCATAGAAATCCCAGCAGCAGTGGGTGTTTCCCGGGGCCTGGGGTCATTTCTGACGGATGGGAGTCCGATGGGTGTTTTGCACAGCAGAGGAAGGAGGTGCAGTGAGGACTTCCAGCGGACCCTCAGGAAGGTGCTGTGGGGAGTCACGTGTGAAGGTGCTCGGTTCGCAGGTGACATCCCGCCCTGCTGATCCTAATAGAGTAGACATCGTCAATGAGGCCTGGCCCAGGGTGGTTAGGTTTTGGAAACGGTTTTTAATGGCAGGAATTTTTCTCAGTGACACCAGTCATTAGGAAGAGCGGAGCGAAGACAGGGCTCCCTTTCTCAAGGAGAAGTCAACTCTTTAGCTTCTGAAGGAGATCGATTGTGTTGTTTTGTTTCGCTTCTGATGAAGAGCTCGGAATGAACTTTTGGGCAACTGCACGGGTCTTACAGAGCACGTTCGCCCACACGTGGAGTGACTTGAAATCCAGAGCGGGCGACCCTCCCCTCCACGTGCCTCGTGCGGAGAGCCCAGGCCACGTTCAGGACGGCAACCTTCAGAGAAGCCGGTGTGACCCCTGGCCTTGAGAGCGCGTGTCTCCAGGGCGGGGTGAGAGCGGGTTGGTGCACCGGTAGTTCCGGGGCTACGGCGGGTGGAGGGGTGGCGAGGAGACTGAGGGGGCTGTGCTTTGGTGCCGACATTTCGAGACTGCAGCCCTTCCTTTTCTAGATCCGCCCTCAGGCCACGTGGCCTAGAGACCCATGGGGCAAAGGGGACCTAAGAAAACCAAGACAAGGAAATAGAACCGTATGGCCTTGTCAACCTATTGAATCTTGAAGGTGAGACAAAATGCAGGTGGACTGAAGCGCCACGGCCATGGCTGGCCACGGGGCCTCCATTCCACCGAAATCCTCCAAGGTGGCAGGAGACAGTGTTTCACGCAATGTCGTGCTGGGATGTCTCCCTGCCCCAGGTCCATGCCCTGGGCCCTCCGCCTCTCTCCTCTGATGGAGTGACCAGGACCTTTTTGGTCAAGAAGGGTGAATCCTTGACTGTCCTTTGGTGACTACCAGCCTTCACCCAGGGCTTCCATTTTTCTATGAATGTACTACCTCCCCCTAAAATGCCTGCTTTCCGTGGCTCCCAGAGACTACAGGAACCCCTCCTGTATTTGGGGAGGAAGCTGGGCGAAATCTGGTTCCTTCTGTCAACTTCTGGGATGCTTGAGTTCTGCCCCCCGCCCCCCACCCCCCCGGGGGCCAGTTTCATGCCTTTGTAGGTTCAGAGAGAAGCTCTGCCTCTTTCCTCCGAAGTCCCCACCCAGCGCACTGGGTTCCATACAGACTTCCACCTGCGGGTGCGCCAGTGCGCCATCTCCTCGCCGGAGCACACTGTCCACTCCAGACCCTCCTCCTGATTTCCAATCTAATCTGAACCTGTTTGTACGCAGATAGCCCCACACAACCTAGGTCGGGAGACGGGAAAATTGTTCTAACTCCTGGCAAATAGTCATCCTGCCAAAGGTGATGTGTAATCACGACACGGATGATATAACCCTGTTCTTTTCCTGCCTTGGAGTTGGGGCTTGGGTCTGCCTCCTCTCCACCCGCGTGGCTTTGCTAAGTTAAGCGGGGTCTTCTCTGTCTCCGTGGTCAGCACCGACAGAGGTCGGGAGGTGGAGGCCAGCCCCCGCGGCGGGTCCCTCCAGTTCTCCGGAGTTGCCTCTCCCCAGGCGTGTGTGGCGTGGGCGCCCAACAAGTCTGCTTTTTCCAGCCGCTGCGCAGGGGGCCGGTGGAGCGCAGCAGGGCGCAGAGGCCGGGCGGTCTGGGTCGCCCGAGGCAGGCTCGGTCCCCTCTCCGCGGGTAGGGATGGTTGAGTCCAGCCGCCACGGCAGCGGCTCCTTGTGCGCTAGCAGCCTGTCTTCTGCGCTCCCCGCCTTTCCTCTCCAGACTGGCTCTCCTCCCCCCGCGCCCCTCCCTCGCTCCCTCCCGCGGCTCCCACTCGCTGGCTCTCTCTCCAGCTGCCTCCGCTCCGGGCTCCAGGTCTCTCCTGGCTGCGCGAGCTCCTCTCTCCGCCTCGCCCCCTCCCGCAGCCTCGGCCTCGGAGCCTCCCGGCCGGCGCGGCCCGGCAGCCCAGCGGGTGCGCGGCCGCTCAGCCCCGCAGTGGCTCGGAGCCGGACCGATGCTATGAGAGGGCGGCGAGCCGGGCGCCCAGACCTGCAGGAGGCGTCGGGCGCGCGCCGGTCTGGGGACCGGGCTCTCGGGGCCACTCGCCGTGCCCTCTGGTGATTCCCGGCTCTGCCCACAGCCCCGCGCGCCCCGGAGGAGTCGGGAGCGTCCGCGAAGAGCGCGTGGAATAGCTGCAGACATGACTGCGCGGAGGAGAGCGCGGCCGCCGCTCCTGCTCCTGGTGCCGCTGGTGCTCGGCGCGCGGCTGCTCGCTGCAGCGCAGGGTAAGGAGGCGGCCGGCCGCGGGGAGGTGGCGAGACCGCCGAGGCCGCTGTGGAGCGCGGGCGCCGGGCTCGGGGCGGGCAGGGGACCGAGTCGCGGCATCTGCAGACGCTGGGGAGGCAGCGCCGGAGCCGACCCCCGCCTCCGCCCGCCTTCCCCCTCGCTCGGGCCGAGAGGAAATGTCGCTTTTCGAGGTGGCGGGGAGGTGGTGTGCGTCGTCAGGGCGAAGGAAGCCAGACCCGGCGGGGCTGCCTGCGCGGCGGCGGCGGTGGTGCGTTGAGTCCACGGAGATGTGGGCACAGCGGGGTCGGGGTGGCGGGGGCTGGTTCCCAGGACTTTCTCCGGACGCGGAGCAGCTGGGAAAGTGGCGCGGGCGAAGCCGGCCTGCCAAGTTCGGGCTCTCCGGGGGCTTGGGGTGCCGCTGGCAGCCCTGCGGGCTGGCCGGGCTCCCCGCACCCCTCGCGCATCCCCGCCGTTCCTCCGCCCTTCCCTTCCCTCGGCCTCGGCGGGGACCAGGCGCTACCTCTGCGGGGTCGCCCCCGCCTTCCTCCCCGCGCTTAGCGCTTTGCAAGTTGGAAGGAGCTGGCGAGGCGCCTGGAGGAAGCAGGGAGACCTGGGGGTGTCCCTCCCCGGAGGTGCTCGCAGCGGTCACCCCTACGGCTGGCCAGGAGGAAGGGCTGCCTGGGGCGCCCCGGGGCTGAGAGCCCTGAGAGCTGGGCTTTCTCCTCACTCTGAGTTAGGGAATGTTTTCCCCGGAGTAGCCTACAGGCTGCAACCTCGGGGCTGGCAAGAGCTCCGCACTTGTCTATTCTCTGGGAAGGAAAACAAGCTCGCTCTTGATTCAGAGGGAGAGGGAGCGAGGGGAGAGAGAATCGATTGATTTTCACATCGGAAAGTACGTGCCCGGCCCCTCATTTTGGCTTCCTTGGATGCCACCTCCCCCATCTGTCAGCACCCCATCACCTTACTCCTGGAAACATTTAAATAGATTTTTTTGTCTTCCTTTTTAAAGGATGGAGTCAAATTCTGTAGGGTTTTTTTAATGGTCATTTGCTCTTTCCCCACATAAAATTCCCCTTCGCTCTCTAGATTCTCCCATCTTCCATTTCACCCGTTTTCTATTCCTTCACTGTTCTAGTTTCCAGGGTGACTGAGGAGGCCAAGGACCGTCCCTGGTTCCATCAGGATCGTCCAGATGGGCCTGGCCTGGGGAGGGACGGAGAGGATGGCAGGGCAGGCTTCCCCTCCTGCTGCTCTTCTCCATGGGCTTCGGCTTCCAGGCTGGGTGAGAGCGGCCAGCCACTAGGAGCCATCCCCACCGGCAGCAGCGTGCTGCACCACGGGGTGTCTGTGGGGACGCAGCCCCAGGACCCTCCGGAGCAAGCGGGGCGTGTTCGTGGCCCAGTTCACATTCACCGGGGCTTGGGAAGCTGCCTGTGCACACCTACCCTCTGCCCACCCACCCGGCTGGGTCCCGAGGCCCCGCCTTGGGCGCCCTGCCAGAGCCACCACGGAGGCATGCTGGGGTCGTGGGTAATAGTCTCAGGGAGCCGCGGGCTGACTGGAAATGGAGGCGAAGCTGGAACAGCAGAGAACAAGGGGGCAGGGCTGTCCCCAGGAGGTGTCCGCCCATCAGCGTCCAGGTCGGGTCAGGGGTCTGGGGTCAGGACCTGGCTTTGCCCCACCAGGCCCCTGCTTGGAGAGGAAACACCTGCTATGCACAACTCCACAAAACTTCCCGCCCCTTCCCCTGCGCTCAAAGCCCATCGGGCCTCGGCCCCCTCCTGCCTCTGAGGGCACTCTCCATTCCCCGCTCTTCCGTGTGCTCCGAGTGCCCTTCCCCCGCAATTAGCAGGGTTTGCTGCTTGGAGACGGCAGCGGCCCTGCCTGGGCTGCTTAATAATCTGCACACGTGTGTGTGGGAGGATTCCGCCCCCACGCGGGTGGGCCCAGGCGCTTGCTGGAGGCGGGGGGCTGGAGCGAGGGAGTAGGGGTGCAGATCCTGGGCAGGGGTGCCCTTGCAGGTCCCAGTACCAACAGGGCAAGGGGCGCAAAGTCCTGGGCATCCCTGGAGCCTGGAGGGGCGCCACAGGGAGGAGAGTGCCTTTTGCTCTCTCAGTCCAGATCCCGGCTCCAGGAACCCAAAGGGTACTTTGGGCTGCTTTGTGCTCATGATGCTCGACTTGGGGGTGGGGGGGGTGTGTGTGTGTGTGTGTGTGTGTGTGTTTGAGCTCTTGCCTGGCCTGAGTTGAGGTGGGTGTGCAAGGCTGGTCTCTTTGACCCCAGGGTCAAAAGTGAGTGTAAGTGGCAGCATGGAAGTGGGCTGCAGGCCGGAGGCTGGGGACCAGCACCCGTCAACACCAAGTCTCCCCTGGTGCCCTCCGGCTCCTGGGCTGGGTCTCATAGGCTTTGGAAAGCCCTGGTGGCCAAGGTGGGGCCTCTGCTGAGGGGCGTGGGTTGTCGGCTTGGGGCTGGGAGCAGGTCTTTCTGGAGAAGCAGCGCTTGGTCTGGGACAGCTCAGGCCCTGCAGCCCCAGGAGCTGCTTGGTGTGCACGGGGTGGGTGGTGGCTCCGGCTGGCTGCGGCAGAGGCTGGTGGGGAGTTTTTGGTGTGTGGGGCGTCATTCGTGGCCTGTCTGCTGAGTCCTGAGAGGCTGGAGAGGTCGCAGCTGTGGTCCCTGGCACCTGGCACCCTCCATTCCTGGCCATCTGCCTTAGCTGCTTGTGCTTTAAAGCTCCAATACAGTGTTGGGGGTACCCGGAATTTGTTTTTGATGCTTTTTCTCTTTTTGATGATTGATGTTATTGTAAAGGTTGAGTCCCAAGTGTGCGTATTGCGTTAAAAGCAGCCTATTTGCAGGGACTTCTGGAGAGGGGAGAAGAGTCTAAGCATTTTCATCTAGTTAATCGGTGGAATGATCCTTCCAAGAGCATTCCCATTTGAGCCCCGGGTTTGGGGCTGGTCTGCTGGGCAAACACACTCGGCTCCTCAGTCCTGGCTCACCTTCCTGCAGTTACCTTGTGGGATCACTCAGCCTCCACACAAGGACCAGGCCCAAGAGTTCCCGGAGGTCTCACCCCAGGATGCCTGGGCCAGGAATGTGCTGGTCACAATTCCCCATTCTCACATTCCCTAGCTCTCCTCATCCTAACTCTCCCCGCAAAGTCAAGCCACGTAACCAGGCATTGCCAGACCCAGGCAACTGGGCAGAGAGAGGGAGAGACTCACTGGCCCAGCAGCTTCCGCACACCTGTGGGCTTCTGCTTGAGTTCCCTTTTAACAATTCCTGTCACCCCGGGGAGGACGCCGAGACCTTTCATTTGCCAGTCAGACTCCTTTCTGGCCAGGAAACCCCTAATCCAGCACACACGAAGAAGGTGGACCACGAAGAAGAAGAAAATGCTTCTGCAGTCATGATTTGCTTACACATATTTCTTTTGCGTGGTCAAGGGGATTGTTTTTTTTTTTTTTTAATTATTATTATTTTTTTCTTGTTTCAATTTGGAACTGTTTAGTCAGAAAGCGCTTGTGTGTCCAGAGCTCTCTGCAGTTCTCAGTTTGGGATTATAAGTCTTTAAAAAGGTAAGAAGGGGCAAGGCTTTCTTCCGAGGTGAGAGACTTTGTGAACTTGAATGTGAATGGCAGGGCAAGAAGATTCCCGTAAGCAGGTCCCCAGAAGTCCGTGGCGGGTAGGAAAGTGGAAGTGGAGCTTCCCAGCTCCCAGGGTCTCCCCGAACACAGGCCCGCAGACTAAGGGAGTCCCCGTGTTCATGGGGCTTTCAGCTGCCTGGGCGTGGATGACAGGAAGGCTGGACACGCGGAGGGACTTGGAAGTTCCTGAAGGCAGAACAGCTCCTCCAGGGCCCATGCATCTCTAGTCCCCAGTTTATTGCCACAAACACCAACAGAGCTTTGAAAATGTCAAGAAAACGGTTCCGCTTCCTTTAAGAACTAGATAAACAAGGGCTGGCTCGATGGCTGGGGGGCTCTCACTGTAGACGAGACAGCAAATCCAGCGTAGACATTTGTGAGCCGTCCTAATGCAAATGGCATATTAAGTACTCCGTGCTCAGCTGAATTCTCAGCGCGTCTCCGCCAGGCTTTCTGCTGAGCTCATACTGGAGATGAGCCACCACCGCTTGCATTCACACCGTTTAAACTCTACTTTCCCTTTGGCCTTTGGTACTTCTGCTGGGGAGGTTCCTGTCCTTCTGGAATTAGGTCATTGAATGGGGACTCCTTGCGCAGAGCAGATGACCTGCTCCACCATCTTTTATTTCATTTGCACTTGTTTAGCTAATAAATCAGAGGGCAGCATGTGGGTAAAGGTGTAGACATTGGGCGGCCTGCGTGTTTGCACCTTTGGGTCGTGTCGGGTATCTGGAAGCCTATTGGGCCCTGTGCAGGGAGAGGAGGCGGTTGGGGTCCTGGACCAGCGGTGGCAGCTGAGGGAACCAAACCAGCTCCGCCCTGGGGCGGGGCCGCGGTAGCAACCAGAGACGGAGGTTATTTGAAACAGTTGAGCTGGCTCGCCTGTGATGCCTGAGGTGAAGAAAAAGATTCTTTGGCTACGGTGCAGCCAGTTTGCCCTAAAAAATATCGAGCTTCAGGAGCACGGCTCAGTGGAGGTCCAGTTCGGGACAACCTACCAGTATCAACATCAGCCGTGTTGGGTATTTGCCTAAGCCAAGAAAATAGCCCTCCTCCACAGTGGCTTCAGGGTGACTTAAATGACCTTTTACTCATTAACATGTCTATATTCAGGGTAGAATCTCTTCCCTAGTACCGAGGATGATAAGGGACAGAATTAAAATTCCCACTGTATAAAAAAGAATAGATGAAAATTGTTTCATTGAATTGGTTAAAATGACTGGCTGTAGGAGCTTTATGGAAATAATCCATAACTTGTGAGGTTTATTCTCCCCCTCAAAAGATCAACCATTTTGGATGCAGAACATGAAACATGCCCCCCCTGCCAGCCCCCTGCTCCTGCCTCTTTAAATTTGGCTGCAGTTTCTTTAAACCATTTGCATCAAGCAGTCATTTCTGGGAGAGGAAAATGCCATCCACGCTTCAGGGAAAGTGCACGCTCGCACTTCATCCTCCGACGTCTTTGCATGGCGGGACGCAGCCCCTCGCCCGCCAGCCGCCCCGTCTCAGGTCCCAAAACCCACTTCGGAAAATGTTGCAGGCGTCTGACCGAGGAGTAAAATTTCATCGCATGACCTGGAGGTCCAGTCATGTTGCTGTGACCGCTGTGGCAACACGTATTTCCAGCGGAAACTTCCGTGGGGGTGGAAAGCACGCGCAGGCATGGACACCTGTTAAAAACAACTGCTCGTGTTTCTCTAGTGCGTGTTGTCATGCCCTGGTTGAGACCTTCTTGCTTTGTCAGGGGTTCGTTTTAGGCCTGGGGGGCTGTGAAGGGAGAGGGTTCTTTCAGCACAGCCAGGCTCTCCAAACGCAGGTAGAGTAAGCCAGATCCTTCTGAATGTGAGTGTGCCGGCATTGTTTGTAAAGAAGCGAGTCAGGGATAATGCTCGGTGAGTTAACAATGACTCTTGTTGCCCACGCGAGACCGAGGGGAGCGGGAGCATAAAGGACTCATTGCTGGTGACGCACCAGTTTTATCGTCCGTGAGCTCCTTTCAGGACATTATTGCAACCTGAGGTCTGAAGTATATGAAGTATTGGCTCCCTTCCAAGGACCTTGTACTCCTGTATCTCTTTTTTGGTTTATGTATCTTGGAGACCCTTGAGCTCAATGAAATTCAGGAAAAGCTAGTAAGACACATAGATACTACAAATGTCAATCCCACTTTCTGTCGGAGTTGCCCTGATAATGGTAAAGCCACACATCCCACTGGGGTCAGAGCGGCTTTCTGGACACTCGGCATGTCCCCAGTGTTTTGTGGCAACGCCCTGTCGTTCATACTAAACACGTCACCTCTGTCATTGTAGAAGGTGGCATCGGGAGCATGATGGAAAGTCTTTGAATACTTTTGCAAACTTGATGTGTGTAAGAATCACTTGAGGTCTTGTGTAAATGTCAATTCCAAGGCCTCTCCCCCAAGTGATTCTCAGTAAGTGGGTTTTAGGTGCTGTTAGAAATCTGCATTTATATATGTCTGTCCATCCATCCATCCACCCATCTATCCATCTACCTATCCTCCGTTCATCTATCAACTTATTTACCTCTACCTCCTTCTCAAGGAAAAGCGTGAACATCTAATAACCTATTTACTGGGTTTCACAGGCTAATTGGCCCATGCTGATTTCATGGTGAATGTACTATATTATAAAATTGTGCAATTATTTCTGAGGATTTATTCTTTATCATTAGTGCCTCCAGTATCTGTGTTCATTATTCTATGCTGTTTAATCCTTTTTTTTTTTTAAAGAAAGGTTTTACAACAAAGCTGAGATTCAAGCTCCCTATCCATGATGTTTATATCTTGGGAAAACTTCAAGGGATAATTATATTCTTTCATATAAAAATACTGTACGAATGAATTATTTTATTTTTTTTCTTTTACTGTTTAGTATACTCTGATATGATTAGTGTTGTGTAAGAAAGAGCTAAATGTTGGATTAAAATTAGAATTATTTGGGGAATGATCTCTGAATGAAAAGCCTTTGAAATTAATGGTGAGTTCTAAGCTGTCTTTTTCTGGATGTGTGGTGAATTCCTTTTTTCAGGGAAACTTAATTATTTCTCCTCCTGTTTTTGGTAGGAAGTATCGCTATTGGCCTTTTACGCATGGGTCACTTCCTACGTGACGTGGACACTCAGGTACAATGTATGGTGGCCTCCCCTCATTCACGTCCTTGTCACATTCCACACCCTGGGCATGACAGGTTCTTGAAGCCTCACCCAGTGATTCTCTGAATTGTCACTTCCTTTTCTGTCACTGAATTGCTAATCAGCACTACAAACATTTGACTTTTCTGCCCATGCTAATCTTCAGGGTTACAGAAAGTTCAACACAGCTGCTTCTCAGGAAAAGATTGGGTTCTCCTGAACTTAAAGACACTCGGTTTTCTTTCAAAGGACGGATGACCAGCATGCGTTCCAAGGCCATCAGCAATTTTTGGCTCCGTATTTCAAACCGTTATCTTTTTGAAAGTAGTGCGTTTTGGTGCCGAATGCAGCCGTGGACAGTGGGGACTTGCAGGCCATGATTGCCACGTCACATGGAAGAGAGGGGGGACCCTGGCAACACGAGAGGGGGTGCGCTTTCACAGGGCGAGCTGAGTGGAGGGCCCCTGTCCCTTTGCGTGCGGAGGCGTCAACTTCTCCAGCGTCAGTCTCGCCTCTCTTGCCCTAGCTCCTTCTTTTCCTCCGGCCTTTACAGAATGTAAGTCCTGGGAAGAACCTCAGACACGTCTGGCCACGAGGGTTTCATCTTGTGTGTGTTGGTTCTGGCCATTGGGTGGCAGGTTCGCGACTCCACACGCGTGTTCCTTTTCCACAGAAGCAAGGTAAGAGTTTGCAAATATAAATCTTAACACTTTCACTAAAATTGTAGATATCAAGGGAAAGTCAAGCGTGAAAAATCATCTTGTTCCTGCTAGGTGGAATTATTTTCGTTTAGTGACACTTTAAGTATCTCAGCTGAACGACTCTCATCTTGGGGAAGTATACCTCTGATTGATTAGTCTCTTCGCCTCCTTCCCAGTGAAGTCCTGGGGGCAGAGGAGAGATTTGGGAAGTCGGGGCTCTTGGCTGGGGTCAGAGAAATCACCTCACTCACTTGAAGAACCATGCTGCGGGCCTCCCCGCACCACCCAGCCAGGAAAACCCCAGTTCCCGGTCCCCGACTGTCCCCACACACATCCATAAGCAAGTGGGGTCTGGGACTGCCTTCATGCAGCCGGCATTCTTACTTCAAAAAAAAAAAAACAAACAAAAAAACAACAACCACAAAGTCACCCGATTTAATTAGTATTTATTCAAATATTGGGCTGTGAGAGGGACCGTAAATATCAGGCGGGTATTAGAGAGGACTCCCTGTGAGAGGTGGACACCTGGCCATCCCGCAGAATGAAGGAGAGAGGATCATGGTCGGGGGAACGAGGGGGCTGCACGAGAACCGAGGACAGACAGAAGCCTCTTTATGCATCATGCGTGTGGATAGCCCTACAGACAAGACACCCTATCTCTTCTTGTCTGGGGTGAGTTCCTGCCACGCGCACACCCGCAGGCCTGGTTCCAGGTCTGCCCTCCTGCCCTCCTCCCGTGGCAAGGGGCCAAACTCTGGCCTGGACTGCAAGTCTGTTTCTTAGAAACAACATTTTTGTCATGCTAAACTCTTTTCCAAGTTCCATCTGTTAGTTAGTTACTTTCATTTTTTTTGTTGTTAATGGCCTCCAGAATGCAATACCAATGGAACACAGGGTGGGAAAAGCAATCACAAATACCGCACGCATCCTGGGCCCTGGTCTCCCAGCGGCCGGTGTGCGGGCCAGACGGCCTGCGTGTGCGCGTACACCTGTGCAGGAGCAGCGTGCCCCCGCACCTGATGCCCCAGCGCTCCGGGATCTGGCTCCAGCCCGGTGCTTCCTGGTGGTGACATGCCCAGTGTGCCCAGCGCCGAGAGGCCGCAGCCTCCTGCTCTGTCCTCTAAATTCCTTTGTTTCTCACTGTGTTTCACCATCATGGGTCATGATGTAGGGAATCATGAGTTTGGGATCATTTTTTTTTTAAACCTTGTTGGTTGTTGGCTGGTTTTACTTCCCTCCCTGCGCATCATGCTCCCTGCACAGATCGGAGTCCCGGTAAACTGAAAGACGTTTCAGTCGGGGCAGCAAGCGTCACAGCGCCTCCCGCCTCCCACCGCTTCTCCACCGCAGACCCCGTCTGCGTCTCGACGTGAGCCGAGCGCACGTGATGGACACATTCCGGGAAAGACCCGTAAAAGGGAGCAGGCCTACGGGGGGTGCCAGGAGTGACCTCCTCAAGTCACCCTTCACGATGCATCTGTCCGCAGGCCTACTTGGGGTGTGACCGGCTTTGAGACCTTATCCACGTGATTGCTTTGTGATAGTATCTGATTCGTTTGTGTTCTTTCCATGGTGGTTTCTCTTGCACACAGAGTAGGTTCCCGGGGTGTTTGTGTTCCTCTTTCTAGTGAAAATATCTCGATGGTGTCAGAACTTCTCCCGCAGATGTGCCAACCTACAGTCGGCATTTGGGTTCCCACAACTGTCTTACCTGTGCGCGCTCAATGGAAGAGAATTACATAAGAGGATTAGGGAGCAAAGAGGAACTCGTCCGTCTCCTTCTGCCCCTGCAATTACAAAATTACCTTCCCAGTGTTTTTAGTGGCGACAGGAGACCTGGAAGGGACAGGCTGCCCAGGTGTTTGAACGATGAGGGTCCTCTGACCTGAAAGCACAGGCTGAACTCTGAGGGATGATTGATATCTCCCAGCAAATGTGTTTTTCTTTCAATTTCTATGATGGATGAACACCATGAGGCCTTTTAAAAAAGAGTTGGTATAAAGTAATATAAAGTGTTCTGTGACAAGGGGAGGGGACCGTTGCTGCTCTGGCGAAGTGGGTCCCCTTTTGTATTTACAAAAGGAGCCTGTGAGCAGGGAGTGAACACCACTGAGTATGTGAGAGATCAGGCATCACTTATCACAACGTTGAAATTGGAGTAAGAGGATTCGAGCCACTTTTTTATGCCTTTTAACGGCTGCCTACTTTTTGTCCCACGTCGAGGAGAGAGGGGGCAGGAGGCCAAAGGCAGTTCTGGAAAGACTGTGGTATGTTGTCCTCTGTCCCCAGGTTTGTCCTCTGCAGGGCCAGACCCCACCAGGAGCAACTGGAGTGACAAAGGACAGTCACAGGGACAGTGGAGGGCAGTCTCCCATCTCAGAACCCTTTGCATCAGCTACCCGTTACTGCTGCGTAACATCGTCCCCGCCGAAGCAGCGGCTTCAGACGGCACACGCCAGGGCCTCCCCGTCCTGCGGGTCACGCCGGCCTTCTGCTGCTGGCCTCACTGACTGCAGTCAAGGTCAGGGCGGGGACACCCTTGTCATCGGCAGCTCAGCTGGGGCGCCACCCGCTTTGACGATGACTCATGGCTCAGGTGGCTGGAAGGGATCCCGTTCCTTGTGGCTGCAGGGCTGGGAGCTCGAGTTTATTTCTTGAGGTCACCATCAGTTCCTAGAGGCCAGCCGCATGTCCTTGTCACGTGGGGCTTCCCAAGGTGGCCCGGAGCCTAGGGAGGAGAGAGAGAGAGAGAGAGAGAGACTCAGGCAGGCCGGGAGTGGCAGGGTTGTTTGTAATCATGGACACAAGTCACCGCTGCCCTGTCCTGTTGGTTAGAAGCCAGGCTGTGTCCTGGCCACCCCACATGGAGGAGAGTCACACAGGCGTGACCACCGGGAGGTGGGGCTGTGGGGGCCACCCCTCATGTCTGTCCATATGACTGTGCTAGAAATATATGACTCTATAGAGAGCTTCATAGGGTCACTGAGCCAAGGGTCTAGGACCTGCCTAAAAAGAGGCGATGAATATAAGTTAGTATTTTACAGAAAGAGCCAACATAAACAATACATGTTGGAAAAGGTCCCCAAACTTATTATTGCTCCAAAGAGCATCTTAAACAATGCGATTTTTTAATCTGATACATTTATGAGACAACGGATGCATCGTGGTTAGCCGACGCACAGGGGGCCACTTCCCACAGGAGTGCTGTCTGTCTGGAGAAATCTGTGGGGCGGGCAGATTGTCCACGCCGGCATGCAGCCTGCACAGTCACGTGTGCGCCCCCGAATGTGCTCCCTCCTGCAGTGACAGGAGCTTATTCACTGTGGTCCTCTCTCTGACACCGGAAAATTGGACCGGGCGTCAATGTCCGCCACCCTAAAATAACAAAATAAATTGTGTGACACAGTGTGTTGACCACATGAAAGTGTTTCCATGGTGAAAGGTTGAGTTGAAAATTCAAAACAGAAGGTATATTTTGTTTCCATTTGTGTGTAGGAGAAAGGCAAGCCCCTTCTATGCTCACGTAAAAAATACCTGGAAAGGGTCCTGGCTGGTGTAGCACAGTGGATTGAGCTCAGGCTGGGAACCAAGCGGTCCCGGTTCGAATCCCAGTCAGGGCACATGCCTGGGTTGCGGGCCAGGTCCCCGTGAGGTCCCCGTAAGGGCCATGTGAGAGGCAACCATACACTGCTGTTTCTCTCCCTCTCCTTCTCCCTCCCTTCCCCTCTCTCTAAAATAATAAAAATTTTAAAAAATCTTAAAAAAAAAATACCTGGAAAGGCAGTGACATTGCAGCAGCGATACAGGTCGCTCGATCCCCTGAATAAGCGCTCCGTACTTTTCCTACGTAAAATAGCAGTCCTTAACAAGGGTTACTTGAAACAGCCACAACAAAGGAAGGTAGCTCTTTGCAGACCATGTTGACAAGCAGATCATAGACACTTTACAAGATGTTGGAACTTGCAGCGACCTTGACGTCTAAAAGTCCATGTGTTTCGATTTGCTGGTGTCCAGCGTTCTGCGTGGTGCACAGATGCATTGGGACCCTTAAGACAGGGCCCCGTCTGAACAGAGGCTCTTCTCATGGGAGCCCCCTGCCTGCTGGTGACCCACTGCTCCTTCCGCCCCCGCGGGGGCCCAGCCTGGCACCCCCAGCCCTGCTCCTGCCCCTGGTGCCTCTCTGCCGCATCTGGACGTGGCGGGGAAGCCCGGGTGGCTAGGCAAGTGCTGGGCTTGCATTTCAGACCTGATGTCGCCCTGGGAGCTGGGGGCATGTGGTGGTCAACCCAGGCCCTTGGAGAGGGAGGCCCCAGGGCTGCAGGACCCTCGGAGGCAGGAGAAGAGTGAGCAGTGTATGTAGCTGCTGCGTTCAATGGTTAATTCAGTGATTTCTTTGAGGTCATTGAAAACCACGGCAGTGCAATGCCGGGAGTTAGCCCGTTAATACATTTTCTGTCAATATAATTTGAATGACCTATTCCTCACTGCCGAATACTTCATTATAAGGAACTCAGCACTGAAATATTTTATTTGTCAGGACTGTTCAGATTGTCAGCAGTGCAGTTAGTTACACTTTGCATGCTTCGATTTCTTTATCATTAAAGTAACTTGAACTGTGAGATAACTTTGAAAGTGGGCAGGTAATGTCACGTGAGGGGGACAACTTGTCTTCGTTTCCATGTGCTCAGAGGTTCCCGTGTGGCCAGGCCCTGCACCCAGAAACCCTGTGCTTCGTGCTGGACGGTGTTGGGGTGAAGCTGGGCAGGCTGGGCCCCATCTCGATCCCCCACCTTGGCCCCCACAGAGAAAAACACAGACTGGAAATATCTGACACGTGGTTCCTTCCTCTTTGCAAAGTAGCCGTTAGCTAGACTCAATGTTGTAAGGATCTGTGGGATGAGCACATGTGAAAAGCGTAGAACTCTGCCTGGGAGATCCTAACCTTAAATCGATGTCAGTGACCGTTTTGTAATGGCAGCTAAAAACCTAGACTATCGATTCCAGATGTGTATTGGAGAAAGCCCTATTTTTCTGGAGAGCAGTTATTTGTAAGTGGGAATTGATAATTAGAGTTGGATGAAATTGAGTGTCTTATATTTATAAGAATAACCCCAATCTTAGTTTCTAGAATTCTGTAGGATGCACAAAATGCTTCCATAGTTCTTACCTTGTTGGCAGATAAAAATGGGTATT
Organism: Micronycteris hirsuta; assembly: GCA_004026765.1. Lineage (NCBI taxonomy): Eukaryota > Metazoa > Chordata > Mammalia > Chiroptera > Phyllostomidae > Micronycteris > Micronycteris hirsuta. The sequence continues at coordinate 85,189 of PVJI01001079.1, forward strand.
TCTCCATCAGGCCAAATGATAGCAGCGTCAAAATCAGGATTTGACCTTGGACATCACATTCCGTTTTAGAAACATTAAATGCTCAGTAACGTCACCCAGAGAAGATGCATTTTGAAGTTTATGACGAGGAAGTCTTGGATACTGGAAGTGACCCTAAGAGGAACTGTAAGAGGAAATAGTGAAAAACTTTTCCCAGCAGGAATGCTCTAGAGAACAGGTTTGTCTCCACGTCTGGTGCGTTGGTTGTGAGGGTTCTCCACAGCTGCGTGGTGCTCTTGCATTCTGAAAGAGTCCATGTATTTTTCTCAAGTTTTGCCCAAGAACAGCATCTGAGGCCTCTTTCCAAAAGGATGTCTGAAATGAACTGACTTGCTGGTGGGCACTGTGAACAGGGCGGTTAGGTTAGGTCTTCGCCGGGTGACGGGGGGTTGGGCTGCTACCCCCGAGCGGTGGACGGGAGCATCTGGGGGGACTGGGCACTGTGAAGAGGGCAGGACCTGCCCCCGCAGACGTCAGCCCCCTCCCCTGCACACGGAGCTTCCCAGGACTAACTCAACCGGGGTCACCCGGCCTTTTCCTACAGGGCAGAATTCCCAATTTAGTGTGTCCTGTGACTCAGGTTGACTTTTGAATAGAAATGCTGCCCATCCCTCACCTGGAGCTCCAAGTCCGAAGACCTGTGTTGACCTGTTAAAAAGTAGGAATGCCAAGTTAGAATGTCAAAAAAAAAAAATAAATAAATAAAAGGAAAATCCCAAATTGTGACTTTACAATTAGATGTTCTTTCCAGGGTCACATGATCAAGACTTTCCGAATAGGCTACCGAGAACTCAGGTGCCGCCAGCCAGATGCAGACACTTCTGGGTCAGGTGCGTGGAGTTTGGACGTCAGTGCGAATGTTTGTCTACCTCCCAGGTGATGTGGCCAAACACAGGCCACCTGGGGAACCTGTGTGCAGCAGGTTCCTGGAGCACGGGTGTCAGGAGGTCTTGGGTGTCAGGGATGCAGTGAACGTGTGAAAGGAGTCGAGGGGGCACGTCCTGGGCACCCCGTCCTTGCACCTCACTCCGCTTGCTGCCTGCAGGCCAGCCCTCTGTGTGCCCACGGGTACCAGGTGCCAGCCCGCGGCTATCCCTCGAAGGACAGTGATGAAATCTGTGCTTCTGTGACTTAAGCTTCAAGTGGGGTACCCTCAGGAGATGCATTTCTTCACCAGGCGTGACCTGGGCCCTGGGTGTGCCTGTGGCGTCCTGGGGGCTTTGGAAGGGTGAGCTCGCAGGAAGTCACCCCCCTCCGTCGTGGTGGTGAGGGGCGTCCAGGTGACCTGCTCTGGGCTCTGGGGGTTGACAGTTTGTGCCACATGCAGAGCACAGAGAAGAGGAGGCTCCTCCCCCGCTCGGTGGGGCCACCAGCGCGTGCTCACTGTCACACACAGCACCTTCCTCTGGCCGGAACCCACAAGGCTTGTGCTGGGGCCAGAGCTGCCACACGTGTCCCTGACAAGTGGCGCTGCGTCCTGTCGAAGGCAAACCTTGTTTCATAAAGGAGAAGTTTAGGTTCTTCTTCCTTCTTTGCAGAGCAATTCACATGCTGCTTGGTGATTCTGGAAGGAGCTCTGTCATCTATTAAATATCTTTTTATCAAGTAGACAGGATAGATAACAGGTAGAAGTCCATAGCCAATGATCAGCATTATATGAAAATTTCAAGGGTGAATGATTGACAGACACACAATCCACCTTCTAGAATAACCTGTGTGACTGCTGGTGGCCAAGTTGCGTGGGAAAGGGCACCGAATTCACCAGCGCTTCCCAGGGCCAGTTCAAGTACATCTGGGAGATGCCCGACAAATCGCCCAGTAGGAGAAAAGACAACCTCAGTGTATTAAAAGCATGGTTCTCGGTTCCATATCGGTTCACAGGGGCCCGCTGCCGCAGGGGACTCTGTTCACAGAGCCAGGCACAGTCACGCTGCGGTGGCATCTGTGTAAGTGAATGTTCCATAAAGAGGTATTCCTGTGGAAGGAATAGATGTCTACCACAGCGACCATATCAAATGACTTTGAAAATGACACATTTCTAACCAGTCCATGCTGGGCGTGGGGGCGGGACTTAGGCACACAGATCACAGTGCTGAAGAGAAGCACCGTCCCAGCGTGCCGGGGACTGAGGGGCCGTCCTAGATGAGTTTTCACGCATGATGCATTTCCTTGTAAGCTGTTTTTAAAGTTTTGGATTCTTTTAGACAACATACAAAATCGGTGTGAAGAATTTTGTATGTATCATAGTCCATGCACGCAGAGGAAAAACAACACAATGTAATGACACTAGAGGAGGATTATGAAATCCTTGCGTGTATTTTTATTAGATTATATTTCAGAACAAACTTTTTTTGGATTTTGTTAGGATGCCTTCACTCATTTAGTGCAGGCTGTAGAGAGAGGAGTTCAACCCTTTAAGCCGTTAGATGACGGCAAGATGAGGGGCAGCTGCCACTTTCGAGGCGGTCGGCACGTCTACTTGCAGAAGACGTGCTGGACACAAAACCACGACGTGTCACCTGCGGAAGAGTCGCGAGCTGATTACCGACCCTTATGTCTGCGAGGGAGGCATCGCTGCCGGCACCTGAACGCCAGGCCCGCTCCCAGCTGGACACGCCTCCACATTCGTTTATGAGCGTCCCCTGTCCAAGCAGATTTCCCAGAGTCCCCACAATCCCTAGTGTCCAGAGATAGCGGAGTCGAGCCATGCAGCAACAGGCAAAGTCCTTCCGGGTCAGCCTGTCTCAGCCCCTGGGGTCCCTGAGCAGCAGGCGCCCCTTTTCTCCCTCCGTTACTGCCAGTGACCTGCACACGGGGTTGCCCCGCTCTGTCCTGCCCCACGCAGGGCTGCCTCGCTGTTTCCTGGTCCCTCCGTGGAGCCACCAGGAGTCCTCGGCCTACTTCTCCTGCTCCCCCTCCATCCCCTGAAGTGACAAAGTGACGCCCTTTCAGGCAGGTGCAGTGCCTGGAGCCTGCGGGCCGGGGGCTCCCGTCTGAGCCCCTCCCTCCTGGCTGGGAGCTCTCCCTGCACTTCAGTTTCTTCCTCAGCAAAGGAAGTGGTTTCGCCACCCCCACCCCCGACATTGTTTGACTCCTGAGTCTCCCAGCAACCAGCTAATCCATACATACTTAGAGGGTTAGAGCAGAGCAGCCATAAATTCAATAAGGCCACTTGCAGCCAGGAGGTGGGCTCCGTCCACGCTGTGTGTGTGTGCGGTTTCTCTTTTAACTTTCTTATTTCTCACGCTTTGCATTCAGTAATCTGCAGTTTTTCTCCTCAAAGGACATAAAGTAGATACTTCTTTTAATTAGTATAAGTTGGAATTAATTACCCTTTGAGCCTATTTCTCCTGATATTTCACAACCCCTTTGAAAAATAAGTCACCTCGGCGTATTAAAAGCACAGTCTCGGTTCCATCTCCGTTTACAGGGGCCATGAGGTCATGCTGATTATCTTTATTCCCTGGGCCTCAGCCTTCCGGGAAGATAAGTGTTCATTGCAGCGATAGGGCACAAGCTTCCTTTCCTGCATTATCTCTAAATGTGAATTGTGGTAATGTGCTGCGGCGGGAGCCTCTGTTCTCCACGCGTTTGCTCTCCATCCATTTCGGAGTTGGCTCGACTGTCTCATAACTTTCTTCCTCTTTTTCCACCCTTAGTACGAACATCAACAGCTATCTATTACACACAGAGGATTACACATTTGCAAAATACTTATACTACTTAAGGGCACCCGGCATCGGCGGGGGATGGCTCAGTACTGTGTCTTAGCTCATCCTTTCCTGACGAGGAATTCAAGGCACCCAGCCATGAGTTTTGCATTGCAGAACGCAGACCACGGACATTATTCTTTGTTAATTGTAGGTCTCTGAGTCTAGTCATTATTCTCCTTACCTTCCAACTGCCCAAGCCTGCTACCACATAGATGTTGATGCAAGAGACCTCCGAACTGGTAGAGAATATTTATAACGGTATGTTGGAGGCAAACCCACTGCATGCTGGGGAGCACAATCCTTCATGGATCGGAGAATGAACGTTTTGCAGCTTCTTTGCTGCATTTGGGATTCAGGAGGGAGCCTGAGGGTGCTGGAATGGAGGCGGGACAGAGCAAGGCTGGGGATCTCTGATTGGAAGACAGGATCGTTAACGAGAACACGTGACTCTGCGGAGGGGTCTAGAAAAGGCGTTGGAAGGGGTCTGGACTGTGATGCACAGGAGCGATGCATGGGAACAATGGACGGGGCTGGCTTAGGCAAAGAGAAAGCAGGGGTGTGACCGCCCACCCACACCTGTCCAGGTAGGAGTTCCTGACCAGATCACTCTGTGAGGACCCTTGGGGTTAGATTTATTGCTGAGCCCTGTTGTGCCCATAGAAAGCATGACAAAACTCTGTGCGGATTTTATTCGTTATACAATTAATTATAAAATGACGACTAAGTAAGAATCTTATCTAGTGAGCTGCCTCCCGTGTGATTTTTATTGAAATCATTTCTTTTTTTGTTGTTGTTGGCCGATCATTCTCCTTCGGCCCTTCCCTAACGATGCGTGCGCTATGGGTGTAGAATCTTTTAAAGTTCTGTGAAGAACGGTAAATCGGTCTGGATCCTGAACGTGCAGACTGGACGTCACCAAGGAAGCCCTCTCGCCACCGGCGCCACCGCAGCGCTGCATTCACAGGCGCGCTGGGCGCGGCCTGAGCGCTGTGACCGGGACCTGTGGGCAGATGGGAGAACCTGAAACTTCCCGTTGTCTTGCACTGCTGCATCTAAATCAGTATTTTATTTTACTTTTTTTTTACGTGCCCCTTTGGTTCAGGACACAGACAGACTTCGCAGAAAAACGTTGTCAGCCAGGTTGATTGTGTTGGATTTCCTGCTTGGGGTGAAAGGCACTGGTCGTGGGTGGGTTGCTCCTGCTGAGAAGAGGCCGGGCCTTTACATGAAGCCCCGAGGTTTCCTTAGATCTCGGGGTGCATGGTTGGCGAATGCGTGCACATTCAGCAAGCCCATCGCTGCGGAGGGCCCGGTTACAGGGCCGGTGGGGCAGTGATGTCATTCTTGGACAGTGTACTTCCAGGCCTGTGGGAGGTCTGTGGGGAGTCGGCGTGGAGGACTTTGTCAGCGTGATGTTTGAGCCACAGACGCTTTGATTTGCCTCTTAATGGACAGGAACAAACTCTCGAGGTTTTGGGAGACGTCAACCAGGTTTTCATGGTTTTATATTGGTTTTTACAGCAACACATATCTTGCAAGGGCTAGAAGGCGTTCTGTAATCTGAACTTGGAAACGTAATGCTTCAGTATGAGTAATTTGTATTTTTAGTACAAGTAAATTTCATATATGCTGTTGAAATTAATTTAAATATTGATTCAATTAACCTCGTTGAGCATCCCCATAAGTCCGGTCCTCTGCTGCTTGCCGTGGATCAGCGTGACTGAAGGAGAGCCCTGCCCTCAAGCATCTAAAATTAAAATAGGGATTGTTTTTCTCAATAATATGATCAGGGTAATCAAACAAGCTCTAAAAAGATTATAAAGTGTGCTACAAGATATTGGCTCTAAAAGAAGAATATATATTTCTCAGTCTGCTCTTACATTTAATAAACATGAGATAGCATGCCTTCCCTTCGCTTGGCCAAGCATTCTGAATACTTTAGGTTTTATGCACATTTTGCCTCCTTCATGACATCTTTGAAAGGATTTAAGTTGTGGAATGATTGACATCCCATAGTAAATGCAAATTGTTTCTAATTTTTAAAAATGACAGCTAAGCTGGTGAATTAACCCCACACTGTTTACCAGAGGGCCTTCCTCAGTAGGTGCCAGCACCTGCACTCGCGAACAAACATCCCTGCGGTTCCTGCGGCTCCAGGCACTGGGAACAGAAGTGCAGGAGAGGGCGATGACCAAGGCTGTATGCAGCCCCCGACTTCTCAGGACCTGTGGTTTACAGAGCTGGTGGGTGTGGGACCACGCAGTCTCAGGGACAAAATCTCCTCCCCATGCGGGCCTGCGTTCAGGGGCCTGGAGAGAAAGTCACCGATTCCTCTTTGTCCACTGATGTCCTACTCCTGGGTGCCCTTCGCGGGAAAGGCTCTATTTCCAGGTGCGAGGAAGCCATGGCTCCATCCCCGTGACGGCTGCTCGTGTGGTCCTTTCTGCTGCAGGGACGCCCAGAAGGGTCTGGCAGCACTTGGGGACAGATTTTACATTCCCTCCCCCTCATCTTAGCTTTGTTCCTCCTACATTCTTTCCCAAGTCCCTTAAGACTGCTTTTCAATTGTTGGCTGCTGCTTTTGAGATAAGTGCTGATCGCTAATAGCTATTTCTTATCCCTAAAATGCATAATGTCCGTTCTCAATGAATTCCTTTTATGGAAAATGCATTCTAGGCCATCACACACTAGTGTCTGACAGCAGGAGTTTGGGGCTCTTTCTTCCCCGATAGGGATCATCCGAACAGGTCGACTTACCTTTAAGTCCTGTTTCCACTTATAACAACGGTGATTACATGGATTTCAGAGGAAATATAACTTACAAAAGTTGATAGCATTGGTACGAAGAATCTAATAACAACGTATTTCTTATAAATATTCAAAAATAGTCTTCAGTCATATATGTGAAAGGAAATAAGAACAACAGGATACATTTTTAACGCATGCCTTTGCAATTAGAAATTCTAGCCTTGAGTGAGTGATAAACATAGCCGACTGCTAAATACATTTCTGACTTAAAACTCCAGAAATTTTGTCAGATAAAAATAAATCTTCCTTTCCTTCTTGAGTTTCATAATTATGGCAACTAGCACCTGCATGCTAACTTTCACTCCAAAAGACTAGGATTATGGAAATTTGAGTTATTACCGTGTTTGAGAGGAAGTAAGTGCCTTCTAAATGCGCCTTCATGAGGTGCCGTCTGCTGAGAGGGTGCTGTGAGAGCGGAGCGGATTCATGGTCAGGACAAGTGTGCAGGAAATCCGCGTTGGAGTCATTTTAAGAGGCCTACGTAAAAATAATTTTTAATCACTTTATCACCGTATAGATACTTGATAGCATTAAACCCCATTTTTTCAGAGATCCCATTTTTAGGTCACCAGGATTTTGGGTTTTAGGCTCTAAAACTGTAGATTCTCAGAACCAGAAGAGACCTTGGGTTTTTGTTCAAAGTCTTTGTTTAGGGAGTGGAAGGAAGGGGCCCCACAGCCCAGTCACAGACAGAGTGTGGATCAAAGTGATGACCGAGCTCAGGTCACGTCACTGCTCACGCTGGCACGGCCAGGCCCCCTCCAGGTAACCCCAGGGTGGCGCTCCTGTCTGGGGCGACACGCGGATGTCCCGGGTGCATGCAGAATTGTCAAGCACCCCTGGCCTGTCCCCGAGCAGGGTGAGCTGTCACTGTCCCTTGTCAGTAACACATGGACACAACTCTCTAAGATGTGTGACTCTTTCACTTTGGTGATTAGAGCTGTGATCTTATCTCCTCTTTTTGGTTCTGTATTAGGAAAATAAAGACTCCTCTTCGGTTTTAAAAAAATCAAAGCGTGACATGTGCTTTGTCGTAGAGTTTTGGTTGTTGGTTAAAAGGGCCTTTGTCAGGCTGTTCCTTCCTCACACCTGTCCTGGTCTTTTTAGTGATATATGTACATGGCGCCGTCACGCAAGCTTCCTGTCGCTTCGTATGGGAGGGCAGTTTCTGGTGACAGAATCGGAAACATGAGTCTGTGGTATTTGTGTCCTGTGTGGCCCAGCGTTACCAAGGTAACAGAGTTTTATAAAGGCCTTTCTAACTACCTGGAGGTCATAATGGTTTGCTACACTTTGTTCCTATCGAACATCTTCCAAAAATGATGTTTATAGTTGAGGAAGATGTAAGTGATGATATCATAGCGATATCGTGACCCATGTCTCCTTTGGGCCTCTTTAAACTTCCCGCTGCTTCGATACTCACACTGTCCTGGCACGGTCGGCTTCTCCCCGTCTTACAGACCGGGGTGCTGAGGCTCAGAGAGGCTCCCTGTGTCCCCGGGCAGCGGAGTGAGTGGATGCCAGAATCAGGGATGAGACTTGGGTTGGAAGTCCGGCTGTCCAGCACACCCCGCTTCACTCAATGAATGGGGGCACTTCCTTCCTGATTTCTATAGCATTTTTACATATAATTATTTCCTACATGGATTTATGTGAAACTGAACAATTCTGTCACTTCGATATCCTATTACTGAGGATCAAATTGCCTTTCAGTTGTTAGGTATTGAAGAAGTTAACGTGTATACTGTGGAACGTAGGGTAAATACCTCTAATATGTAAATGTTGTGCATTTCAATCCAGTTATGACCACGATATAATTTCAGATTATGCCTGCAACCGAGTAGATGGTCCAGCCCTCTCTCCGCTGGCACGTTTCAAGTAGCACAATGTCCTACTTGTTTACGAGAGAAAAAATGGATCGCAATTGAAAAAGACTTTTAAAGTGGACTGTGTTAAAACTGTAGGCAAAAGACTCACTTTATTCTGCTCCACTCAGAAATTACAGTAGTGGGTCGTATCAATAGGCCCACAGCACGCGGGAGAAAGGGGCCGTGGGAGATGGAGCTCTCTCCGTGAATCCTGTGCTGTAGGCTCCCTCGGCATCGGTGTGTGCCAATTAAAAAGCACATCTAGTAAAATGACGTGACGAGTGCTTTTATCAGCCCTAGCTGTTGGAGATGAAAGGTGACCTGGGCATTGTGAGATAAAAAGGGTATTATTTCCCAGAGGTTTTCTTTGTCCCTGCCTGAGTGTGTGTGTGTGTGGGAGAGAGAGAGAGAGAGAATAGGAGGGGAAGGGAGGGAGGGGAGGAAGGAAGGAAAAGAGAAAGGAAAATAAAGTTTTCTATTAAGTGGCCCCTATTTTGGTGTGTGCTAACCTGACCCCATTGGGTCTCAGCATGAGTATCCCCTGTCTCATCCGATAGGAGGTATGATGGAGAAGGAAGACATTATAAAAAGAATAAAATTCTGAAAGTCAGTCATTGCTTACGTAAAATATTTTTCACTAGCAAAGTGAAAATTCTTAATTCTATCTCTTGTATATACGTCATTAACTTATTGAGCATGGTGAGGGTTTTTTGTTCGTTTGTTGCTTTTTGTACACGTCGCTGGTGTAGAATAACCAGGAAGCCCCACGTACAAACACGAGAGCCCGTGACGGGGGCTCTCGTACGGCGTGTGCAAAGGGACCTTGGACAGCAGATGAGGAGCCAGCAGGTCAGTGAGTTGGACAAAACTTTACAAACATGGGGGTATTTGGGATGAATTTTGAAAAATGAATAATGGTTTTCCAGCAGAAACAATATTCTTGGTTTCAAAATAATCCACTGTAATCTTGGTTAAAAAAACAAAAACAAAAAACACTACGTAAAAATGCACGGAGGCCCGAAAGTCCATGGAGGGGCAGTGGGCGTGCAAAGTGTAGGGGCTGCGAGAGGAGGCTGCAGTGGTGGCTGCAGTCGCCGGGATGGACCCTGGGCTCCCAGTGCTCCTGGGGTGGCAGGGGTCGGCCTCCAGCTGTGGAAGGGGAGGAGGAGGAGCTGCCAGGCATCGCAGGGGACATGATTGGTCTGTTAGAGAAACAAGCCAGCAGAGCCCTGGTGAGCCCGGGATGGGTGAGTGTCAGGATGCAGAGGGAGCTCAGCCTTGGAGGGCCCAGCTGTTGAAGGCAGGTCTGAACTCAGCAGAGTGGGGGAGGGAGACACTGTTTGAATGCAGGGTGTGGGGGGGCAGGGTGGTGGTGTCCGTGTGGGTCCAGGCAGGGAAGGGCGCTCCTCCGCTTGTCTCGTGGACACTCTGAGGCTCCTTCTGTTGGGGTGGACACCAGAAACCCAGGTGATGTGGCTTCCTCACAAGAGTTTGACATGCTACCACATCAGAGATTCATGGGCAAGGGGAAGACTTGTGGAGACAGGAGAGAAAGCCATGTTGAGAACGGCCTCCTGGGGAAAAGGGGAAGCAAAAGTCCATCGCTTCTCCTCGTTGTAGAAAGTTGGATTAATTGGGACCACCTTTATAGTAATCATTTTATAGGAGTTCTCCTGAAAGTTAATTTTTTGAATTTTGCATAACCTTATATCACATTCTATGCAATATAAAAATTTGTACTTACATAATCTTATTAGAAAAATATGGGATTTGCATTTTCCTGTGTTATAAGAGTCGCCTGCCCTTTTTCATATTTGAATAGAAATTCACCATGCGACAGATTCCATTTCTCGGCGAACCTAAGAACCCTAACTTGGCTCATTTGTCAGATTCAGTTTCACGAAACTGCCATTTGGAAGCTCTGGCCGTGTTGTATTTCCCTCTTGTCTTCGAAGGAGGAAGAGGCATCGTTTTCCGTTGTTTTGGAAAGTTCACGTCTGCTGTGCCGCGCAGGGGCACGTGCGAGTCCCTGGAGCTGTGGCATTGCTGTCCGTTCCTTTTATGCCTTCGCTCCGGCCACCTTGTCGTGGAATTCCGACCCCTCTTGAGCCGTGTGGCTCCTGTGGCAGCCAGGGACGTCTCCCCCCTGACCTCCTGGTGTCCGCAGCCTTATCATTGATGACATTCGAGTGGGGAAGCATCCAAGACGCATGTGCATTGAAACTGCGGGATAAACCCCCCGAAGGCTCGGCCACAGACTCGAAGCAGAGGCACTGTTGCCTGTTAAGCTCTGTGAAAACTACCCATATTTAATACGGATTTTCCAATGGCTTCGGGGAAAAGCATTGTTTTAAGAGTTAAACATAGTGATGGAACAATAGTTTTGTGAGAGACTGTTTGTAAAGCACCCCGTATATTCCCTGGCATGACTTAGGCCTACAGTGAGGCACAGCATAACAAAACTTGAGTAGAACCTATTTATCAATGGGGTTATAGCCGCAATGGCTGCATCATGACGGAGATTATCGTTGTCTTCCCAGAATAGCTGAACGATCTTATGACTAATTGTTCAGCGGAGGATAATTTAAAGATAATTAAAAAGGGTAAAGAAAGCAGAAACAAATGGATAAACTTCATCTAAGTATTTTTTAGCTCTGATTCTTTTCTTACAGCTCTTTATTTGCAAACAAATGAGAAGCAGCCGTTCTTAGTCTTTACAATTGTTCTTTGAATCCAAGGAGTCTCTTCTTGTGATTCCCGAAATGTTTTTTTGGAAGACAAGTTTATCTGCTCAGTCATTTCTGATCAATGGCGTATTGAACCAGCCTTGACCCCCTGGAGAAAACAGAGATGTCTAGTCAATTTCTCTCCATGCAATAAGCTCAGAAGTATAAAACAAATGACATAAAATAAAATATTAATTTGTAAAAAGCAACACATTCTCAAAGGAATTTGCAACTTAGATCGCCAATGCCCGAGTGACTGAGTTTCCTTTTTTTAAAATTTTTTTTATAACTGCATGTGAATCAGGAAAAAATGCTCTTACATAATCCACTTCAGTAATTTGAAGGGCATTTTGACAGCGTACCATAAATTCCGTGGATTTTTTACAGTGTCAGTGTATCTGAGCTGCTTTTAATCAAGGCACATATTAGATCCAATTCCATAGTTCCTTTTGGATTTCCTCACAGACACACATCATTACAAGTATAATGTGTGGGACCTTTGTTACACGTTTTTGCTCACAGTATACATTGTATTTGCGTTCCCCAGCTCTTATGTTCCCACAAAGTGAATGTGAGACTCCACCTCTCGGTCCCGAGCGTGAGGCTGGTGGCGCGGCGCCCACCCGGAACGTCTCCGGGCCGGGTGCTGAGACTGCTGGTCTCCGTCCAGGCTCCGAGTGTGAGCCTGCGGGCCTGCCCGCGGGGGACTGGAGAGGAGAGTTCCTGGCAGTGTCAGTAGCTTCGTAGATGAACTTGGTCCGAGTGCTGGGAGATGGTGTGAAACTCTTCAGCTCCGATTGCGGTTATAGTCAGTGATGTTCGGTTAGAGGCACCGGAACCACCTGAAGCGCCCACGGGTCTGATTGGCATTTTGGATGCCAAGGTCATGGTGAGCCATGAGCACGAGTGTGGAGGGGTCATTCTCCAAGTACCTGTTGCCGCTGTGTCTGCGAACATACCCAGGGCGGGGAAGGTAAGTGCACCATTGTGGGTGCATGAAACCCGGAGTCCATTCTTGTATTATTAGTTATCAGTCACTGTGTTGTGTTCCATAGGGACGCCTGTCAACTTTCTTTTGCCCCGCCCTCCCCATCCTCTCTGTGTTAACCTGTCTGTCCTCTAGGAAATGGGAGAATACATTTATTTTTTTGTCCTAAATTTCTATAACAGTTCATAAAATGGATTTAAATCTGGGCATTTTTTTCATCCTAAATAGCCATTTGTATACCACTACAAAAAATTAAGAAGTGCATTTACTTCTATTACGTTATTCGAGCATCCAAACAACCTTAGGGGAAAACGTAGGGCACGCATTTCGTTCCATTTATACAGATAATGAGAGTGAACTTCAGTAAGCTCCAGGGACAAACCCAATTCCCTCATTTATAAGTGGAAAACAAAACAAATGAGTCTCAGATAAATTAAAGAGCTTGGCAGGGCCCCATGCGTGGCGAAGCAGAGAGGGCCCTCCTTGTGCCACTGACTGCTCCGTGTTTTCCCTCCGACGAGTCATCTCTGTGTTTGCCAAAAGCAACTATTCGAGTGACTCGACGAAATGATTGGATAGGTGTGTGATGTTTCAATTGCTTTCCGTAGACAGATTTGGCAGTGATTGAAGTTACATGTGTAGTCTTGGGTAAGTAGGATCGGCGCACAGTAGGAGCTTAGTCAGTGTTAGCTAATATTTATCCGTGGTGGCTTCATTTAACTTGAAATCTTTTTTTCAGAGACATTTTATATTTTTAAGTCAGATTCCTAACTTATGATTTTCTGTATGTTATATAAATATGTTTGCTTGTACCCAAAAGCAGGAACATATACTCCCATTATTGTCAGCTTGCCTACGATAGATATTTTTGAGGCCATTGAAATATACTTGATGCCTTTTTTGAAGTAAGACAAAATGCATATTGTGGAAGACAGATCTTGAAGTGAAGAAACAACCCCAAATGGTGTGAAGTGGGACTGAGAGGATTTGTCACCTCTAAGGTGATGAAAATCCTGGTCCCCAGATCCCGGGCGCTGACAGCAAAGCACAGCGGGGGCCATCCAGTCAGATGACACTGGCAGGAACCTCATGTCTGGGCCGGGCACAAAACAGGTGTTGACGGGAGGATGGAGAGCGAAATGATTGTTGGTCTGATTGAAAGACAAAGAGAGTTTCCTTTTTAATTTTTTTACCTTGGTTTTGAGGCCAAAAATAATATGAAATTTTATGTTTTTCACATATGCCACCTAGGGTCTGGCTACCTCTAAATTATAGAGCACTCAGTGTGAACTCACTCATTCTTTTAATTTTAGAAAGTTTAGAGGATCGGCCATTTAATAGGAATTGAAAAGTGGAGATGCTGCTCTAGTCTTCTGCATTCCTGGGCCCCACCCTTGGGGTGGGGGAGGCTTCTGTAGTTAATGGCTGGTTCAATGATTAGATTTCTCATTGTTTGGAGATTGCCATGCAAATTGTGTTATTTTTTAAGTGAGCAAAAGAAGTTTAGTTGAGTTCATTAAGACTCTGTGGTCCAAGAACTGTTTTCTCATACTTCTGGCCACACAAAGCAGCTTCAACGCAGAGACCCTGTACAGCTGAACTCGCCTGAGACCACTGAATTACAGTAAATAAATGAGAATGAAAAGAAAATGCCAACACTCACAGGTGCAAATAAAATCGGAGAGTCAGAAGAGTGGATGAGGGGCAGGTATGTTTCTGGAAGGTAGGCAGTGAACGAAGGCTCACTGCTGACTTAGCCATGCACGGAGGGTACTGACAGGCCCACAGGTGGGGACACCCAGGGACGCAGCTGGTGACCCTGCGCAGGCCTGGAGACGCCCGGCAGCTGGGCCTGCACACTGATGAGGGCCAGGGTGAGCGGTGCTGGACACAGGGGCCTGGACATTCCTAGATCTTCTTCCTTAGCCGTGTGTGTTCTGCCGCACAGCTCCCCCTGCCCCGCATCCCAGGAACATGCAGGTTTATTTCCTGTAGAAATTGAATGGCTGTGCCTCTGGACTTGGGATGCTATGTGCAGCAGAGGACTGTAAGTTGAGAAGATCAAGTGACGTCGTTGACATTAAATAGTGGAATCCTTGTCATTTTTCTCTACCTTGATTCTAGAACAAGGACAGCCGGGCTTCTATCACCTGCACAGTCAACCCCTCATCCCCCTCCCCTGTTCCCTTCTTTCACCACCCGGGGCAGATGTGCGGGGCGCTTTATCAAAAGCCCACTGGGCTCTGCCAGCCCGCAGTGAGCCCATCAGGGAGGGGCTGGTCTCCACCCTTAGGAAGCTGAAAGTGAACTTCACATTTTTATCCTATTTGTTTCCCTGGGTAACTGTAAAAACCCTTCCATTATAAAGACGGAAATAAAACGAGCCTCACAGAGAAAACAAATGTCACGGAGTAAACAGAAGGCGGCTTCCAACGTAGTTATTAATCTCGAGGTTGATGATCTTGTATCCGTGGACAAGGACTGGATGCAGGAAAGCGGACGGTCGGAGGAGCAGACAGCCACCGGCAGGCAGAAGTGCTGCAGCTGAATGCGGCAACCCAGAGACTGGAGAGCAAACATCCAAGAGATCGCTCAGGGAGTAATACGATAGTGAAAGTTTAAAAGGAAACCACCAAATGGACACTAGGGAATAACAGGACATTAGCCCGACTATTAACGATGTGACACCAAACATCTTAGAATTAAGTGACCGAAAGCACCAGGTTGAAAATTGCCTCAAATAACAAACAAACAAAAATCCCAGCCAAATGGAACCATGCTATGATAAAATTTCCAAAACCACAAAAAGGAAAAACAAGAAACGTATACAAGTTTAAGAAACAAAATAGGCAGATCCAGCATTTGGGAGTTGCAGGGGCACTGGCTTTGTCGCACAAGAGAGGGCGGGCAGCGTGGCCGAGCATCGCCTTTGGGAGTCCACCAGGGAGGGACTCTCCCCCAGCCCCTGCAGGGCGGCTCACGGGGTGCACTGGAGAGCGGCGGGGATCTGTCTGCTGTGTTGAGGGAGGCACGCGGCCCAGAGCCTGGACTGCCGAGCGCCCTGAAGGCTCTCGGGGTCGCGTCTTCAGTGGGGACAGCGCTGGTAGATTGCTGGAGAAAGGCGATGACATTGAAATGAATATTTTGAAGATTTTACAGAACCACAGAGGCCTTAGGAACAGAAGTTGCTGGGAACACAGAAGATGGTGCACTCACAAAGGAAGACGTTTATTGATTCGGGACATTTAAAAAGCTGCACGAGGGTGGAAAGGAATCAGTCCTTATTATGTTCATTGGCTTTTCTAGTCGTAAGAAAGTAAACACTGAATTTACTTTGGCCAAAAAGTGCGGCTGCTGCTTGGAGTATAGAAGGGAGGAAAACCTCCATAAGAGAGTTACATGCCTGCCTGCCACGCTGGGAAGTCGATGGACAAGGTAGGCAAAGTGCTTTGTTCAGGAATGTACAGTTAGATTAGAAGAAACAAATGAATTAGGAATAGTTGTGTTTCAGGATTTGAGCTATCTTTTAAAATAAACTTTTATTACTATATAACCCAGATCAATGTCAATGTACGTATTTGATAAAATAATTTTATTTTATAATGGATGATCAGCCATTTTTTTAAAGATTTTATTTATTCATTTTTAGAGAGAAGGGAAGGGAAGGAGAAAGAGAGGGAGAGAAACATCAGTGTGTGTTTTCCTCTAGTGCACCCCGTACTGAGGACCTGGCCTGCAGCCCAGGCATGTGCCCTGACTGGGGATCAAACCAACGATGCTTTGGTTCGCAGGCCTGTGCTCAATCCACTGAGCCACACCAGCCAGGGTGATGATCAGCCATTCTTATATATGAGAGGGTTCTTTACATGGAGGCAAGTGAAGAAACATATCATTTAATTTTTTTGGAAAGTAATGAAGTAAACCAATCAATACTTTATGTGTGTATTGCCATTTTTCTCTCTCTTCTGTATGGAGACTGCAGGAAATCCTCTAACAAACAAACACTTAATTGCACTTCTGTCTTGTTCTTTGAAGGATTACAAATGGGAAGTTCAGCTTAGGTTGGTATTTTGCAACTATTTCTCCCGAGCACATGTCACTTAAAAGTGGCTTTCAACAGTGATGGGGGGTAGACAGCCTGCCAGCCCCCTCAAATATACATTTTCAAAGTGAGGTCTCTTTATTCTGCTCTAAAGAAGTTGCCAGAACATCACACACACCTGTACGTAGGTGAGGGACATTACCGATGAAATCAACGTCGTGTTCAATCTCTTCTGCACTTTTGGTGGCCTTCCTGTAGGGCTTTCATTATGAGTGTGCTCGATCAACAGGTCCTGAGACAATTGTCTTTAGAAAAAAAACGCCAGAAAGAGTTTTAGGGACCCAATGCAGTTCAGGAATATTATTCCGGAATATTTGATGGGTCTGCAAATGCTTTTTGAGCCGCAGCTGTGTCGGGCACAGCCCTGGGTAAGTGGGTTGAATACGTTCGCCTGCCTGAGCTTGTGTGTCGGTGACGAGTGAGAGATCGTCAACAGCGCCATGTGACACGTGAGTGAATGTCACTGTTCAAGAGGAGGGAGAGTACAGAGCAGGGGGAGAGGACGGTTGCTGCAATTCTATGAGGCAGGCAGGCCATCTCTTTGACAAAGTGAGACTTTCAGGGCTCTGGACATCCCAGCAAAAACCATTCCAGGGAGAAGCAGCCATGATGACTGGCCTCACTTTTAGGGTTCTGGCGTTCCGCGATGAGAGAAGCTGTTGGAAGGTTTCGAACAGGTAGACAAGGTGGCTGCACTGCTGAGACCAGATTGTCACCTGCGGGGACGAGGGCAGGGATAGGGAACCCAGCTGGACACTGACAGCAGTTGGATGGGCAAGTGGTAACGGCGTCTTGGGCCAGTGGGGTCGCCGTGAGGAAGGTGACAGTGGGTTCGATTCTGGAGATTTCTGAAGGTAGAACAAACGGGATACCTCGGTGGCACTGCGTCCTCGTCCCTGTTGGCTAAAAAGGCCCCGAGACGTCCTGCCATCAACAAACCAACTCCATTTCCACTTAGCTTTGCTAACTCTGTGACCTCAGAATTTTTTCAAAAAATATACAGTCCTTGTTTTCCGGCACCCGTGTCGCACAGACCCTATTTGGAAACGCTGTCATAGAAACCATGACAAATGCAGAGCGAAGCATTTTATGCGGAGAACAATCCGGATTGTTCTCCGCATAAAAGCGTGCTCCGTTTGATGGGATGTGTGCTGCATAACATGGCTCGGTCACTTCGACTGAAACATGCAATTAGAAATTCACAGTTTTCTCTTTTTTAATGTTGTAATTCTCACAAGACTGAAGGAAGCCAAGGAAATCTCGTCATATTCTGTTTTCCAAAAATATTCTTTTCTCTTTATTGAGGGTAGGAGAAATCAATAAATTATCTACTTTCTTTGACTCTAGGACATGCATTTTTCAGGTCCTTGTCAAGAGCATGGGATATATTTTCTGCATGAAAGCTCTGCTTATTTCACATCTACTTGAGAAAAGGGATAATTACTGATGGCTTATAAAAAAGTTTCATTTATTTATTGAGTCAGTAAATCTAATTATGTCTGTTATTCTTAAAAACTCCATGGTAACTCACAAAGGGAGGAAGACCGGTTTACATAGACCCCACACTCAGAGGGCTGATTTTTGCTATTGTAGATCTCGGAGAACAGCTTTGCTTAAGAAGCTGTCAGAACTTCTATTCATTTTGAGAGTTTATAAATTAACTATGGGAATATTTCTGGCCATGGTGTGCTTGGTTCTGAAAGCCTTGGTATCTTCAATATCTATCGCATTTTCTCCTTAATACTTTCGACCTTCATGTACCTTTATTATAGAGTTGCATCTTCTAAAAAATTTCATCAGTCTCCAGATTCATTAATTGTGGTTTAAAGTAGATGGACGAGGACCAGCCATGTTAACCTTTAAATTGGCAGTGACAATGGGAAATGTTTCAAAAAATTACAATATTAGTATTAATGCATCAAATATGTGGACTTTTGTTGAACCAGGTTTTCTAATTTTATAGTGACTATATTGACTATTTATAGGTAATATAAAAAGCATAAAACAGAAATAGCACATGCTAAACACAATAGATCAACAGGAAATTTTGTTTTGTTTAGAAGCATAGATTTTTAAGTACACAAAAGACCTTACAGAATTCCAGAGATCCCTTTTAAGGTTTAAGAAATATCAAGTGCTCACCGGTCTGCAATATCAAACGAATGCTAAAAATTCTTTCTCTTCAACTTCGTGACTGATACCATCTGTTGACATCACACAGTTCTGGAAAAAAATAACATCTTCCTAAGGAGCGAGAGGCAGAGGAGAGCGTCAAGTAAATGACTAAAATTCTCCTTCTCTCACACACCAGCTTTATCAACACACACGCTCACATTGCAAGGGTGCACACACATATTTTGCAGTAGCTCAGCACACATTCGTCCTGTGCTGTGTGCTCAGAACTTTTACTTTGAGCTTCACGAGCTCTTCTCAAGAAGGGGATGAGGAAAGAGGTGTGACAAGTAAGGGGAAAAAGAAACAACTAATGTGACAATTATGTTTCCTTTGCTTGTGTTCATTTCGTCTCTAGGAAGCCGAACATTACTTACTGGTCCCGTGCATTTTTTATTCATATGAGGATCTTTTACAAGATTTTTAAAAACCTTTTACACAGACACCAACGTCACAACCAGGTTCTCATAGAAAACACTAGAAAAGTTAAGAAAACATAGTGATCGCTACTCTCTCTGTTTTTCTTCTCTGAAATTATGTGGTAGCGCAAAAGGTAACTGTTCCATGAGGTATCTGACCAGGGTAACTTTGGATTTGTGAATAATTCCCTTTCTAACATCAATTTTTAGTGAATCCCAAATTGACCCTTTGCCACCAACACATTTTGCTTGTGAGGACCCCCCAGGGCTTCGCAACCTGGTTTGGGGCCGGGGTTTCAGGCCTGGCTCTAGGATCCCAGGAGGCAGTGAATGCAGCGGTCACTTCCCCAGAGAGCTGAATGCCTTGCCCTGGCCGGAGGTTTCTAGATCGCAGTGTCCAGTTGTCACGAAGGGGCCTGCACGTCACTACCAGAGTTCATTCACACGCACCATGCTATTTCCAAATGTCTACTCCCAGCGTATTTGGCAATAGTCGCAAATTAATCTACATCTCCTCTTCAAGTCAGAAGGATTTCTTCCTGGCAGGTCTTCTGAACGTCCCAGCTGGCCTTGGCTGGGGCAGAATGCGGGGGAAGGTCAGGCTGCCCGCCTGAGTCAGAGGGTCGTGGTGGCGGAGGGAAGGGAGAGCCCTGCTGGGGACAGTCACCCCCACCGGAGATCAGCTCCATTCTCGTCCAGGCGCACAGGATGTGGGGATGCAGGGGAGCAGGTGGGTGGAGAGAGACTGAGTCACGGTGGAATCTGCACACTCGCCAAGTCTGCGCTCCCTGCGGTACTGGCTCCTGGTGTTTGCAGGGCCCTTGCTGGCACAGTGGGTTCGTCTCCCTGTAGGTAATGGAATGTAGACTTGGGCGGTCTGCTTTGTGCCGGTCTCATTTGTGCTCCCATCATTTTCTGCATTTATTCTGCCACTTAGTTAATATATACGTATTTTATATCATCAGACCTTATGCCAAACAACTCTACACTCATATTTGAAGTTAATTATATTTAGATTTTATTTGCTTCTGAGACTATGTATGGAAGTATTGAACCCCAAGGAAATGGGGAACCTTTGTTGTGTGGGAGGGAGCAGTGAGCTTCATTCTGGCTGCCGGCCCGCCGTCCCCGCTGACTGGATGGAGATGCCAGGACAGGCCACAGCCAGTGGCCCTTGCAAACGTGCGTGGGGCGGCCTGGCTGCGAGGTGGGAGCCCTGGGCTTGGAACAGGAGACGCACTCGGCAGTATTTCTTAGTTCAAGACGTCATCGGAGTAATTTGAAGGACGCGTTCAATGGAGGTGGTTGCCTCGTGCAGTTCTGCTGAGTGTCCAACCACCGCTCTCTGCAGGCCAACCCCGGGTGTGCCGCGATCACCACTTTCCTGCGTGTAAGCACTCCCCCGGCGGCCACCTTCCTGCATGCGGGGACTCGGCACCCGTGGACCCCGGAGACTGCAAGGACCGTAGGTGACCCTGGCGTGTGTAGGGGCGAAAAGGTTTGAGTGTGACCTTAGGTTGTCTAACATAAATTCTTCTTTGGTAAATTTGTAGAACTTACTTTTTTTTTTTTTTTTTTTTTGATAATTACTGTGTTGCGCAAATGACCAGCACAGTTTCTGGAAACTTCCCTTGACAGCAGCAGGTGGGAGCTCCCTTCGCACGGGGCTGGGTCTCCACACACAGGTGCCAAGAGAGCTTGGCCACGGTGCCCATGGTGCCCATGGTGACGCTGACCCTGCGGGTCTGGCCCAGCCATCAGAGGGGACCCGCTGGTCTTCTTTTCTGAGAAAGGATAGGAAAACCCAGAGCATTCAGGACCATTGCAGACAGGGGCGGCGAAGGCAAGGGAAATCAGTGTTTCGCAGATTGGTTCCACCCAGGATTTTGAATTCAAGGTTCTCTGGATTCTGTCAGTGATGGGCCAGTTTGTCCAAACTTGTGAACCCCGAAAGCACAAAGGGAGATAAAACAAAAGTAGGGAAGACCAGAAATCTGCCCAGCAGTGGGGACTCTTAATGTTCCCAGGACCCCGTGCCTCCTCGGAGCCCCGTAATGCTTGTTACAGCGCAGGGCGCCCCCCGGGCTTCGGGTCGCGGGGGTCAGAACTGTGCGTGCTCCGCCTGGGTTTGCTCTCTAGTGGATCCCGCTTTTTAAATACATAAAAGTGTGAAATCGGTAAAACGTGCTGATTGTACGGAGATGCATTATAAACATAAAATCAACAACTATTGGTGAATTAGGGTTACTTTGGAATCTATTTTTTATGCAAAGTGAATGAATTAAATCACTATTTAAATCACTAATGACGTCAGCTCCCTAAACTGTAGGCAGTACCTGGCGCACTGACCTAGAAACCAGCGGCTTCCTTACGTCAGAAAACAAACAAAACCTCAAACATCCCTGGCGTCTTTAGTTACAGATGGAAACATCACCTTTTAAGTTTTTTTTTTGGAACAAGCTTCCTTTATTTAAAACCTGTCGTTGGCACTTCTGTTATAACACTTATCACATCTTAATTGTAATTGGTAATTGTTCTTTAAAACTAAATCCTTAAACCATCAGCTCCCAGAGGCTAGGGAACCTATGATGTATTTTCTGTTTGTTTATCTTATTTTCAGTGCCAAGTAATAAGTTCATCATTGACGTTTGAGCTGGTATACCTAGGAGGAATTTGTGGAGGAAAAAAGTTTATGAAATTAGGGAAGAAAAAAATCCTTGACATCTTAGTTCTTCTTGGCCGAGGGGTGGGAAGGATAGCATCTCGGCTGATGCCACCTGCCTCTCCTCCCGGAAAGCGATTCTGATGTGGAGGGCACACCACACAGCAGGGCAGCTTTGTAGGTATCAGCATCCGGGTCATCCCAGTCACGAAGCCCAGAGTGCGTCCCGGACTTTGTGTTTTAGTAAGAATCCCAGATAATTCTTTCTGTTGCAGATCATTCCTATACAGACTTTGGGAGAAAAACTGAGCATAATAGAGATGAGCAGACAAACAGGAAATGACTTTCAGTGGGATCTGACATATACAGACAAATACAAATATTGATAATCCCTTCTTAAAAATGAGATTGATATTCAATCTGAGCACTTTAATGCATTTTCATTAGCACTACCAATTTCTCTTTACTGAATTTTATGATTAGCTAGGAATTATTTGTCGCCCGTCACCAACACATGAAGATGAAGCTTTCTAAGGACACGCTCGACACTCCTAACTTAGCAACCTGAACGTGTTGGCGTCTCCACATGCTGCTCCTGATGAGACATTCAGTTTGAATTTCAAGTAGCAGCACAAACGGTAAAGATTTCCTTTGTCAGTCATATCGGTGACAGGCATTTCAAAGAGGAAGAGGTGCTGCATGATTTAATATGTGTGAATGGGTCCTAATGCCCAGCTCCCGTTTGACGAGCATCGTACTGTCCGGAAGACTGAGTAACCCATGCAGAAATTTATATTTAAAACGTAGGACTGGAGACGACTCAGCAAAACTCGTTAGGCAATGGAAGGTTCCCCTCCCACTGCGATGCCTTGTACCTTTAGAATATTTGTACCCTGAGCACGGAATCCCATCGATTCAATTTGAGTCCATAGTCTTTGTCGATTCCGTTTGAATAGATGTTTCTTTTAGGGACTATAATTTTTTTTTTTTTTTAGCCTCAACAGTTGCCTGTATACTAATGGTCACTTTTCTCTTGTGGGAACACTTAAAACTCAGTATCGACGGGATGGATTGGGAATGAGAAGTCCTTCTCTTCCCGCATCAGACATGGTACTTTCTGGAGGTGCAAAGCTGTGGGGTTAAGGTCAGGTACACATCACTGTTACAGCATTTCCTCATTACATTACACCCTTCGCCCAACCAGCCCGACTGTTTCTGTAGTTTCTTTAGCATATAAACTATACACTTATATTAGATAAAATTTCGAAAAGAAAGATAGGGATCTCAATATTTGATATGCACGCAATGAATATTCATTTGAATTTATTCTACCTGCCTTTGCTTCTGATAGATTTTAAAAAGTCATAGTCAAACCTCTCCTGGAATTTCCATATTAACTATGTTCAAATATAAATTGAATACAAAGACATATTGTAGAATAATTTACAATTAAGATTTTAAAGTACTTAAGAAAAATATAATTTCAGTAACTCCAGAAAAAGTAAACTTGTTGAGTATCTTTTAAAACATTTTTATTTCTTTTAAATAAAAGTCATTGGAGTCCAGTAATTATGACCTACTAATGTACATTGTTCCATTGGATACTTATTAAATGAAAAGATGTGGATGTCAGAGTCAGTGTGTAACTTTTTCAGCCCTCCTCTTTCACTAAGTGGCTTTCCTGCGTTCCCAAAAAGGCCTAGCTAATGAACTTGCTCGGAAAATAAGTGGCTGTTGCCCCCCATGACTCTCTGTGGTAACTTAGGTTTCATTTTGTCATCTGTGATAGCTTATGTTGGCATGATAGGAAAAACACTGAAGCTCCATAGAGCTTTATATTTTTATTAATTTTTATTTACATCTGGATCACGCCACGTTTTGATTAAATCAATTCTAATACAGTGAAAGTGTAGATGCTAATCACAAGATACTAGTTTGTACAACATATTTTGTGAAATCAAGGCTGTGTGGTCTGTCTGGTCTATGTTAGTATTATAGGAGTCTCTTTGTTCATTGCACTGTGTATGAGGTGTGATTTTCTACAGATCGTACACAAGCAAAGTCTCCCAGGACAGACAACGCTCAGGGGATGTGCTCTCAGGGAGCTTCCGGTTTCAGATCTGCGGAAAAAAAGACTTTTTTCTAAATCTATAAATTAATATGGCCCTAACATTTTATCGCGCATTATATATGGTGGGGGGCAGCAAAAGTAGGTTTACACTTGTAACAAATACATAATATGCTAACTTAATAAATAATACAAAAATAAGTATGTCTTTTGTGTATGCAAAACTGTAAACCTACTTCTGCCCGCCCCTGGGCTTGGGGTCCCGCGGACAGTGTGTTAATTCCATGGAGGGTGATGCCCAGCCTACGAGAGGGCAGGGCACGGAGCTCTCCTGCACCGAGGGTGTGGGCAGGGTTCGGGGGGGGGGGCACCAGAGTGACTTGTTAATGATGGAGCATCTTCCAGGTGGCGCCATGACCACGGACCGCTCATTTTCTACTATGTCTAAGAAACGCTCCTAAGACATGTCACGACCCCAGCAGTCACTCACGGATATTTCCAGACATTTTTTGGACAGTTTTTATTTTTCCAGCACATGTTGAAGAATAGTCTCCCTTTGAGCCTGGCCAGCACAATTAGCAATTAAGTGCAGAAATAGCTTGAGTGACAGAAGTAGGGCGCATGAAGGCTGCTGTCCTGAGACTGAACTGGGAACCATGGTGGAGAGACCGAAAGTCACCCTCAGTGATGACAGGGAAAGAGAGGCCCTCACTGTGCGCAGACGGAGTGGCTGGGAAAATGTCGCAGATGGCTGCGAACCAAGACCGAGCACAGGGCGTGATGGAGAAGCAGGGACAGCACAGAACAAGAGGGTTCATGCCTGAGAGACCCACGGGCACTTCTGATGGAGGAATCCATCGGGATCTCAGAGGCAGAGACAGTGCCCATTAAGAATCACCCGGAAGAGTGACAGGCTCCATTTCCTCTTCGCATGTGGGGGAGCCGTTCTCTGGGATCGAACTCTGCGGGGCCCTTCGCTGGCGCGCTCTTGTTTTATCATGAGGTTCAGCGAACGCTCAGCTGTGCGTGGAGCGTGGCGGCGGGGCAGGTGTTTGGTTTGCTTCCCCGCCCTGCGGCGGCCCACAGGGCGGACAGGCGGGACGACTCACGCGCGCTGCCCCTTGAGATTTGCGCGTCGTGGGCACGTGCGCGGTACCGCGTGGCACCTGTCTTCATCTCACTGTGGTCAGAGCGCTCTCTACGTTCTCTTTCCCGAAGTTCTTAGCTGTTTTTTAAAATGACAAGCATTACCATAAAAATGATGTCATTTTCCCTTCACTCAAGTAAGGTGCTTTAGAGTAAAGGGAGTCTTACTGAAAAACAAAAAAGTACATGTTTATTTGAAAAATTATGTCAAATTTAATAGATTGAGGGTGATTGAGGTTTGATACATGGAGGATGATTGATTTTTTTTATTCCTACTGTGTGAGCTGTTTTATTTTCTAATCAAGTTGAATCGACATATCTAAAATTGTAGGTTTCTAAAACTCATTTTTATAAGTTACATGGGTCTTGAATTAAACATCTTACAGCTTAATTAATAAAATCTTTCTTTGAAAGACAAGTGCAAAGATTACCCAGTTCAACCATTCACTCACAGATCATAATTAACAATAAAATGGTGGAAATTTTATTTGGGTAAATTATCAATTAATATATAGCCTATCCATACTGCAGTGGTATTTGGAACAATTATTGGGAATATATGTATATGTATATTTTAACATTCTAATATTAATTATTGCAGAATTTGTCCACTTGGGCACTACGGCCGTGCTGGATGATACGTCAACATTAAATGAAAGAAAGCAGTGGTTGAACATTTTTTTTCACAAAGAAAACAGCATAGCCAAATACTTTTCTAGGTAAATTTCGCCAAATACTGAAGTTACAGATGACTGCAATTTTATACAAACCCTTCTAAAGAATTCAAAACACAACATCAATTTATGATGTCAAAGTAACTTTGATACCAAAATAGATAGGAGCAGTATGAAAAAGGGAAAATCTCAGATCATTATCTTCTGTACGGGTCGTGCAAAAATCCTGAGCAAATCACTTACAAAGCAAATGCAACGGGGCATGAAATATTAGGGCAAGATTAAGTGAATCGCCCAAACACAAGGACGTTTACTATTAGGAAACTATTACCATTCACCCCATCAGCAGCTTGAGGGAGCACACACACAAGTCACATGATTGTCCCAATAGAAGCAGAAATGGCATCTGATGAAATTTTACACGTGTGTGTGGTGAAGACATTTGGCACACCAGGAGCAGAAGGATGTGTCCTTAAAGTGACAACTTATGTCAGGCTTGCTAAATAAAGTGCATCTGAGAGTGTGTCTACTGGAATTCTGTAGAAGACATTATTTGTAGTAGAAAAACATGGTCTTTTCTTTCAAATTGGGATAAAATAGATAGATATGCACCATCACCTTTTCCGAACAACCTTGTGCCCGAGTTCCACGCTAGGGCCTGAGGAGATATGAAAAACACATTGAGGGTTTCTGGACTATAAATGAAGGAATCACACTGTTATTATTCTTAAATTATATAATTGCCTACACTGAAAATCCGAGGAATTATACACTGATTATTAGAAACATAAGAGGGTTTAGCAATCAAGCAACAAATACAAATTTGTAATTCTGTACTTCAGCAATAATTTTAAAACGGTAATTAAAAAAGGTACCATTTAAATGGCAATGAAAGAAATTGTTAGGATTAACTCTTTTAGCAGAGTTGTAAGGCCAGCATTCCAAAGATGCTAAGACTTTATTTATTTATTTATTTTTAAAGATTTTATTTATTTATTTTTAGAGAGGCGAAGGGAGGGAGAAAGAGAGAGAGAAACATCAATGTGTGGTTGCCTCTCACGTGTCCCCCAAT
The DNA here is from genome assembly GCA_004026765.1 of Micronycteris hirsuta. Classification (NCBI taxonomy): domain Eukaryota; kingdom Metazoa; phylum Chordata; class Mammalia; order Chiroptera; family Phyllostomidae; genus Micronycteris; species Micronycteris hirsuta. The sequence continues at coordinate 111,646 of PVJI01001079.1, forward strand.
GGGGACCTGGCCTGCAACCCAGGCATATGCTCTGACTGGGAATTGAACCTGAGACCCTTTGGTTTGCAGCCCGCACTCAATCCACTGAGCTACGCCAGCCAGGGCAAGATGCTAAGACTTTAAAGAAAGTCATTTAAAAATCTAAATGAATGGAGACATTACCAGTGGTCTTTTACCTGAACCTCAGTGTGAAAATATATCAGAGAGTACCATTCTCATCTAAAACCTGTGATTACTTTTCTCTCTGTATCTTTGTTAGTGCCAGATTACCTTTAAAATACTCATTTCTTCAAATTCATTCACATATTTAAATTTTCCCAATTTTACTTATCACATAGGATTCTTCTCTCTAGGTGTTTACTCTGGTTATTCTAGTCTTCATTTTTTACTGCCACTCTTACTCAGTACTACTTACTTTTGTACTTTTGATTTTTCTCTACCTTTTAATTACTTACTGTATTTATTTATGACTGGCTTTTTAAAATAATTTTTTAAAGATTTTTATTTATTTATTTTTAGGGAGAGGGGAAGGGAGGGAGAAAGAGAGGGAGAGAAACATCAATGTGCGGTTGCTTCTTGTGCGCCCCCTACTGGGGACCTGGCCTGCAACCCAGGGATGTGCCCTGACTGGGAATGGCACTGGCAACCCTGTGATTCACAGGCTGGCGCTCAATCCACTGAGCCACACCAGCCAGGGCTTTTTTCCAGTTTTGAAAAAATACACAGAACATAGAACTTATCATCTTCACCACTTTTAAGTGCATGGTTGAGGAGCATTAAGTGCGTTCACACTGCTGTGCGATCATCGCCACAGCGTTCACCCCCCAGAATGTTTTCATCTTGTAAAACCGAAACTCGTTACCCATCACACAGCCCTCCGTGGTTCCTCCCAGATGCCGTCAGCCACCGTTCTCCTTCCTGTTTCTACAAACGTGCCTTCTCTAGGTCACGTAATGAGAGTGGGACACGTAGTATTTGTCTGTAGTACTTTGTGAGCAGCTCATTTCACCAAGCACAGTCTCCTCTAGGTTTATCCGTGTTATATATAGCGTTGCTGAGGACTTCCTTCTTTTTAAAAGGCGGGTAGTGTTCCGTGCACTCCCTTAAACACGCATGCTGGAGGCGGCTTATCCATGCCTCCATGGAGGGTCCCTGGGCCTTAAGCCTGGCTGTGCAAAGTCTTTCTGGGTTCTGCCTTCGACTCCGCGGGGCATGCGCCCCCTAGTGGAGATATTTCTGTACCTGCACTAGCTTTGTTTTTTTGTTTTGGGGGGAACTGCTCTACTGGTTTCCATAGCAGCAGCTCCATTTTACGTCCCCAAAAGCAGTTTCCATCTCTTTACATCTTCACCGAGGTAGCACCTGTTCATGTTGATGTCTCTTTGTGGTTGTGATGGACATTTCCCTAATGATGAGTCCTGTTTGACACTTTTTCATGTGCTTATTGGACAAGATGACATACATTTTTAATAACTTCATATTTATTGCTTTCATGTTTCATCTTCTCAGGTGGATAACTCCTTTAACTTATTGTGCTAACTCTGAATTTCTGGTATATTCTTTAAGTTTTCACAAGCTCCGTGAGATATTTATTCAGTCCGTAAGAATGTCAAAAACAATGAAAGTTGCATTTAAGAACTTTGAATAAGAGCATTTCTGTACCACCTGGCTAAGTGCCTGTGTATTTGTTGGTGACTCTTGTAATTTAACTCCAAAGTCACTGACAACTAGCTTTCTCTTGATGTCCTTTGCAAACTTTGCATTTATCTCTAAAATCCTCACAGTGCTGAACCCTCAACGTTCTGTTAGGTCTTCTCTTTTGTCTATAAACTCCTGGTTTTAAATGACCATATCTAAGAACATCCAAATCTAAGATCCTGGATTTGTCTCTTTTATGACATTTCTTAGTGATTCAAATGCTTAAAACTCAACAGAATAGACTCCTATTCAAAACTTCCTCATGTTCATCAAACCTTCACTTCTGGTTGCTCCTCATTTTTGACCTCATTTTTGTCTCCTAATTCTTCTGTACTTGAGAAGCAAAGTAGCCCACAATTCTTGGTCATATTAGTTCCTTATTATATTTTCTCTGTTTCCCAAATCAGGATCTTAGCCCCGTCCACCGTGACCTTGATTCTGTGCGTCTGTAAGAGTCTGCGGCTAGTCCATCTATTTTTGATCATATGTTGGCTTAGACTTGCCCCAAATACCACTGCTGCCAAATCTCTCTTCCTTAGGGATGGTTCCTGTAATGTCACTTTCTTGAAGAACAACTCACTGGAGTTCTTTCTTTGCCTATCGCATTGAGATAGATATTTTCAAATATTTAAGGGATGGCGTATGGAACACTTATGAGGTCCCGTTTTCAAAGTTTTGGGGGGATAACTTGGATAACATTAGAGAAATTACAGAGCCAATTTTTACTTGATATGTGAGATATATATTTGTAATTATGAGAGATGATTATAAACGTAATTGGTTACAGAAAAGTGAAAATATTCAAATCAAGGGCTCACTGGTCTTGGAAAATATATACTTAATGAAGAGCTTTCTAAGTGATTAGAAGTGGAATTAACCCTCTAGAATTTCTTCAGATCATGAAATTTCGAGAGTCATGGGAGGATGTCCTTTATCCCATAACTGTGACCCCCATGTCGCATACATTTCTGACCCGACCCAGTGTCCTGGGGGCCCTCGACTCCCTTCGGAAATGCCTCTGTCAACCTATGTCACTCCTGAATGTGCACCCCCTGTCTACATGGTTCCCGATTCAAGCCTTTCCAAAGGTTTTTCACAGAATACCTTGGGCACAAATATGTGTTTCACGCGCTTGGAAGTCTCTCCCACATACTAGCCCCACTTTCCTTATGTCACCGGGTTCACTCCCCAGCTCTCTCACACCTGTGTGGCATTCCCCTTGCTGCGTGTATGACAGTCTTGATGGGACTCCACTAATTTTGTCTCAGCCATATCCCCATTTCGGTGAGACATAGGGCCTCAAATGTGCATATTTGATGGGTAGATTGAGAAATGTAGCAAAATATGCATTAGAACAGGAATTATTAATGACTTTTTCATGGGAGTGGGGGCACACTTAGAAATATGTGAGAATTACTAATCCATGCATTACTGTCACGGGCAGGGGCAAACATTTTAAAACCAATGACTTTAACGAACGTGAATTCCAGGGTCCGAACTTCGAGAACACAGTCTAAACCCAGCCCATCCGATGCGGGCAGTAGAGCTCCATTTGCGTTAACCTGCGATTAACGGACCGTCACAGTGACGTCAGCAAGTAAGCAATGGCCACGCCCACACGATCGTTCCCTGCGTGGGAGCCAGGCACAGACTGAACTGGAACTCATGCTGAATTTAAGGAGGTTTATTCAGGTAGATGAGGGAAGACGTGATTTCAGAAGAAAATAAAATGTAAGATGAAACCCATAACCTGTGTGTGACTTGAAAACCAAATAGGGCATATTTTGTAGTTTTGTTATGATTATAATCTTGGGATAGACTATTTAGGAGTTTGAGGTATTCGTTGTGGAAATCAGAAAGAAGGAAAGATTTGTACAGTGGGTGAGCAGCACACCCCGCACACTCAGAATCCCTGTGAAGAGTGCAGTGGCAGAATCTGTGCGTTTGCTGTTGGAAAGCAACGAAGCAGACCTGCTCACGTTTGCACACTCAGATCACAGACGGTCCTGTCTGCAGACTCAGTGCGATCAAATTTCTGATGGGTTTCCTTGATGCAAGAGAAGTGAGAAAATTAAAAAGGGCTGCAGAAGAATAACACACACAGACAACTGATTTTGGGGGGAAAAAACCTCAAGTGTTCGTTTCCGAAAGTGGGAGAAATTCACTGGACACCATGGCTTGCCTTGTGCTCATGATCAGTGCAGAATATCAGAAATAGCTTTGAGCAGTGGTTCCCCACATTTTTGCACCAGGGACCAGTTTTGTGCAAGAAAGTTTTCCCATGGACCAGGGTGGTGGCGGGGGGGGAAGGGGGGGCAGTCCCGGGATGGTTCAAGCCCCTGACATTCAAGCTCACCTCTTACTGTGCCTCCTGGTTCCTAGCAGGCCCAGGCAGGAACTGATCTGGGCCTGGGAGGTTGGAGACCCAGGCTCAGCCCATGATGAGAAAATTGGGTTTTTGTGAGCATCATAGTTTAGCACTGAAAAAGTGAAACGTTGATTCTGAACCCTATGCTGAGGACAATGTACATTTCATCTGAAGAGCCTTTTGAACAATGCAAGAGCTTAATGGTTTTCAATAAATATTTTTGGTTTTTATTTAATTACTGGGTGATGGGGTTCAATAGGTCATGATAACAACTCATCAAAAGCTGAACAGTGCCCGCTCAATGGCCTCTCACCGAGCACCTTGTTTATCCTGGTGTCTTTCTCAGATGCACTCTGAATAGGGTGGCCAGGGATTAAAAGACTAATTCGATTAATCTTAATTTAATTAAAATATAAAATATCATAATTCAGCCGCAATACCCTGCACGCAGGTCCTCCATGCATGCAACGGGAACTGAGCAGTTAGTGCCTGGCTTCAGTGCCCCCGCGGCCTCGGCATGCCCCACGGCGGCAGCCTGGGGGGCTGGTCGCTCTGGGCTCTCCTGCCTCTTTTCTTGCCCCTGTCCCCACCCAACCCCAAACTTACTTTCCCCACACACCTACTCTGAAAGTCTTCTAAGTTTTTCTCTTCCCTCAACCCACATGCTACTCACTTGCCTCCTTCACGCTCTCAGATTCCATTTCAAATACCCCAGGACTGGGTCCTCCCTGCCTGCCCCCCACCCCCACGGATTCCAGCTGTGGGTTTGTGTGATGTTTCTGTACTGCATGTGTTCCCGCAGCAATGCAGCCCTGTGGGGGTAGGAACTGTTGCTGTCCTTCAACAGGGCACCTGAGGCCCTCAACAAGGATCGCGGGAGGCACCCATTTTCTGTAAAACCTTAGATCACGTTCTTGCCTCTTCCCAGAACAACTCAGCCTGTGCCCCTCATGTGCTCGCGGGAAGTGGGGACCTGCAATGTGGGTTTACAGTGAGTACAGGACACGTACTGGGAAGCATTGCGAAGTAGGTTTTGGTTTTTTTTTTGAAATTCCTAATATAGTAATTCTTCAAAGTACAATGAAAAAGTCTTGAAACTCACTGAAAAGAGTTTTCCAGTTCACCATTTCCTCCAGAGCATCCCTAGTAGCCCACAGGAAACAGTTCTGCCCTGTTCTGCATTTCTCCACCAGCCTCTCGGGGGTGCTGCGGAGTTAGGGTGCAAGTGGAAATGTCCAGTCATTGACCCAAGAGTCTGTTGCTACTAACAGGGGTGAAAGTGTAAGCATTTGAAAGTTCATGCATTTTTTTTGGTGCTATGTTACTCTAAGATATTTTAAAACAAAGATTCTTTGGGGGAGGACAAATCACAAATGCCAGTTGAGCTCCTCCCAATAACACAGTGCAGTGAATGGAACCAGCGTTTGGAAGAGTGGAGGGCTGGCCTTTAGGAAGGAAGGAGGAGAGGTAGAGGGGATCTGGGCTTTAACATTTTCCTTTTTCTGCTGCGGACGTGGCCTTGCTCTGCTATTCACACTCTTAAGTGTTTGCAGGGGTGTGTGTGTGTGCACCGTGTGAGCGTGCCCCCTTCCTCTGAGTCAGATCACACTTACCTCACTCTGCCTGACAAACACCCCCAGACACCCCGCTCTGGCCCTAACGCTGGCGTTGCTTGATCGCACACGGGATGAAGTGGTCTACGTGCCTCTGTTTCCTCTTTCCCTCGGACTCGCTGACACTGCCCAGGTCTTCAGGGGACTGTCCCTCCTTTTGCTGTTCATGACCCGGGCAGGGAAGGAAATTTGGTGCAGTAGGTGACGGACCATTCTTTCTGGACTTCCTAAATCTCATTTTGTCCCATGCATCTGTTTATGTCTTTCTTCAGTGTTACTCCTCGTAGAAAAAAGGACACCTGTAACAGCAGCACTTCGACCTGTAGAAGTGCCCGGGAGAGTGCCCCGCATCACACGCCAGCATCTGCACTTACTGCTGTTTGACCAAAACAAATGGGAAAATAACTTCCAGAATGCGTTTCATAGCAAAGGCAGGACTAAACCATCTGATCTTTCCTGATGTTTTTAGAATATATTTTATTGATTATGTCATTACAGTTATGTCATTACAGTTGCCCCATTTCTTCCCCCCTTTATTCCCCTCTGCCTTATACCCCCTACCCACCAGCATTCCCCACCTCAGTTCGTGTGCAAGGGTCGTACATATAAGCTCTTTGGTTTCTCCATTCCCCATACTAGTCTTAACCTCCCCCTGTCTATTTTGTACCTTCTATTTATGCTACTTGTTCCCTGTACCTTTTCCCCTATTCTCCCGCCTCTTCCCCGCTGATAACCCTCCAGGTGATCTCCATTTCTCTGATTCTGTTCCTGATCTGGTTGTTTGCTTACTTCGTTTTTGTTGTTTTGTTTTATGTTTTTAGGTTTGGTTGTTGATAGTGGTGAGTTTGTTGACATTTTACTGTTCGTATTTTTGATCTTCTTCTTCTTAGATAAGTCCCTTTAACATTTCATATAATAAGGGCTTGGTGACGATGAACTCCTTGAACTTGATGTCTGATCCATATATGTTTTTTAAATAACATCTTGCTAAGAAAATGCAGAGAAAGTAGTATTTATACATGAAGAGCAAAGGAAACCCGTATTGGATGTTTGGGGGATTGTTTTGGGGATTTTTTGTTATTTTTATTTGCTAGCAGTGTTGTTTTAGGAAAACAAAACTAACTTATGTTGGTGCGCATTCAGGGGCCACACACACTGATGGTGATCGCGCGGGTGTCATCTCGTCCCATCGATGGACGCTGACATTTACAGGGTTCTGGGAGTCACCCCCTCATCCGCACTTCTGCCCCTCACAGTGTCAGTTATCTCCTGTCAAACACTGAAAAGATTAAATGGAAAATTCCAGAAATTAACAATTCATAAGGCTGAAGTTAGCACCATTAGCAGTAGCATGATGAAATCTGGCAAGACCCCTGTGTTCTGTGTTGGGGGTGCTGATCGCTCTGTCCAGCGCCCCGTGCGGTGCGCACGCCCCACCTGTGGGTCACACGGGAGCCACCTCGGGGATCAGAGGACCCCCTGGGATCACAGGGCTTGTGCTCAGGTCACCTGGATTTTAACAATGTCCCTGCAACCCAAGAGCAAGGGTGGGTGTGGGGGACTCAGGCCCCTGAGGAGCCCGGAAGCGTGTCCTCTAAGTGAAAAGGCGGACGCGGTACCGTGTGCTGTTTTGAGAGAGAGAGACCACATTCATACCACTTCTGTTACAGGTCTACATTTGGAACTGTCCCTGTCCTTAGTGGTTATCGTTGTCAGTCTCTTAGGCGCCTGATTTCCAAATGAAATTTATTTTTAAAATGTACAGATAGTGTATATAGGGTTTGGTTCTATTTCTGGTTTCAGGCACCCACTGGGGGCCTTGGAACACCCCCCACAGGTAAGGGGGTCCTGTCCAATGAGAGGGTTACTAGACAAAGTGGATTTTTAATACATTGATACCCTGGCCTTGGACTAAAATTCATCTCCTATGCCTGTGAGTAATTTCAAATGCTAACATAGCGGGGTTTACATAGTAGGTTTACAGTTGTGAGCACAGGAAACAGTTTAGTCTTGGGTCGTTATGTATTAATTATTGTATTCCTCCCCACATGCGCAGCTGTAAACCTACTTTTGCCCCACTGATGTTCAGTGAGTTGTTTCTCAGTTCTGGTCAGAAATACTTAAGATCGTTCAGTCCAGACGTGTCTTTGGCAAAATACTGTCTGTAAGCAAGACGTGTCACTGGAAAGGAGAAGTTCAGTTTTGTCCTGATTATTCAGTCTGGACACAGTACCGTCTCCTTTATTATTTTTCTGTTTATATCAGCTTAAGCGTTTCTTCAGTTCTAAAAGATGATGTTTCTGTCCACTCTGAACCTTGAACAGCCTGATTTATTATTTCAATCTTCCCCAGACCATATTCACTCACAACCCCGTGCGCACATTGTGAAGACGTAGATTCCAAAGCTAAAACAATGGGTTCGCTGGTGACATGGTGCCTGCAGACACTGTGTGACTAGTCTTCACCGTATGGAAAGCGAATCAGTTGCTGCCTCCGAACTTGACATGATTTCTGGGGATGGAGGCAGCGAAGGAGGGCATCTGGAACAGGACAGAACCCTTTTCATGACAGAAATGACCTGGACTGCCTGCCTGAGATTATTTCAATGTCCCTGTGCTGCTGCTTTGATTAAGTCTTCGCTCCAGAATACGCTGCACTCCGACCTCCTACTACTCCCGCCGGTCTGTCTGGTTCTGCTGTGAAACTGCAGGGAGGCAGTGCAAGCGCTGGCCGCTCTCGGAGAGTCCGTGACGCCCCCCGGCTGCCGGTGGCAATGGAAGGGGGCAGTTGGATCACGTGCGCTGCTCTCCATTCAGTGACATTTGAACTTGCATTTGATGAACAGCAGACCAAGCCTTCAGGTGACAATTCCTGTTCTTGTATTCTTTCTTCTTCTCCTTTATTCTGAATCACAGAACTTCTTAGGATTTATTTTTTTCCTTCAAATTACCTTCAGTTCGTTTTTCATTCTTCTTGTAGAAAGACATGAAATCGTATTGGGCTTACTTCTCTAATTTTAGCGGTGAAACCACGCAGAGAGTTGGGAACGACGTACTTGGGTATCAGGGTGATGAGTAGGGCTTCCTGTCCCATTGCTGAGAGTATTGCAATTAAGAAAAATCTGTAACTATGGATACTTGCATTCTTTTATGCTTTTGTCCGTCTGTCCATCTTCAGGCACACACGAGGCTGCCTGACGTGACGCAGACGTTGCCTGGCTCAGTGGGCTCAGACGGACGTGGTGCGGATTCCGACCACAGACACTTTCCAGGCTCATTGAAGCATCCGGCACAGTGTGGCGGGACTTCATGTCACAAGTACCATGTCGTTACCTGTGGTCCCCATGCTGGACGTGAGATCTCTAGGCTTATTCATCTCACACAAGTCCACCTTCGTTGCATGTTTATATCAAATATTTGGTTATTTGGCATAAACATATGGACCTCCCCTCCAGGTGCTTGAGAAGACAGAGAGGAGGGGGCTTCTGTGAGTCCCTGTGAGTCGGTATGTCTCTCCATTACCGTCCGTCCCCCGTCCACTCACTGCTCGGCGTGTCTGACGAGGGCCGGGCCAGACGGGTGCTGGGGAATGTTCCGCTGCCTGGAAACCCTCCTGCATTATTTGTAGCCAAGTGCAGTTTTTGAAAAGTATTTTTTCTCTCTGTCTTGAAGTCACACAGCAGCTGCTGGCATTTACTTACCTTCTGCACCAGCAGCTCTCTCCTTGTTGGCTTTGAAATTAATTTTCTTTATCTTGACACAAAGACCCAAAATATGACTTTTTTTCCCCCCTAGAGGAACAGACGGTGAGGAGGCAGCAGAACTTACAATTTACCAAAAGGGGGATACTATATATAAACAGCGTATTAATACACGATTGTACAGCCGGACAGATTGTGTTCCTCCGCGGGGACGCTGCTGTTGCTTTTCTAAAATTCTCTGGGGCTATCATAGCACCCTCAGTGGGAAATGTGGCTAATGGGCGTGGGGGGAGGGAGGGAAGAAGGAAGACAATCTTTACTGGTCAGGGACCCGATCGAGGCAAGGATTAAAATGGTGAAATACTTCATGCTGCCAAAGAAAGCAGTATTCATGACCTGATTTCTTAGAGTGAGAAAGAAAATCTCTGAACTCATCAGCAAAGGAAAATATTGATAGTATTTTTAAAACTTCTGTCTTTGCTGTGCGTGTTGGCCAGGCGCCTGTGATGCACCTGGGCTCGCAGACTTCGGGAACAGGCGTCCGTTTTGAGCCAGAGCACAAATGGCTATCAGTGCGTTTTGGGGAGATAGACAAGGTCTGTATTTGGGGGTCTGAACCATCACACAGAGAGGGGAGATTAAGACACCCGATAAAGACATAAAAATTTATCTTTGATCGACTTGACCCGCGGCGTTATTTTAAAGGCAACACTTTCAACTGCTCTTTCTGTGTTAGTCCATCGTGTGCCGTTGGTGTTCACTTTCTCAGAGCAATTATCGCTGTGAGCTTACCTACAGCTCTTTCTAAAAATGGACAGAAACATATCATCTTGCGAAAGTTCTGGCTCTAGTGGCCCAAATGGTGGACGAACAGGTTTCCAGGACAACGGCATATATGACAAACTAAGGGTGTTGTTTTCAATTAGCTTCTAGCTAAATGCTTTCATTTATATTTCATTTTAATTGAATGAGGCTTAATGAGGTAGTAGATTATTATTTTTTTAAGACAAACTGCCAGAGAGGGTTTGGAAGATTTTGTATCTTCAGCTCGCAGAAGGAGCGGACTCGGTGTGTGTGGATATTTTAGTTTCTGAAATCAGACATTGGGTGTTTTATTTTTTTTTTCTCCTAGAAATATGTCAAGTGTGTAGTTACTTGATACCAAATGTTACTTTTTAAAACAATTTTATGTAAAACTCACTTTTCTAACAGGAGACAAGTTATATTTAAAAGGCTTCCAAAAATAAAATGAAGGGAACAAATTCAGTTTACAATTTTAATTATAGCAGAGCCCTCTCTGTTGATTTCATGAATCTTTCTAGATGCAGCCAAAACGTGCTTGAAAGCTGAAAGCCCCCAGTGAAAATCGCTTTAGTGAATGCAATCATGCTGTTGTTCAATATGTAATATACCAGTGTGCTAGCAGTATGCTTTTTATTTATTAATATCTATATTAAATAATCCCTCAAATTAGTAGCTTTGCGTTTTCACTCTGGATTCAAATAGCTAATGCAGTTTGTGTAAGGATCGTCACTGAAGCGTCCCAGGGTCCCGGGAATACTTGTAAAACACACAGACCCCTGTACCAACCAGCAGACGTAGGGCTTCTGAAAATGCCCTAAAGTATACTGCATTTTAACACATTTAACAGGCTACACTACTTACAAGCGGCTTTCTGAGCCTCACCCTGCGTTCACAGGGAAACCATGCTCCACAATTTGCTGAAACGGTGAGAATGTACTGGAAGCAACTCAGTAATGAACTGTTGTTGGTTAGTGTTCATGCCTATAATTCCCTTTCCTAAGGGAGATAGACTATAGATCTTTTTATGGTTGCACGATGAAGGCAGCCCAGGGGGGTGCAGTGAGTTGTCCCCAAACTCTTCAGGTGAGACTGGCCATCAGCAGGTCCCTCTCCACAGTGGCTCCGCCCACACGAAGGTGGGGCACTGAGCAGCACCATTGTTAACCTGAGTTACCAGGATCCCTGGAGTCCGACCTTGGCAATGAGATGCATCCGTGCAGCAAGGACTCAGTTCCACTCACACTTTATTGGCTAAAATAAGGCACGTGGGCCTGCCTACCTTAAAGGGAAGAAAGTGAGCTCCTCCTACACGCCAAGCCTGGAGGGAATTCCATGTCTGTGCCCAGTAGGAATGTCTGCACGGAAGTGTTCAACGTCAGGGGAGAAACCGATATTCCCAATTAAAGAGGAGTGGACGCCACTTCGACATATAGATCTGTGCCAAATCATTTCCTGTAAGATGTAAGTTAAATTGAAAATAATAAAATCCGTTCCGTCAGGCCGAAGGACACTCAGGATGTTTGTGCAGTTGCCTGAGTTCTCTAGCCTGTTTCTATGGGCCGGGTCAGTCAAGAGCATTTAATGGCAAAGTTCCTCTTGCTCGTAGCTCCTCTGGGTGATACACTACAACCTTAATGTTTTTATTTTTAACTCCAAGTTCAATAACCATCTGCAATGTGGGGCTCTGCAGGGGGCTGAGCATGGGGCGAGGTGGTGGGGTGCACAGAAGAACTGGACACAGAGTCCAGGAAACTCTAGGGGACCTTTCTTAAGAAAGGTGAGACGTAGCCTCGGTGTATGTGGGAATCACACATACAAACAGGTGAAAGAAATGGAAACTTTGCAGCTGAAATTTCTCTTTCTTTCTCTATCTATACACACACACATGTACACACATACATGTATATATACACATCCTGTCTACACACTTACATACACACACACACGTATATATACACATCCTGTCTACACACACACGTACATACACATGCTGCCTAGAACCTGTCATCTTCCTGTGTCCAAAACTAAGAATTAGCCCGTATTATCCACAATATAAATGACCTAAAAATGGATACCTGGGGTAGGAAATATTAACATTGCTGGATTTGGCAGGAACTGGTCCTCGGAGAGACAGGTGATAAATGTAATTGTATTCTTATCTGTGCCAGTCGCAGCGGGGGTCCCAAACGAGATAGAAAATGTGCTGGGCCGGGAACCGGCTTACTCAGCTGTCTATGCGGCTGCATGTTCACACAGTTTCCAGCACAGCTGTGCTGACCAAAATAATGAATTAACAGTATGTCCAATTTCTCTTTAAGAGCTTATTTCTCAGAAAAAAAAAATGTGTATTCGCTCATATGGATTTCTTTTCCTTTTAGTCTTTAATACCTTCCATGTTAATTTCTGTATAACACACACATTTTTGTGTTATTTTACATAAATAAATGTATTTTACATTAATAAATATATGTAAATTTATATTTACATAAATAAATGTAAAAAGTTTATTTCTCAAAGGTATGTGTGTACACGTAATAACAGATTATATACACATATATAATAAATATATATAAAATCAGGGTTATTATTATTTTAACTACATCATTAGATTATCGTGGTCAGAATTGGTGTGCCCATTAGTTATACACGGTATTCTTTGAATGAAGTCAGTTACTTTCATATTCTTTGATCAATGGGTAAAGAACGTCTAATATCTGAAAGGGCGCTGGTCACGTGTGGGAGGTGGGCCCCCCCGCCCCCCCGTTGGTCGCTGCAGGTCCTTGACCTGCATCTAGACCTGAAGCCCTTGAAGGAGTCATGCGACAGGCCACAGAGAGGCAGTCACGTGTGGGGCTTCGGCCCCGGGCCTTTGCTTTGCCGCCACATCCCACGGCCCTTTCTTCATTCTGCCGCTTGGTTGTTAATATTCATAAAGTTTCACATGTCTGTCCCCCTCTCGGCAAACGATTGCTTTGCTTAGGAGCTACATTAGCCCTTGAAATACACCGACCATCAGTAGCTGAGAATTTACGGATGCTCTGAGGCTGACCGGCTTTGCTCCACCTCGGCACAGGCCCCCAGCCCTTGAGCCTCGTGTGGGACTTTCACACCGCGTCTTCGATGGGTGCCCGAGCCATCTTAGGGGGATTTAGGTTAGAATGAAATTAACTCCTGCTTTTAAAGCAAATAACGTGGTGTTGGAAACATGAGTTGGTTTGCAGATACCGTCTCAATAAGTGCTCTCGGTAAGAATGACGCGAGCTTTCCTTGGCTTGAATTGCATGTGGTCAGGATGCCCGCTCGGCTGAGTCCTAGAGTATCTAGTTTAGAGGCAGGAAATACTTCATCCTATACATCTTACTGCTGCTTGTTGCATTATGTATTGTTATCAAAAGGCTAATGAAGAATGTCTGTTAGATGCCACTGCTTCCCTGTGCCTTCGAAGGAAAAAAATAACATATTCTATAGCTGGATGCTTCTTTTTAATTGTCGAACTTGAATCCAAGAGAATGTTTTAAAAGTTGACTAGAACAAGGATATCTTTATTATATCAAGACCTGGAAGGAGCTGGCAGTTTACTGAGAATAAACTTTGAAATACACCTGAAGACGCGGGAAGAGGCGCACCACGCAGGCCCGTGCACCGCAGAGCTGTAGCAGGTGCGGAGCGAGGCAGAGGGCGTGGCCAGGCCGCTGGGTGGAGCGGGAAGTTGGGGTGCAGGTTGTGAGGTCTTGGCCCTGTAGTTCGCTCATGGTAACTGGGATGAAACGAAACTCAACGGCAGAAGCAGAAGCAGGTCTCTCCCGGTGCCAAAAGATTAAGAGCTTATCCACTTGGTTTTAATTCTACGTATACAGTTATTATTCATGTGTGATTATCCCTCTGAACCTAGGCCACTTTTGCCCTGAAGCGTGGCTAATGAATGATACAAAGGATAACATGGGTTTATATAGTCACACTGAAAAATGATATCCAATTTTGCGATCCCATAGAGTTCAGGAGATGCGGTCACTGGTGTTTGGTCTGAGAGAGTTACAGGGCCCAGTGCGCAGCTCTCACCAACAGAGAACCGCAGTGAAGGGCTCAGAGTCGGGGGAGGGTATCCCACAGAATGACAGGTGTGTTATTACTTCCTGCAGTCAGAGACATAAAGATACCCGTGTTTACACCTGGTGTGTCTCGTAATTCATTTTTTCCACAGGAAGAAATAAATGTCAGGGTGGCCTCCTCCTTACCCTGTAATTTGAATATTTCCAAGTTGGTCGGCTTGGCTGTCTGTTGGATTTATGACATAGTCAGCTTTTGAATATTGGTGTTGATATACTAAAACCTGATTTTTCAAAAATTCAGAAGCACAAAGTCTGTTTCAAAAACATACTTGGTGTTTTATTGATTTAGCTTGGCTTTATGAGCGCTCGTGTTTGCACTCATTAGCTATAAATAAAAATTGCTGAGACTGAAATAGGGGAGCAAAGTATAAACCTCTGTGTGAGAAGGCGTTAAGTGCCCAGGAAAATAGAAGCTAGAAATGTTTTGTATATCAGGCAAACTAGGATACCACTCATATGTAAGAAGTGCCAGAAAGAACATATGTTTGAGGGAAGTACATGAGACTAGAGATCACTGAGTTGTATGATTTTTGTGATTGATTTTCAAATTTTTGCAAGTAAATTGCTTAAGAAATAGATATTCTCTATAGCACAACAAAGTACCTTGTATTTATTCAACTGCTAAAGAAAAATCAGAATGTAAATATGAATCATGTCAGTAAGATCCAATTATGGACCAATTCAACAACCAAATGCTGGCATCCAGAAATTTACCTCTAAGTTGAACTATTTGAACCCAGTCCCTGAACACACATTGGGCCACACCGAACAGCCTCATAAAAGTGGATTTGACTCTGTCGCTTAGTCTCCTGGCAGCCACTGGGCCAGGACCGAGTACTCAGGACTTATACACTCGCCTGCTGTCTCAGGCCCCAGCCCTAGGGTTTGCGTTTCAGTTTTGCCACATGAGATACTCAAATACGTTTGATAATAACCCCAGGAACATGATGTGTGAAGACATGCCAGTCATTCAGCCAGCCTCTCCCCAAACATGTGCGGATTCTGTTTGTGCCGTGTAGACATCATGGTGGACAGGTTATTGGAGTTCATTATGTAGGGAAAGAGGTGATTTCTGGGGAGAAAACATGGGGTTTCTATCCCAGCTTGTCTTTTCCTCATTGAGGAAACTTGGGAAAGTCACTTCCCCTCTCTGATGATCTTTAGAATCCTGATTTGTAAGATATAGACAATATGATGGAGATATCAAAAGTTTGAGTCATTGCGATGTGAGATTATATTACAGGAGTTCTTCGCAGATTCATGGTCATTATCGTGTTTTCAGTACAATAACCATAGAACAGAACAAGTTCAAATTCATAAGAGGAAAACTCATGTTACATAAATATACTGGGGATATTTTGGTGAAATTACCTTAATAAAATCATACAAAACGTAATGAAGTTAGATAAAACGATGTTTGCAACAGGCTTGTGATGAGCTCATAGACACAAATACAACTTCTGGCATCAGAACTCGGAGTCAGTCATGCATTTACGATTCATCGGGATTCTCAGTTCCCGGTCTTTGTAGGAAGCAACAATGCATTCTGTTTGTGTGCTGGACACCTTCCTCCATCTCAGACCCTGCAGGAAGGGGCGGGTCGTGTTCCCCATTTCCCCCACGTGTTTGGTGTTCGGGATTTCAGGTGGGACGAGGTGCAGCCGAGGACGGCAGTGAGCTCGGACTCGATGCTGCTTAGCCACCTTCCTTCCCCAGGGGGCCCAAACCAAAGGGACCCTTCACTGCACAGGATTTATGAGCAGTGGCCTCTGCGTCATCTCACTTGATCTTCATGAGACCTAGTGTTACCGTTGCCATCTTCCCTCCCCCCACGGGCACACCGTATCTCCGAGACGTGGGCTGGGTTCCTGGCGGTTCCTTGGCCAGTTCTTCGGAACTGCAAAGCACTGACCATCCTGCTGAGCTCATGCCGGGGTCAGTGTATTGAAAGACACCAAGCATGTGCAAGACACATGATGGCATTTCAAGGGGCTATGGAATATCCTTCTAGAAAGAGCTGTCCATCCTCCTGGCCAATTCAAAAGCACCAGTGCACGTGTTTGAGGAGGAGGAGGAGTGAGTCAAGGCTGAAGGGGCAGAAGGAGGAAGAAGCTCTTTCATGAACAAGCTACCGGGTCTGCTCTCGTGTTCCAATGGAAAGAAAGCCTTGGGGGTCAAAGTTAAAAACCCTCCTAGTATTACATGTTGGAAAATACTCCAATTCCATGCTAGTATAGCTGACATCGCTTATTTCCACCTCTGTTCAAGCGAGTTCTTCCAAATTCAGACGCTCTTGGCTGACAGTGAAGGAGCCCCTCCCCAGGCGACCTGAGAAAACGCTAAGCACTTCCGTAGTGCACCTGTGAACGGGTTCTGCCTCAGACGTCTTCCGCAGGCTCAGACCCGGGGGGTTGGACCCAGAGGGCTCTGGAGGGAAGCGACTCCCCTTTGGACCTTAGAGGAGACCCCGGTTAGGTCCAGGCCGGAGGAAAGACTGCTCAAGTTGCTATAATCTGAAGGTCTGCAGGTGCTGCCACTCCGATTGTAGTGTTGTAAGCAGGGACAAGACATGACACTCTACATGTGCGTGTCTTCTCTTAGAACTTACACATTACTTCTACAGAAAATAAACATGGCGTGGGTGCTTAAAAACCGGGAGTGTAGATGGTGGGGCCGATAATATAAAACACGTCACATTTTAAGACTACAGGAAGACATACAGAGACTCAATGTCGAGTTATGAAATGTCCTACTTGCTGAACGTCTCTTTAGCCTCCAATTTCTAAATTTTCTCCTATACGGAAAAATGTCTGGTTGGTGTAGTTATGTGGTCAGAAGCGCTGGGGGAGGTGTGGGGCGGGGACAGGCTGTCGGGATGGACGGTGCCCGTGCGTATACTCACGGTGCTCAAGTTCATAACACAGGGATTGTGTGGATCCTCTGCCCGAAGAACGGATGGCCCAGGAACCGGACCATGCAGTCCTGCCCTGCTACAACGTGCCGTCTCCTGGAGACGGTCATAGCCCGTGGATGACTGCAACCGCAGGTGCTCAGGAGCGGGTGCTCGGGGGGCGAGGGGCACTTTATCCATGCGGGGGACTCTCAGAGCCTTCCCCTGGAAAGGAGACCACAAGACCGGATTGGAGGCAGGGCTAGGAATTCCAGACAGAGAGCAAGTGCGCTCGAAGGGCAAGGGGTTTGCTTCGTGCATGAAATGTTCAGTTGAGGATGAGTACAGTCCTCTGGGCCAGAGGAGAGTGATTAATTAGAACTGCGATGATAAAGACATTTTCTCATAGGGTGAGTAAGCATTACAACCCCCCCCCCCCACACACACACTCACCTGTGCAAGGGATTGATATTCCTCAGTTATCCTTCTGTTACCTGAGTGAAATAAAATCCAGTTTGGAAAATGCATTGTGCATTTTGAAAATCCACATTGTGCGTTCATATGCATCTCATTTTCTATGTGCACAGTTTAAAGTATTGTCTGAGCAGGTATTCGTGAGTTTGGTATATGTAAGCATGTGTATTTATGAACACATGTAGATACACACACACGTGCAGATACTGCAGTGTGAGCACAGGGTATGGTGATTCTCACCTAGAGAGCATTTTGTGAACACGTGCTCCCATACATTCGCACTCTACGTAAGTTTAGTGTGAAAAAATAATGGTCTTTGGAAGATTACAGAAGAATTTATACTGAAATTTGAATCACGCTGAGTCTGCCCGCATGTTTTCAGCCCCCCGTCCGGGGGGGGCCTGCCGTAGACCCCTCGTGTTGGTGGCAGCAGGGAGAGGGGCCCCAGGAGGCCATGGACAGGCAGTTGTTACTGACCCGCGGTCACCACGGCCGCTTTGGAGACGAGGCCCCACATAGCTTCAGCCACGGGCGCTGAGAAAAATGACCTGTAACTATAGATCTTTCTATTAAAATCTGTTTTACTAAACTTAATTTTCAGAATATGACCTTTATGAATTCATCATAGCCTTTCCAGGGTGCCTTTTCGAGGACTCTGTCGTAATTTTAAAATGTGCCCCAGTGTGGACTCACCTTGTCACTCATGCCAGCTGGTTCAAACGGTTACGAAAATATCATTATTTATAATAAATCCGAGTCTAGTCAGGGGCAAAACTATGACCCATTGAGGGCTTCTGCTTTGTCAGCCTCAGACGCGTAGGAAAGGTGTCAGCCCCACATTGCAAATACCACAAACACGAGAGGCGAGTGTTTGCCCGGCAAATGTCCTCGGCGTGTCTCAAGTCTCCATTTGCCACGTCCTTTTGTGTCCCCTCCCGTGTTGTTGATACACAGTGTGAAGGGCACCGAAGCCGTGCCATGCAGGTGGCGGACACTTTCTGACGGTTTTTGACAGAGAAGATGACGGCGTGCTCTCGACGACCAGAGGCGGCTCGAAGGTCATGCACGTTGAGCCTCAGTGAGTGTTGGCTGTTAAACTACAGAATGTGGCCATTTTCCCCTGTGACAAAATCATCAGGACATGTCTTTCTGCTGAAGCCTCAGACCAGCAAAGTTCGCTAGCAAGACAAAAGATTGGGCATGTTCTCCTAAATTTTCGTTCTAAATATACTTAAATTAGCAGAGTTATTGCTATTATTTGTTTGTTGGTCAAGAGAGTAGTTCTGAATTATAGCCATGACTAAATTACACGGTGTTTTAATTTCAAATGTATTTCAACTTTATAAGATTTTACCGTATTTTGCTGTGCATAAGGTACACTTTTTTGCCCAAATTTTTGAGGGAAAAATAAGGATGTGCATTACATTTGGGTATAACGATTACATACCACAGGTATAATAATGGCTATAATAATCTCGTGTATAATACACACAAAAATGCAGGTACTTTTACAACAGAGACTTTATCTTCATAAGTGCATTTGTGTGTCACCTTTCATAAGTGATGTCCACAGTTTTCCTTAAACCCTTAAATGATCACCTTGTCTACGGAAGTGTCCCTTTATTGAAGCAGCAGCTCTGGTACAATAGATTCAAGTTGTGATAAGCAGAAGAAAACAAATAACCCACTCTCACCCACTCTCACCCACGCTCACCCACTCTCACCCACTCTCACACGCTCACACGCTCACAGAGACCCTCATTTTCTTACCTCTGGTACTGATTTAGTTGCCTTCATACATTTTCAAGAACCTCACTTTCTACTGAGTTTCATTTCTTAGGTGAGTCTTTGCGTGATGGTCATGAATTACATACACCCAGTTCACACAGTACATTGAGTACATTTTGCAAATAAATGTGCTACACATAGGAACATATACACATCCGTACACACTGTAAAAACTGTATGGTATCCGATTAATGTGTATCAGATTGATCGTTGAAAAAATCAATTCATGGACAATTTATAATTCAAATAATTTATTCGACTGCAGTAGTGAGATGGGGCAAAGAAAGGGCATATTTATCCATTTACAGGGACGTGACTCAGCCATCAACTCTTACCTTGGCGCCTTTCAAAGCACACCCTCGCGCCCTCGTGTAGGTGTTGCAGATCGGCTCCTTGTGTTTATCTCGCGGCCTCCGGACTGGGATCTGGGCGGAGGTGCCGGTTAGGCGGGGAGGTAGAAACGGGGAGGAAGGCAGGTGGATGGAAGGAGGGGGGTGGGCGGAGCAGGCAGGGAGAGCCCGAGGGCTGTCTTCAACCTTGTGGAACATCGCAGTATGGCTCTGAGATTTCCAGCAACAAAAGGCAAAAAAATAAAAAAAATAAAAATAAAAAAACGAAAAACACAGTCAACGTGGGTTTGCAAAGCTCACGCAAGCGCACAGCTGTCTATCAGGCGCAGCGCCGAGGGGGGTGCGATGGGGCGGCAGCTCCCTGCCACCGCTCTCCCTGCGGGCCCCCAGGACGGCCACGCGCCGCGCCAGGTAAAGAAGGGCGTTCTCAGATGGACGCCTGTTTAAATGGAACGAACACTTGAAAGTGATTTTCACTTTTTAATGGTGATAATTCACGGGCAAGACTGGAAATGGGAAAGACCTGAAGCCTCAGCAGGCCCGGTGTCTCGCTACGAGCTGAGTCGTTGCTGTCATCTCATCGCCGTGGCCCCCGCAGTGGGGCACCTTACTTTCCTAGACACGCATTTGCACGGGGTGCCCGTCTCCCTTTGCTGACTGCAGTGCCTTCTAATCAGTGCCCTTTCTGAACTCGGCCTCGTTCTCATCGCAAACGCTGCTGTCTCCAGACGCCCACGGGAGCCGCGCGCCCTCGGGGCCTTTGCCTCCCCTGTCCGGGCTGCGGTGCCCTGCGCCGTAGCTCTGCGCCTGCCCCACGCCCACGCCCTCCCGGGCCCGCTCGGGTCTGTTTCCTGGGCTGACTGTTTCAGCCTCTTACCCACCTCCTCCACCAATGCTTTGTGACCATCGCCAGTCCAGACACGGTGTGGCCTGCGGACAGCCACGGGACCTCGTGAAAAAGCAAACATCCACCGAGTTTCTATTAAAGCTTTCGCCGCACTCTCCACGTTAGCGCATGCGCGCCCAGTGCAGTCAGGGCTGACACCTAGCTGTAGCGTCGTCAATGTAGGAACCGTGGGCCTTTCCGTTTCGGTCACGGTAGCTGTCTTACATGAGAAGACTCGCTTACAGGCTTAAATCACGTCATCTATAAAGAAAAGAATTAAACGGTTTGTGTAAAGTGTGTTCATTCAGGCTGTTGCGACCGAGGTTCCAAGGTAGAATACCCTAGTGCTTCCAGTTCTTGCCCTGGCGCTTCCTTGTCGCCCAGGCGTTTCAGTGCCATGCACGTTTTCTTCCCGGACCACTGTGCTTGGCCTTCCTGTCTCCATCTGTATGGAGGTGACTTTCTCGTCCACAAGCGGTTGACCCGCAACCACGGAATGCCGTGTAACTGTTCCAGTGCACAGGGTTCTGTCGCCAGGCCCCTCTTTCCTAAGGGCCAGGCCACCGTTATTGTTGCGCATAAACACCTTCGACTCTGTCTGCTGGTATTGAAACAAGGCTTTACTCTGAGAGCAGCCCGTGTTCTCGTCGCTCTAATAGGCTAACACTCTGTTTAGTGTCACAGTCAGGGTCATATACAGAGCTGCCTCGGAGGGCTCCCACGGAGAAAACCCTACTTTCTGTTACAGAAACATTTTTATGCCCTGAGTTATCTTCCTGACTTCATCAGACGCCTGCTGGAGCGCCACCTGTCTGGTTGGCATCGGGACGAGGTTGGAGGTGCCGGCTTCGCCTTTCCAGGGCAGAGTCAGGCAATTCTGTGAACAAGTGGCAACAGGTGTGGCGATTGCGAGGCGTGGGGCCAGGGACGGCGCCTGGCGGCAAAGAGGGGCTTCCTGGGGGACGGGGGACACTGGTAGGTTATCCACGTGCCCTGTGAAGACCTCGTCCTGCCAGGCATCCAGGGCTCACTGAAAGGACGCAGCCGCCTTGGAGCAGGCAGGGTGCCACTTGGACAGATGGGTCTCGGCGCGGCTGCGGTGCCAAGTGCTGTGCGCATCAAGTGTCTCTGTGAAGGGTCTGTGCCTCCGCCAGGCCATCCCAGTGGGTGTCTGGTCCCTGCATGTGATGTGCGTGGCGCGGTGCCCCAGGATCCCACTGCTGCCAGGCCTTGACTTCCCCTTGTTTGAAGGTCCGGGGGGCAGCGCTGGGGTCCGCAGCCCGGCGTGTGATTGGAGGCAGCCGCCACCCAGCTGTTTCGGCTGGGCAGGCGGCCCTGACATCTCAAGCTGTGTTCCCTGACGTGTGTTCTCTTTCTGGAAACCATGAGAAGGGAGATGCCTGGGGCTGGGAGGAAGGGGAGATGATGTGCAGACACGTTGTCTGGTCTTTGCATTTGACCAGTCAGCAGAAGCATTTTAATTGGAAAACCATGGGTGGAACCAGTGACAGACTCTATGGAACACAGTTTATCAACACACAGCCTTTTACCATGGCCGCCAGCCCGTGCAGGGAAACCTGCTTTGGATTACCTCTGCGAACGGGAGTGTGTATGCCTTACACGCACACGCACACGCGGAACCTGTAGGTGTCGTTGGCATTCTCGTCACGTATACCTGTAATGAGCACACAGGTTCTGTGCTCCTTATTTTGCAGCCACATGCCTGAGAAGTGACTTAGCGTGACCTCGGTGAGTGAGGAACTGCACGCGCCTGCAGAATATTTATCAGAATGAAGTGTGATGTCTGTGGCCTGGTCTTTTGACAGGAAGCAGAAAAGGTGTTGTCTTCTTTGGAGCAAATGTTCTCGTCAGATTATCTTTGACCTGGGTTTGGGGCAACGTGAATACTGCACCCCCTTCCTGTGATCCCGGTCGGGGTGTGAGAGGGCCATGGGTCAAGTTCAGGGAGCCGGCAGGCCTGGTGTGCACGCTTCCCCTGCGCTGTTGTCGAGGGAACCTACTTAGCAGGCCGTACACTGAGAACACGTGCTGCTCTCTTGAGCGCGGGGGCGTCCGGTCTGTGTTGCGGAGCCGCGTTGGAGGTCACCGTTCGGGATCCGTGTCTAAGCAGAGACCCTGCCGGAAGACTTGCAAAAGTAAAAGGAGACTTTCATTTATATTTTTCCAATTTTTAAAAATGAACTGTTCCTCTTTCCTCCCCTTCCACACATGCATATGTATCACTCTGTAAGTTTTTAAAGCAAATTATCCAATCTTCAATACTACAGAGTCTCATTATTTTAAATTTATTTAGCCTTCCAGCTACATTGTTGGAAGAAACTATTCGGGAAATCCACTCAAGTACTCATCCTGAGGTTTACAGTCTTTCTCTCTGCCTAATTTGGGTATTGTATCGCGATCTGTCAATTCAGAAAATGTTTTAAAGAAAATAGAGCATCACACCTAGTATAGGAAATAATTGCTGAATTCATAGTTTAAAACCTTAATTGGTTACAATTAATTAGAGCCCTACTTTTCATAGATTCCTCTGATAATCACATCAATTAAGAAGGATGCACAGTCACTGGGTTCCGTCCAAACCGTAATACCCTACAGCTGCTGGCTGGAGAAGCGCTCGTCGTTCCGAAGCCCTAAAGAATGTGCTGGAAAGGCTGGCCTGCTAGTTGGCAGCGGGGCACATAGTTCTGCGCGCTATTCCCTCACTCCCCGGTTTGTCAATGGCTCTTCCTAAGATTAACTACAATCGGGAAAAGCACAAACGGGAATTGTCATCTGCGGACCTGTGGCTCCCGGCGCACTGCGCAGCCAGTGCCGTGAGCACGTGGGTGGAGACCTCGCTCAGTGATAAGGGGTTGCTGGGGTGGGGTGGGGGTCACGTCCCACCCAGCTGAGGGAGGGCAGGCCTGGTGCTCGGAGCAGGCTCCAGCAGAGTCTCCTTCTCTCGTTCACGCCGCCGGACAAGTGGTCGTTGACGATGACGTTGAAACCATCTCCACAGAGCGTGTGCCCAGGTGCTGACCCAGCCCTGGAACCAACCGAGGGGAAGACGCAGCCCCCACCCCAAGGAGCTTTCCCAGGAAGGGACCCGAGGCTGTGAGCAAAATTGACTGCGATTACAATGACAAGGGACAGGGCCACGGTAGACCTCGAAAGCCCGGGACTAAAGAAAAGGAAAGAACCACCACCACCTGGGAGCCGGGTCGCTCCCCGGAGATGCCCCGCGTGCGGGGTCGCGGCGGCCTGCCCTGAGGAGCCGCGGATGCTGTCCCTGCACTCCCTCGCAGGTTAAAAAAAAGCAGCTAGTGTTTTATGTCACTCGGCCTGGAAGCCTTTCAAACTAATTGAAATTCAGTGGTGCTTACCTGTTTGGAACGAGCAAACAAACACAAAAATCCCCAAACAGCAATAACAACAAAAAACAGCACTGAACTGGTTGGCACGTGACCTGCGCATCGCAGGGATTTCAAAGGGAGATGGAGCCAGAGTAAAATCGTGCGGGGGGCCTTGGAGGGCGGGATGCCAAGCAAGCCGCCACGGGGAAGTCACTGAAGGCGGTGGGACTGAGTGGGGGGGTGGGGTGCCAGCATTGTGTTCCCAGTGTGGGAAGTGTTTCCCCGACTGCCTCCCGGTCCCACCTCTGCCCCATGAGGTCACTGCTCCTCAGCACTGGGTCTGAGAGCAGGATCCACTGTGTTCTGCAAGAGAACTTCCCTAATGTAAAAAATTTTGTTTGCTTGTGTTTGTTTTCCCTGATATGAATTGATGGTGAATATTTAAAGAGTACAGACTTTGAAATTAGAAAAAATAAAAAACAGGAATCAGGCTTTTTCCCTTACTGTGTAATTTCTGCTAAGTTTGGGAATTTTTCTGAGCCTCAGTTTCCTCGTCTAAAATCTATGAACGACGACTGACTGCGTATCCTGGCCGAGAACCAGGGATCGCAGTCGGGAAGGCTCAACGGAGAACCGGCGTGTTGAAGGCACGAAGAAGAACGAGAAAGCTCTTCAAGCTTAGAGATGGCTGACGCTGGGCGAGTCCTGCTGCCCTGGACCTCTGCTGTCCGATCTGTGACAAGATAACCTCCTGAAGTCCCCCATCCCCGCCCAGGAGTCTCGGTGCCCCAACATGACGGGAAGACGTCCGCAGTGAAGAGTTACAGTGACTTCTCAGTAACGCTGATGGCTGAGTGTTGGTAACACGGGGGTGCAGACTACACGCGAATCACCTAATACCCTGGGCTTATGTTCCTGGGGTCAATGCGCCTGGTCGGGGGAGAAGGGGACTACCTAACGAAGCTGGGGAACAACCCACAGGGTGTCCCCTGGTGTGCGTGTTGCTCCCTCTGCCCCTAACGCAGCCCGTCACGCGGGCTCACCTATGGCAGTAACAGGGACGAGCCGACCAAGGTCACCTGAAGCTGACGGAGCAGCACGCAAGCAGAGGCAAAGCCTTCAGTGTGCAGTTGTTACATAGTTACCCATGTGTGGATATGCGTGTGACTCATGTCTGTCTAAATTATATGTATATGTCTACATTACACACATGTAAACCAGTCATTTAAATATTAACATGTAACTGTAAATATTTATATTTTAATATACTTATGTGAAATACATTTATATATGTTTAAAAACATCTACTTTATGTTCCATGACCTTTCAGTTGATGTAGGAATTTTGGGAATTCTGTGTTTAGGATGGATACATATACAATGGATAGTGTAAAGCGAAGAAATTATAGCCCTTGTGAGGATTTAAAAAAGAAATTGGGGAGAAGTCGTCACAGGTCAACTAGCCCCAGTCGTTATGAAGTGAAGCCGGTGTGAGGCGGGTGAGCTCGGAGAGTTTGAAGTTTAGGGAGCAGTGGCTCCCGCGTTGGATGTGGAAGACTGTCCACCTTCGGAAGTGGCTGAAAGTGGCCGGTAACACGTTGCTTGGAGGAGGTAAAAAGCCTGAATCAAAACCACAGAGGAGGCATCAACTGGAACTTTTTTTTTTTTCCCAGAGATGTATTTGAATAGTACTCCCAGGATCTCGTTGCTCATGGCATTTGAAGACTGTGTGTATGGAGAACTAAAAATACGCCGTGGGGAGCAATCCTAAGCCTGCAGGAAAGTGTTCGAGAGCTTCCTGAGGTCCTGCTATTTTTAACTTCTACTCTAGCACTACCTTGGAGGGAGCAGTACCTTTGCAAAGTCGGCCAGGTCGGTGGAAGCCGGGGTGATGCTCCTTGGCCTTGAAGGGCATCAGTCACATTCCAGACCCTGAGCCTGAGTGTCTTTGCTGTTGAGGAGGAAGTCTCCCCATTGGGAAAGGTGGCGATTTAAAAACAATTACTGAGCCCGGCTGGTGTGGCTCAGTGGATTGAGCGCGGGCTGGGAACCAAAAGGTCCTGGTTCGGTTCCCAGTCGGGGCACATGCCTGGGTTGCAGGCCAGGTCCCCAGTGGGGGCCATGTGAGAGGCGACCATACATTGCTCTTTCTCCCTCCCTTCTCCTCTCTCTAAAAATAAATAAATAAAATCTTAAAAATAAATAAATAAAAACAATTACTGATAGGGGTCTTTATGTCGGGTTTTCTGTGACATGTCCCCGGTATCCCTCACTGTAACTGCTGATGGTCTGTGCACAATCAGAATTCGTTCTGGAAGTTTTGTTTTAAGCGTGGCTACGTGTACCGGGGCCTGTCCTCCTCTGCCGAGACTGTTTGTGTTCCCGGCCCTCCCGACCTTCCGGCTGACTCGTGGGATGGCACTCGCTCCTGCCGCCCCCAGGTCTGTGCCCCTCTCCTGTGTGCTGCCCCCACATGCCCCACGCGGGCAGCCTGGCCTCGTGAAAGGGCACCGGACTCCGAGTCAGGACTTCACCACACGTTTGATGCAGGCAGGCTCCGCAGCTCCTCAAAGCACCAGCTTTTTCACCTGCAACGTGGGTTGTACCTGCTCTGCCAGAGAGCAGTGATGGAGCACAATTGACACAAAAGCTTCAGCTCTGATGTTCCTGTGGACGTAAGAAATTGTCATTGGTTTCATATGGGAAATACAGGAGTGGGCAACAGGGGGTTTAGAGTTGTGTGTATAGAAAACACAGAGCTTATTCTTGTATTTTTATTCCTTATTCATTATTATATTATTATTATGTAACGATTGCGTTAACTGCAAACCTGCGCTTGCCCACCCCTGTACATTCACGGTGCTGTCAGTGTTTCTAAAACTAATGGTTTACAAAATCAAGGATCAGAGCTTGGTCCTGTTTCAATTAGGTGTTAACTGTGGTGATCTGGGTGGAGTTCAGAGATCTGAAGACTGCACTGCCTTCCCCGTTCTCCCCAGCTCCAGATGCAAGCCTGCGGGTGTCCATGTGGTGCGTGGTCGGACCTCGGTTTTATTCTTTCTGGGAATGTGTATTTGAATTTTGATAGCAAATTCATAGGCTTGAGGACATTCATCCCAACTGGGGACACTTCCCGCAGTGGGTGACGTGATGTGGCCAGAGGCTTCCTGACCTTGCAGGCTAAGGGTCTGCCCCACCAGGCCCCTGCTGGGGAGCTGTAGGTGAGTCCCTCTCCTGGCAACTGTTCAGCCCCGTATAAGTCACATTAAAGAGAAACATTTCTAATCACATTATAAATATTTTCCTTCACAATATACCATCATGGAGCCAGCTGACGTCTACAGGTTTTTTAATTGCCACGCAGCAGTCTATGCACAGCTGAGCTTGTCTTCTGTTGGGGCTTTTACACAGTTTCAAACAAAATGGTTCACAAATTAGTAAAAGCGGACATCTCTAAATCTGCACACGCTTTAGTGCAGTATTGTTCTCAAGGGCAGGAAAGCCAACCCGAGTAGCTTTGAGGACATGAAGCTTCAGGAAGGAAACCACAGATGCACATTTAAAAGCTCGGTACAAAAATGGTCATTTTATTCCTAAAGCTCAATGAAAATGCCAACAGTTTGTTGCAATTCACTCTGGGGATCCAGATTCACACTCCAGGTGTGACTGCAGGGCTTGGTTAGGCACAGACATGGAATGTTTTTAATTAAATCATGAGCCTCCTCGAGGGACCGTGGCATTAATTCCAAGCAGATCAGGCATGATAGCAAGATCGCCGTCTCTGGTCCTTCGTGGACTCATTCCGTTGGTCTGCCGTGATGGGCACGGAGGCCTTTCGAGTGGCAGGGCACCTCCACAGGATAGATGATTGCAGGAGTCGTGAATGACAGACCTCGCCGCGGCCCCGGCTTGCTTTCTGTCTTTGCTGGCTGGGTCTCATCCATTATAGTTTCCTTTTATAGCTTCCTTCGTTATCTGCAGTTAATTAGCATCAATACATGACTGGATGTCATGTGGTACATTGATTGCATTTCTCTCTTTTTTGTTTCTTTCTTTGGCAAAGCTATATTCTTAATGTGTCGGGGGCTGTCTGAACCTGGAGATGAACTGATGCTTGCTTTCATTTTCTTTTTAACAGAACTCACAAGTTTGACTCTGGTGTCAAATTGCATTCTTTTATGGATTTTTAAAGACACCTTTACTTATTATCAAAATACTATTTGGAAGTCTATAGAGTTATGTTCACCGACATCATTCCGCATTCATTTCCCGTGATAACACAAAGAAAAGTTATGTTCTGGTAATTGTGTACGACATTAGCCTGGGACTTTTTGAAATTTTAGTTTGTGGTAGAAAAGTCAGTTAACTTTTTTATTTTTACTTTTTACTAAATATTTTGTTGTTGTTCTGTTACAGTTGTCTCAATTCCCAGTCTCCCCCACCTTTGTCCTCCGCTCATCCCACCTCCTGCTCCCACAGCCCCCCCCCCGATTGTCCATGTCCACGGGTCACTGATACATGTTCCTTGACTTCCCCTTCTTTCCCCTGTTACCCCTCCCCTCCCTTCTAGTTACTGTCAGTTTGTTCTTTATTTCCATGTCTCCGGTTATATTTTGCTTCCTTGTCTGTTTTGTGGATTAGGTTCCACTTATTGGTGAGATGATATGGTATTTGTCTTTTACCACTTGGCTAATTTCGCTTAGCATAATGCTCTCCAGTTCCATCCGTGCTGGTTGCGAAGGGTAGGAGCTCCTTCTTTCTTTCCGCTGCGTAGCATTCCATCACATAATTGTACCAGAGTTCTTCCTTTTGCCACATGCAGATCCTTGCTGCATTCCCCACTCCATGTTTTACAGGCAAAAGACAGAGACATATTTGGGTACAGTATTTCAGTTGATGCCTAAATGTTTCCCATTAAGAAAACTGATTTTTCCTGTTTTCTTTGGTGTTGGAAGTTGGGATCTGTTCTTCTAATGTGGAGCAAGAGGGACGTGTTTGGGAACAACTGAAAGCCAGGCATGTTGTGAAAGGAGAGTTTTGCCAAGAGCTATGTCTTCACGGACGTCGGCATTGTTTCTGCGAGGGGTTGATGAAAATGATAGAGTTTTCAAAAATGGAGGCACACATTTTAAGGTCATATGCAGAGACTACAAAACCTCGATTCTGATTTTATCCATGTTCTACAAGGAGCTTAAGTCTCTGTTTTATCGTTCTATCCATCATCTGTCACTCTCTCTGCCTCTGTCTATCCGTCTCTCTAGGATTCGAATAGCACAATGTAATAGCAAGTCTCGAGTGGGAATTTCTTACTCTTCTTTGATGAAGGCACTGAACAGGTGAAGCCTTATTACTGAGCACCAAGTTAAGGTGAAGGGTGAGATTTAAACGGTATTTGTGACTCAGGATTTCCAAGAATGAGTAACAAATTACACTCTGTAAAACGTCAAATGCCTACTTTAATTTGTGAGTAAAGACGGCATGGGAGGTTAGAACCAGTGTCTGTCTGTATTATCCCAAAGAACTTTATAAAGATGTGTCTCTCAGTAGGGCAAGAGTTATTTATTTCTTTATTTCTATTGTTTGGGTTCTTAGTGAGCCATCTTTGCTGTAACTTTATCGTGTTGAAGTCAATTCATTCCCCTGTCCTGACCACAGCTTACAGAACTAATGTGTGTTATTAAGCTTGGTAAAAGTCTGTTTGTGGCATTTTCCTTTCCATTTCTTTTTTCCCTTTCTTAAATGAACGCTTCTAGTTCTGACGTCACCCAGGGATTTGGGCACAGTAGAAATAGCACAGACCCAGGATGCATTTTATTCTGCCGACACCGGGCAGTCCCCTCGTCTGCACTCTGGAGGCGGGAATGCACGCCAGTGCTGGTCATCCATGTATCTATGGAAAATGCCCAAAGTCAAGCCTGACATTGCAAGCACTCTGTGAAGGCCAGTCATGGTTTTACTTTTTTCTCTCTTTAAACAATGGATACGACCTTCATGGAAGAGGACAAGTAAGAGTATAAGAAAATGAAAGATCGGTTAGTCATTGGAGATAGGAATTCAGAGTGTTCCCTGGTCTTCCAAGCTCCCGGGTCATCTGGTTTACCTGGGAGGAGAGAGGCAGCCTGGAGAACAGGGAAGGGGCACAAATGATCTGTAACTGCTCTTTGCTTGGCCAGCGTCCCCAACAGGTGCTGCTGCCGCCCTGACTCTAGTCCCCGTTGGAGCCTAGACTAGGAGGGGTGCTCACCACTCGCGCTTGCTGCTTGTATCTTCCCTATAACCAGACCCCTGAAAAAATTCCCGCTGTTTAAATACTTCGGGTGGTTTCTACTCTCCCATTGGGAGTCAGAATGAATAATTAATGCCTATGACTGAATATTGAAACAGTGACCTGTAGGCTTGGGGGAGGAAGTAGCAAAAGCTTCTAAAGCAAACAACAAAATGTTTACAATATACTATCCACATTCAGAGATACACAGTTTCAGTCCAGAGGCTTAATATTTGCCTAATACGTGTTTCATAAAGAAAGAATTATAACAACCAAGTGAATAAATGAGAGAACCGAAAAAGTCCTGTACTTTCTGTACGGAAGACAAATACAGATCTCCAGATGAAAGAGTTAATTTGACATTGAGGAATACGAAGGAAAGGAAACCCATCATTAGAAATATACTAGTGACTTTTCAGGATTACAGAGCAGGGTTGGGTGCAGGTGACTTCTCAGGTTGAAAGCTTCATCCTGAAAAGACACTTCTCGCAACCACACTGGAGGTAGAGGGCAATGGAAATGTGTCTTCTCATTTGAAGGTGAATTACTTTGAGACTGTCATCCACCAAACGAGCATTCAAGGGAGAAGGTGGAATAAAGACATTTTCAGCCATGCAGACTTCCCCATTTTGCAGAGCACACTTTGTACCAGGATTGGTCCGGGAATCATTGTGAAAACTTCAATCAGATAAAGGTCTGGGGAGGAACTGGTAAGAAAAGTGGGAGTTGAGTATTGTCATTAATTCTAAATCAATACCTAGCAATGCTTTTAAAAAGAATAAAGAAGTCTCTGAACCCAAAGTCCGAGTTGTGTGTAACGGGAAGGCACAGGGGTGTCCATGGAAGTGAAAGGAAGGCAAAGACACCCTGTTCACTCTCAGCTTTTGGGGGACAGTCCCAGAGACTGAGTGCCTCTGAGCGTAAGTTTTAAAACATTTTAGTATTTCTGGTAAAACTAACTTGTAATTACCAGAAGAATATAAAGAGGTTGCAGATGTAGCAAAACAACAACAAAAACCCCATTACAATAAAAAGAAAAAAAATGGGGAAGAACAAAGTAGTTTGGAAGGAAGAACCTTAACAATCCAACAAGAGCAGTGGACCAGGAATAAAGCAGCATGGTGGGAGAAGCCCGGCACGCCTGTGACCAGTGCCTGTGAACTGCACCCTTTACTCTGAAACGGCACCCAAACTGGCTTGGAAGGAAAAGGGGGTGTGTGGTGTATGTGTGGGTGTTGTATCTTTATCTCTACAAATGGATGTAAAAGGACTCACAAGAAAGGAAGAAAACATCTTAGATGAATGTTTACAATTATAAGGCAGGAAGGATAGCGATTATACATATAATTAGGAATAACTGTAAAAATGTAGCCAGGCAATTGAAATAAGAAATGCAAATACCAATGTAACTGTTTTATTGAGGTAATAAACCCAACCAAAATTAAGGAAAGGCAAATACATACAGTAACAGATGTCATGTCCCCCATCACGCAGATGAAAACCGGAAGGACGAATTATATCTGGTGCTGAAGGAGGTGGAAGGGGTCACGGCACAGTATATGTCCTGGAAGACGGATCTCAGTAATGATGCGGATTTGCAAGGCACACGTTGGACAGTTTTACTCCTAGGAAAGCTCACAGGCAGTGCTCATATTCGTGCAGAAATGACACACCAACTATATTAACTGCATTGATAGTTCATGGAGTGAAGGGGAGGGCGGCCTCAGGCCTCTGCACAGAGGGGCGTCGAATTGTGACGGGCTGTCCTGCCAGAGAACCGCGCAGATGCACCAGGCGCTATTATTGGATGTTGCGAAGGACAAAGAGAAGATGCTGATCAGAAAGTGAGCACCGTGAGACAATGTGTCCGTGAATGTCCAAGAGTAGATGTAAATGCACGAGAAGTACAGCTAAAGAGAAAGAAACTGCTGTCTGCCTTGGAGGGAAGGGGTGAAAGTGAGCTCGTGGCAGGAGGGATGTAATGAAGGATTTTACTTTTCCTTTACGTATGGATTTTTCGGCAGTTAGGCAATATCTGTGCGTTGTATAAATTCTTTTTAAATGCTGTCATAGTAAACACAATGATTTTCTTCTAAACGCTCACACTTCCCCATGGCGCCGGAGGGGGGAGGCTCGCCCCACCAGTGCTGATGCCGTGTGGCCGTCTCAGAGGCCTGCTGGGCAGGCGACACTGCCCAGTGGGGCACACAGTGTCTGCTGTGCTCCCCACAGCCTGCGTTTGCAGTGAGACATGCAGGCGGCTCTGCCACCCTGGAGTCTTGGCTGCATCCCTACTTCTAGGCTCCCCAGCTTCTTAGTGTGGGCGTGGTTTCATCAGAAAGTGAAAAGAGAAAATATCACATTTATCACAAAAAAGCAATGTCTGTGGTCGATTCCTTATCATCGCAATGAGGCAGGCCTGCTGTACAAGCAGCCTCCCGCTTTCAGAAGACGGGTATTTTATTGACAAGGTGTTTTAATGCCTCAAAAGGATCTTGTGAAGGTGTTCCATTTACGTCTAAATGAAGCTACTTTGTTCAAATTGCAGGTGAGAGATGAAAAAAACATGTGTTCACTTGTGACAGGAAAGAAGAAAATAGAAAGTTCTATTTCTTCCCACTTCCCGCACCTTCTCCTGACTCAGGTGATGTTTGTCTCTCTGCAGGGCAGTGTGAGCGGGCCTCTCGCCCCTGGTGTCCCGTCTATTTCGGTGGCACCTCTCTGCCCCCTGGGTCTTGGGAGAGCTCCTTACATCGCCCTCCTCTCTGATAACCTGCCGTCTGTGTGTTTGCTAAAGGCGAACATAGAAGAGCGAATGTCTGCCGACCCAGTCCGTGGATAGTGCAAGGCTGTGTCCACACTGATAGTGCAAGTGAACTCAATCCATGTAGCCTTTATGGATTGCCGGCTCAGCCCCCTGGGGAGCTTTAGGGAATCACTTGGTCCTATTTCTAATAATTATTAAAGTGGTTTGTGCGCGCTGATAGGAGCCTTCAAGGAAAGGCATGTTTACAATTTGAAGGAATTTGGATTCAGTGTCTTTCAACAAAGCAACTGACTCCATAGTAAAGACAATTCCTGAAGGGGATAGTAAAGAAATCAGTGATGCCGTGATTTCAAGGCAGACTGCCTAGAAAAATACAGTAGTAGCACTGTGTGATTCTGTATTTTACTGATGAAATGTTTTCAAATGTAAAGACTATCGTAAACTTCAGCTGTGTTCACACACAGTAGGATCAATGAGAATACCAAAAAATCAACCTACAAACCTGAACAAATATTGCTTTCAAGGAATGAAATACTCCACACCAAAAAAAAAAAAAGTTTGCTCGAATAAGCCTCAGTCTTTTAAGTAAGGTTATGTTGTTAGCTTGGTATCTTTGCTTCTAAGATGATTCTTCTTTTGCGTAAGACAATAGAATTTTACTTTTAAGCAGCTCTTGATAGTGAAACTTAATTGTCACATGTTTCGCTCACAGATGTGATTTCAGACACATATTGCCCGGGGCATCATATCCATACAACGGCAGGAGCGGCCCTGGGCGACGGGTGGTCTTCCTTCTCAAGCTTCCTGTTTGCTTCTTCGTCTATTAATTCTACTAATATGGGCATCTAAGGAACAGAGCCACTTCATGTATCTGTTTGGAGGGTTCTTAATTTTCAACATGTCTTTCTTTCTCCAATCCACTGGACTCTGGGCGTTCTCTCTCCTTCTCACCCTACCGATTACACGTTTGCACACGCCATGCCACTCCAGCTTTGCCCCGTATTATTCTTCTTCCCGAGTCTCGGGCTCCCTGAGGCGAGGCAGGGGGAGCAAAGACTGACCGTGTTTATGAAATTTTAATTAAGTCACTAGAAACGATTTCTTTAACAGGAATTTATGGGAAAGTGATATTTTATGTAGGTAATCCAAAGATGAACGTGTTTACTTTTCATCACTCGTTTCTGATTTATAAAATAGTTGAAAAAGGTTCTAGCACCTTTACTTTTTTGACTCGGGAGACCACGATGGTTAAAGTACGCAGACTGGCGCCCACCTGTGCTGGAGGCCTGGTGCGTAGAGAGGTCACACACTCTGGCCCTAAACGGGCCACATTCCCAAAGGGCTCCGTGCCCTGGATAGATCCCTCACGTTCGATTCCCTGCTTCATCATCTGCAGCAGCGGCTCTGACTGTGTGGGCGGGACACCCGTTTACACACAGTGGGCACTTGGAAAATGCTTTCTTTAGTCCTTATTGGGGTTTAGGAAGCGAAAATGAAATGTCTCAACATCCACGGGCTCAGTCAAGGCTGAGTCTTTCATCACTTTCTCCCTCTCTTTGTCTCCCAGTTTAAATGCAGCCCCATACTTCTAGCCCCTTATTTCTGCCAGTAGACTGAAGCCATTCTGAGTTTCCTATTTTTCAACATTTGCACTTCTAGACATTTGCAAAATACAAAGAATTTTTGTATACTCTTCGTCCAAATTCTCCTAATGCTAATGCCTTACATATCTGTGGTCAAATGACCAGCACTAGAAACAGAACTTGATACAAGACCATTACATACTCTGCAAAGCTCTTTCAAATTGTGGCAAATTTTCCAATTCAGGATAGAGCCCAGGACCACACACTACATTTGGTTGATGTGACTCTTCAATGTTCCTTAGTCTGGAACAGTCACTTAGTCCTCTTTGGGGTTTCAAGAAGGTGACACCGTTGAAGAACACTTATTTGTAGAATGCCCCTTGAGTGTGTCTGGCGTTTCTGGGTGAGGAAGCTCAGGCTCTGAACTTGGGCGGTGGTGTATCTGGTGCTCTGCTCTCCTCGGTCTCCCCCATAACGGGGTGCGTGCTGCCAAGGTGTGTCTTTACGGGTGCTGTGGACATCAGTCACTTGATTCAGGTGTGTTGGCCAGATTTCTCCTCTCCAATGTTACCAAAGCAAGAGAAAGGAAATAATAGAATTAGAGCAGAAATTAACAAAACAGGGAATAGAAAATATAGAACATGAGTAAAAACAAAAGTTGGTTCTTTGAGCAACTTTTAAAGACATTAGACAGGACTTTGTTGAATACGTGTGAGCTTATAAAATACCATCCTGAGGGAAAATGAGGTTCATCTAGTTTCTGACATCAGAGAGCTGACCTGTGTAGGCAACAGTCTCCCGTAGGCAGGGAGTCCATGTGGATGAATGGGGGGATGGATGGATGAATGGATGGATGGATGGACAGGTAAACAGAAGAACAGACAGATAAATAGGTAGGTAGGTGGTAGATATGTAGGTAGGCAGATAGACAGATGACCGGCAACAATATAAAGATAAATGCTAAGTATACTTTTCCAAATATTTATCTGATTACCTGCTCACTGAATAGGTACCAAGTACCTGCAGTGCATCAGTTACCAAGTATTGAAAAGCAGCACCTGCGCAGTCACTGTCCTAAGGAGTTGTCAGCCAGGCCATGAGTTTGCAGAGACACACGACATTGGTAACTAGTGACAAGTAGGGAAATGAGTGGCCCGTGTACAGCCTGGCACTCACAGAGTGCATCGGAGAAACCGTGACATCTAGCAACTGGAATACGACCACATGCAGGGTCTAAATGCTGGAGCTGCTGCTCCTGGAGCCGGGTCACTGTGGGCTGCGGCGGCTGGCCAGCCCTCCGGGAAGATGGTCGGGAGCTGACCCATGCGGAGCAGCAGGGTCTGGACAGGTAGAAAGGAAAGGGAGGGTTGAACGTCAGTCTCAGGGACTGTGGGGACGTGAATTTCTGGCTCATTGTCAGTGTCCACTAAGTCCAACTGCAGTAGATGAGCAATGCCTCTGGTGACAAGGATGACAAAAATTGAAACTGAGTTCTGCTGACGGGGAGGAAATGCCACAAAGCAATGGCTAGGTTGATGGTGCAAGCTTTGTTTCGTGTTGTCTTTCCGTTTGTATGTGGGTGGTGTTTACTGGTGCCACCACATGGCGGCTACCTCAGGTGCAACAGAAAAGCGCCTTTCCAGCTCCTTTTCCAATCTTTGTCCAAGAACTCTTCAAAGTCAGCACATCTAAAGTCCAGTGCAGATGGCAGGACCCACGAGGTTGTGTCTGTTTAATGAGCAGGGTTCAGAGGATGGGGAAGAGAAGAGGGGCATTTAAAGGCAGGTTTTCTGTATGAGAGAATCCATGGGGTCCTCCAGACCACAGGAAGTCACTCTTTCCGAGCCATGTCATGGACTCACCAGACGTGTTTAAGGGACACGACAGGATTCCCACGTTCCTTCTTTCTGAAGGAACCCACTGGCTCGTGTGGCCCGAGGTTCACCGATTTCCACGCGACTCTGAGTCTCTGCAGTGGCTGCGCATTGTGCAGTGAATCAGTGAGTTCGGAGAAATCCCCAAAGCTCGCCTCTCCTTTCCCCGTCCTTTGGGAAACACTTCCCTGAACAAAGATCTCTCCAAAGTGACTGCGGCGGGTTGTCTTCAGTCCCTCCTGAATGAGGCCCTTCCTGGGTGCCTGGGAGCACGGCAGTGTCTTCAGACAGGAAGCAGCAGAATCTCTTCGACCATGCTAATAGGATTACCACTGCTGAAGCTAATAAGTCCAACAGAAAGGTAGGAAATTAATTTTAAAGCCAAAAATAAATCAGTCAGGAAATGGTTTCAGATATAATATTGCTTCCTAACCAGAAGTAATGAGCCTGAACAACAAGCAGAAGTGAGTTTGGATTTGGAGAGTTCATGAACTAAGAGGCAGCATGTGGAGATGTTGGGTGGCGCCCAGTCTGTCTGTCCTTCCCTGCTTTGAAATCTGTGCTCTGCGGTGGGCACCCCAGAACCCCGCACCTTTCCAGTGCTGTGCCACTCAGGTCTGATTGTCCTCCTCGCATCTCCTGGCCACTGGTCTCAGGTTGTCCTGTTCTCGTCCCTTTAACAATGTGGTTCTTCTAGGTTCAGTCTTTCCTTCCACTTTCTTCTTGTTTTATAGACTCACCCTGGAAATTGCAATCATTTCCTCGTAAATAGATTCTAGGTGAGCATTTCTGCCCTGTGTTCTCCGTGAGACTTCATGCTTCTGATATCATGCGAGTTCCTGTCATCTCAGCACCCCCAAAGCTGCCCCTTTTCAATGCCCCAGTTCATTGTATCAAGTCCCGCCAGTGACCCCAGCTGCTTCTTTCCTCTATTTCTCCTCTCTCTCTTCCAACTTTGCCTTCCAAGCCCCACCACTTCCATTCATGAATATTTCTCAAATATTTCTCATTTGTTCTGGCAGCAGCTCTGCTGGTTGAGTTACTCAGCCCTTTATATGGACTCCGATGGTGGCCTTCTGACCGATTCCCCGCCTGCATGTCCTCTTCCCTGTATGTACATTTTCCGCATTGCCACCACATTCCTTGCTCTAAAGCATGTATGGCATGTTGTGTTCTTGTTTACCAACCTTGCTTGGGGAGTACACCATCACGCTGGAGTCTGCGCTCACCTCCCGACGCACCTCGTGTTTTCATGTGTCCTAGGTCCCCAGCAGCACATGCTCTGTGCCTCGCTCCACGCCGAGGAGCCCTCCCTGCAGCGATCTCTCCCTCTGCTTGGAACACGCCCTGCCGTGTGCCCAGCCGTGCCTTTTCGTCCTTCAGGTCCGCGCACATATGCACGCCTTCCTCCTCCGTCCTGCCTCTCAGATGCCGATGGGCGGTTTAAGTCCAAGGGAGGACCTTAAAATCAGTGCCTTCACGGTGGGCGGCTGCTCCCCGGGGGGCGAGGACAGTGTGCTGTCTGGAGCGCGCGGCTTTGGACGGCACAGACCAGGAGACCTGGCACAGTAAAGGGACGTTCCCTCCAGCCGCCGCTCTTAGCTTCCCTGACACCTGGCGGGAAGGGCGCTGCGAGTCTCTGTCGGGGGAGGCAGGGGTCTGACCGTCGTTCAACTAATTCCTTGGGAAGTGTGTAATGAAAGCTATACAGTGTGTTAGTACAACGGTATTCTCAAGAAATCGTGTCCCCACGCCATTCTTCTACATATCTTTCTGGGAAGTGGAAGAATTCAACTAGATGGTCTTACATCCTCTGGCGGGTTGCTGGAGGCCTAGGCCCCACCCCCTGCCCAGGGGGCGGGTGAGACGGAGGTCTCGCTCCACAAGGGGTCACGGTGTTTAATAAAAACACTGGTAACCACCTTCTCTCCCCTTTTCTCTCCTTGGGTCACCTTTCCTTCCTTCCTAGTGTTCTTTGCATTGCCTCCAAAATAAACTACTCACTCTTGAATAATTTTCCCAGAATCCACTTTGGAGGAAACCAGAGGAACACTTAAAAATAGGTGGTAATGTCCTGGGACCGCACTGGCATGTCGTAGGGATTTTAACCACCCCCTCCCCCAAAGTCAGTGGTGTGCCCGCACCGCGAGGGGCTGCGAACGGGCTGCATTTGGGGGCCTGGACAGGAGTAGGTGCGTGAGGGTGTGTCTGGTTTTTATCTGTCTTGGTTGAAGTGGTTGCTTTTTCAAGTACGTACCGTGATATCTGTGTTCCTTGCTCATGAAGCCGAGTTGGGCAGGACAGTTTGGTGGTCCACACGTTTCCCTTGGAGCACAGAAGATGCTTCTGCCTGCAGGTCCGGAGGTCTGAGCCACCAGGTCTTTAGGGGGCGCTTCGCCGAGCACATCCACAGCCTCGGGGCATGTGGACGCAGACCCAGTCCCTCGTCCTGTTTGACGAGCCTATTTACATGTTTTAGACAGTTTTGCTTATTCCTTTTTGTCCTGTGCTTCCTTATCATGAACCAAAATTTACCAGGAACCTGAACCAGGAACCTGATTTATTTGAGATTTCATTAAAATGGGATCTTTAAATGCCATGGATTTTCTATTTCTTATGGTCAGAATACCGTATACCAGTGGGTGGTCTTTTTGTGTCCTCTTGGTGGGTTTCACTGCAATTTCCCCCCCTCTCACTCGAGGGCGTGGCCAGAAGACCAGCCTTGGAATGTCAGGAAGGGGCTGTGAGGAAGGAGAGGGTGATAGGAAGCAGACTTAATCCTCTCTCCACGGAAATCCAAGCACAGTCACTTTGAAACAGAGCTGTTCAAATTAACCTTCCAATAAAAAGGATAGCTTTTATTTCATTTCTGCGAGCCTCTTTGATCTTTTTACCCTGTATTTTATTTTTAATATTTTTATTTGTCATACGTTTATATAACATGTGAACACGTGTTTGCATGCAAATCAGGACAGAGCTAACCTCCTCAGAGTAATTTGTTCTTTGCCTTTTGTTCATCCTTTCCTACAAGGCTGCTAATAGCTTCTTCCTCTTACGTTCTGTTATTTGAACTAATTTGGACATGAGAGAGGAAAAAGCACTCCCAGAAAGCTGAGAAATGACTGCAGTGGAATCGGGTGCCATCAGCACACAGGGAGGGGCCGCAATTGCTGTCTTAGAAATTAGCACAGGAAGAGAATTAACTAATATACGCACTCCAAGTACAAGACGTTTCTTCGTACTTTGCCAAATAACCAATTATCAACTGGTTTGAAAAGTTTAAGAAAAGGGACACAGGAATAAGCAATTTTGTACAGTTAGAATTGAGGAAGCATCAGAATATGCCAATTTCTTCATCTGTTTACGTGTAGTCCGGAGAAATCTAGTTGGGAAAAAAGAAGCATAGACATTGTAAAGAGTTTCAAGTCTGTATGAAATAAAGATCTTGACAAAAACGGGCCACTTACATTTCTTGGACAATTTTTTCCCGTGTTTCAGAGAGGTATGAATTCTTGCACAATCATTTTTTATAGATTCAAACCAAATTGTGTTTCATGTGAGTGCAGTCCTCCTTTGAAGAAGAAATGATTGCAGCCTATGAATTACGCTGTCATGGAGGGTGAAATTATATCATAGGAAGAGGTGGTGGGAAGACCGGGGGTTGGAACTGGCCGGCACAGTGCTATTCCCGGTGTCACCTGGCGGGAGGAGAAGCTACAGCCCTGCATTCCTGCCCCCGAATTTTGCCATTGTTCACGCCAAGCTGAACTTCCCGAACTTTTTATTTCAGTCGTTATACTATGCACTACTTTTCTAATGGGTTTAAATCAATAGTTTTTTCCTTTTACTAAAATTTTACCTTTTTACTCTATGTTATAATACTAAAATCTTAGTCAAAGGGAAATACAAAGACAAGATACTCTATTAATGAAGTACATTCTTCTTTGAATCTTAAAAACACTTTACTTTGATCCACCAGATGGGTTTGAATGGTATTAATCAATCAAGTAGGGCTTGTGTGTGTCTGAATATTTACATACCCAACAAAAACATGGTTTTGCAGAGGCTCCTCATCTCTAAATGTATGGTTGTTTGAATGTTTCTGTGCACGTGTATGTTTATCTCAGTTTTTCATCTCTACTTTTGTTTATTGCCACTTGGGTTTTCCAGTTTCATTTGGTCTAATTTCTCTCTCAATCATATTCTGGTGCCCACTACTTAAACCACAATATGGGGCTTCCAATTAGGAGGCCCCGGGCTCATGCTGCTGTGTGACGTGGGCACTAGGTGGCGCTAGACAAATGCCAAAGCTTCATCTCATGGGTGGCTAGAGTGAGATTCTTTGCTCCAATGTCACCTCAATAAATTCAATGCAATTAAAAGAAGATGTACATTGCTTTACACTTTAACTCAAATTTCAAATGAAGCCTGTGTTTAATTATTCATTTTGGTGAAACAATGGCTTTCGCGGAAGAAAGCAGGTCACTTTTCAATTCCAAAATATTAATTGATGTCCTATGTCCCAAGGGGAAATCATATTTTCAAAGGGAGAGTCAGGGGGCTGGTGTGTTGTCAGATGCCTTGGGTGCCCACGTGTTCTTTTACAATTCCTATGCTTACCCTCACTCAAGTCTTTAAAGCACTTCAGGGCACAGAAAGGAAGGAGAATGTTCAGGATATGCAGGCAGAGCACAGAGCATCACCCGTGCAGAGAAGAAGGGTGTTGGGACTCGCTGTGAATTCTGAATATCAGGGCAGAGTTTCTCAGGAAAGAAGGAAGGGAGGGCAGGAAGGAGAAAATGACAGGAATGTAGAATTAAGACAGAAAAAAAATGAAGAAAGACAATTTAAACCTTGTGGAAAGATGAATTCACTAAAGCCTCCTGAAAAAGTACCAATTATTCAGACTCAAACTCTGAATACACTTATTTGTTTCATAAATATATATGTCTATACATAGGTACATATATAGATGTATATGTCTTTATATACACATTAAGGACATCAAAATTCAGATATAACTTAAAAATAACCAAAGTCGCCACAGCTAGTCTTCATGGTGATGTAAGCTGTCTGGCAGCAAATCTCTCCCATTATCCCCTTCTTTTCTTTTGATATTAAAAAATACTTATACTTAACAATAATCCAATTGACCAATAGACCAAATGAAAGTCTATAGAAAACAATTTAAAATAGTAGTTACATGCTTTGACCAGAACTGTAGCCAGATAAAATATGGCTCTTTTAATGTTGCGAATCACGTTGTGGTCATAGTTCATTCCTCACTGTGTATGTATAAGGCTACTTGGAAAACATTAAAGGTTGCACTTAGCTACTGAGTTTGGGGAATGCTGGCCGTGTCAGAGTACAACATTTTACACAAAGATAAGCAGACCAGTAGATGGGAGGGAGGCAGATACATAGATGCATAGATAATAACATCACAACACACATAAGTGGTTATTTATTCCAAATGAGAGTGCATCTCTCTTGACCTTGATAACTGTTTATTTCCCTCCTTCTTCCCTTCCTTCCTTCCATCCTTCCCTCTTTCCAGGTACCAATATTAGGCCACTTACAGGAAATGCCCTTCCGAGGTCATCCAAGCCTCCAGCATAACACAGCTCTCTATAAAAGAGGCGGGATTATCTCTGAAGACTGACATACCCATCAATTAAGGCATTCCAACAGGAACCTTCCCTGAGCACCATCATTCTGTACAGCCAAGCTTGCCTGTGAGCGTAATAAAGTTAAGCACGGGGTGTTGCAAAATGCAGTGTCGATGAAGAAAGCCCGATGTGGCTGCTGTGGGAACTTGCCTACAACTTGCTCATGCAGGAGGAGAGGTTTTATATCAGAGCTTGGCCTGGGCAGAAAGCGCATGGGCCTCACACCATTGCTGCCTGCAGATAGCTCACCGGAAGGTCCTCATGTACACAGGGTACATTTAGGTTTGCATCGGGGTAGTACCTTTCAGATAATATTAAGTGTTGGTCTTCTATGCAAAGAAGGGAATTTTAATCAAATGCCCTTGGATGATAAGACATAAACAGCAGGCAATTCATTTTCCAGAAGCAAATTGATGAGTGGCGAGTGCTCATTAATTTGCATAGTCCTTGACCACCCCAAAGTGTCCAGCAGCAGGGAACGGTTAGAGAAGACATGTCAACATTGTCCAGCTCTAGCAGTGGTTAAGTGGATGATGAAAGTCAAAGTCATGTGCACCCTTGTTATCTCAGTGCTCCTTCTATTGTCTCAACTTGTAATCAAAACGTTGTGTTCCGGATGGTGTGCTTTCCATAAAAATAGTTTAGCAACGGGAGTTTTAAGAGACTTGATTAATAGTAATAAGTCCAACATCTGAAATCTCTCCACTTACTCAGCATGTTCCATAGAAAGGGATGAGAAAGTCCCAAATACAAGGATTCTCTATTGATGATGAATTTATAATAACAAGACAATAAAACAGAAAAGACTCTGCTGTGGGACTGTGAATCTTTCTCTTTTCATTCGTTCCCTTCTGTTTCTAAACACTAAATACAAGTTGATTTGGAAGACTGGCTTGGAAATGATTGCTTTAATGTTGAAAGTTCTATCTTATGTATATGCACTTCTTTATAAATCCGGTAAAGGGAAAACAATGGAGCTTTGTTTTAAATCCAGATTCAACTACAGGGAAGTGAATGTGTCATTGGGAAAATAATTTAGCTTCTCTGGCCTTCTGTTTACTTAATTGTAAAAATAATCATCCTCATCTTGTGGGGGTAAGAATGTCTCTTGTGAAGTGGATATGAGAAGAGATGTTTTTTAAAAAGCAGACAGCTTTAAAGAGGCAAGAAAAAACCACAGAACAGGCTGCCTTGGAGGAGCAGCCGGGAAGCTTCGGGCTGCGGGACTCGACCTGGAAGGGTGGCTTGGACTTGCCCGGGGAGCCCGGTAGGTGGCCGGGTATTTCCAATGTTGTAGCAGGACTGAAATCAACAAAATGGGGGGAGTTCAAGAAAGCCGAGTAAATTGAATTTTTGTGGGAAGCTTTTCATTTGAGGTGAAATGGTGCCAGCCACATCTCCAACCTGGGTCAGAAGCCCTGCAGTTTCCAATGACAGGAGTCTGGTCCCTCTGAATTACTCGGGAGCCCGAGAGCGGTTATTGATGCCCCCTCCAGGCTCAGTACCATTAAGGTGTCAGCCCTTAAGGACTTAATATGACAAAATGCCGGTCTTCTCAATTTAGCTGTTGCGGCTCTGCTACATCTCAGGGATTTCCTGTGTAAATATAAACTGACAGAAACAATTTTTTTGAGAGAATTTTCAAATTATCTGCACAGGAAGATTAAAGTCCTTCATAATGATTTTTCTTCCAAGCTCATGATTGAGTTTAGTTAAAATGAAGTGGGAAAGAGTCTCAACCCCCAACCTCAGGGGAGAGGGGAGGAGCTGCAGGTGGAATCCATCACCGATGGCCAATGACTTAATCAGCCCCTGCCTATGTCACAAAGTCTCTGTGAAGCCCCAAAGCGGGGTGTACAGGTCGACTTCTGGAGGTGGAGAGAGGGGGAGCTCAGTGCCCTTCCCCCACAGGTCGCCCCATGCCTCCTTCTATCAGGCTCTTCCCGAGTTACACCCCTTTCTAGAAACCAGTGCTACGGTAGGAAAAAAGGATCAAATGCCCTGAAATCTGTAAAAATGCATTATGGTTGCTCAGTGGTGCTTCTGAAAGACCTGGGTGGCTGCTGGATGAAGGTCCTAGTTCCGGTGGGGAGGGGTTCCTTTCCCATGAAGGGAGTTCATGTGCAGGGCATGGGGCGCCCAGGGAGGGTGGGAAGCCCCTGTGAAGACAGGAATACACTGGACACCGTCAGGGTCACACCGACGTGGAAACGGACACA
Source organism: Micronycteris hirsuta (assembly GCA_004026765.1). Classification (NCBI taxonomy): domain Eukaryota; kingdom Metazoa; phylum Chordata; class Mammalia; order Chiroptera; family Phyllostomidae; genus Micronycteris; species Micronycteris hirsuta. The sequence goes on from PVJI01001079.1 coordinate 156,055, forward strand.
GGAAAGCCATCGGAAGCAGTGGCCACTCTCGTATTAGAAGGTGGGCGTGATAAGCAACATTCTTTTCCATGTGACCATCCCATATGCTGCTACATCATTTTGTCAGTGGGAAGAAAAATCATTTTGACGTTGTGTATTTATTAGTAAAAATCACCAGTTTACTTCAGACGTTATGGGCATAAAGAAAATGAAGTAACTATTCAGTGTAAGCAGCAGCTATTATTGCCATAAATTACGAGATTCATAAGATTTTCTCTTTCTTCAGAGGCAGTATATGTTATTTCCTTAGTAATTCTAAATCAGGAATTTTTTTGTATGTGCAACTATTTTAATTTTTCTAAATAATGGGTTCATTTTTTGTGTGTGAGAATCATGTAAGTTCAGGTCATGGAGAGAAAATCAGAATTAAGCAAATGTTGTACAAATTTTGATGTTAAGATATCAGCCTACATTTAAATAGATATAACTTATACCTACATTTATATATGTATGATTGCTGGGCAAATTGTGCTTTGCAGGATGCCAGTGTCCTGTGACAGGCGCGCCAAATGGGAAAGTGTGTGCGCGCATGTGTGTATTTGCACACACGTGCACATGTACACATGTGCCCCCACACGTGTGCATGTGTGCACATGGGCACACACCTGTGTACATGTGCATGCATGGAGACAGAGGCAGACCTGACATTTCAAGGATAGCAGGCCACCCCTTTAAAAATGTTATGTGAAGTAAAACATCATTGAGAAGGCGAGCGTTACCTTTTAGCCACTATATGAAAATAATGTGTCACATCTTTATTATCCATCTGAGAATTAGTCATTGAATTTTTAAAAATTACAAGATGGTTTCTCTTACTGATACAGTGGCTGTTTCAACCCCAGGTTATCGCGACCCCTCATCCCTGCTGAGGTGCCCTTTGAGTTAAAATTAATCTAATACATTAATAATATAGAAAAAGATTATTTTAACTTTAGCAAAATGTATTACGGTGATATTGCCCATAGAAATCCACATGCGCAAAAACCAAATAGGAAGTCACGTCTAGCAGAGTAAAGGTAAGCATACTTTTTAAATGACTGAGAGATAAGCACATTTTAAAGTAATTGTTTGTTATTAATTTTTCTCTCTCCACCCCCCCACCCCCCACCCCCAAGGTAAGATCCTTTCCTGGCCCTTGTTATAGGCCCAGGACTAATAAATCAGAGTTTAGTAAATATGAGAAAAAACCCTTTAGACTTTTATATTTTAGACATTTTATACAAAATTTATATTCCCCAATCTCCTTTAACTCTTGTCATATTTAAAACAAATAAAGTGATTTATTGGAATTACGTATTAAATGAACAACAAAGTTAGTTTGTGAGACTCGTGCAAACTGAATTTTATTCCCTGGGGAAGTATAGGCATTGAAACCAGTTCTCCAATTTGTTAAGCTAAAAGAAATCAGAAACAGAAGGATAACCATGCCTGAGAAGACCACCTGTGTTGAGTAAATATATAATTTAGACGAATTTTAATTCTCCGTTACCTCTACTCATCAAATGTCGCCCGACAATGCTAAACAGTGTTTCTATTTTCCTTGGTAACATCCACGGCTGCCCTTTCCTCGGTCGTCCTCGCCAGACAGCAAACCCTGCAGTCTGGTCAGGTGCCCGCAGGGTTTTCCACGTGCCTTGGCGCCGCTTCTCCCTCCGCCGCCTTCGCTCCCGCGCGTCTGGACGCAGGCGGCGCTCTGCTGGAGTCCAGCGGCCCCAGGCTCACCGCTGCATCCCCGAGGCCTGAACTGCTGGGCTGCACGTTGACTTTAACATGTACGTGAGCTCCTAAATGGATGGCAGTGCAAGGGGTCTTTCGAGCCCCTGCGCATGAGGGCAGTTCCTGCCGCCGGGGGGGGGGGGGCGCTTGCAGGAGACACGGGTGCGTAAGGACGCGGAGTGCGGGTTGTACTGGTTGCAGGACCCTTGATTCGCGGCGCACAGGACGTGCTGGGAAGGCGGTGCCAGAGTGAGCGTGGAGGGAAAAGCAGAGTTTCACGATGTCAACGCGGCAGGTTTCCTTAGCAGGGGAAGCAGGAGCGTGCAGGTGTTTAGAAAGGAGAGGTCATGCTGGGGTGAACGGCCACAGGTCACTGTGATGTGATGGCGTGTGGATGCGGTGAGGCACGAGGCTGGGGGTTGCCAGGGGCCTGACCGCGGAGGACGTGGAGTGTCACAGGAGGGTGTCTGCGTGGGCCCTGAAGGCCGTGGCGAGTATTCCAGACGTTCTTAGTGGTTTACTCTTAGAAGAATTATTCTGGCAACAATAGATTGGAGAGAGAGAATTTATGGGGTTCCCAGGTAAGAGAAAGTTACAGTAACACAGGTAATAACAAAAGAAAATGTGAACTCAGAGAGTCGATAGATTTAAGACGCACTGAGGAGGCACGCAGGTTAGATCCAGAGACAGATTAAATGTCAGGAGGGAGAGTAAATCTCCAAGGAGATGGATGGGGCCCCTCCCGTGGGGGAGGGGATTTGGAGAATGTGAGTGATAGCCAAGGGGGAGAGCTTTCTTTCCCAGGTGATGAAAACGCTCCAGGGTTGGATTATGGGGAAGGTTGGCCCTCTCTGCAAATATGCAAAGAACATCTAATTGTGCATTCTGTAGGGAGGCATTTCATAGCATGTTAATCTTGATAAAAACTATTTTTAAAAGTTGTAACAGGACACTTGCCTAGCCACATGGAGGACCACAGGGGCTGTTCCCCAGAAAGCTCAGCTTGGGAGAGGAAGAGAAGGGGGTTTAGGAATCAGGTGCCGTCTGAGCGGATCCTGGGGCCCAGGTGGAGACGGAACAGGCACTGAATGTCTGAGACTGGACATTGGAAGTGCCACCTAAGGATGCAGGCTGCGGGGTGGACCACAGGAGGGGATTGCTTCTCTCCAAGAGTGTGCAGAAGAGTGAAGAGAATCAAGGAGGGAAGCCTCAAAGATGTTGAAAAAGGGGGGTCTAGTAAGGGAAGAAGAATCGAAGAAGTGACCAGAAGGAGCAGGCAGAGAAATCACAGGTAGGGCGGGGTAGTACTGCCGCTGGTATTATTTTTAAGAGAAATTTTGATACAGTTAAGGGCATGCCACTGGGTGTCGAATTGAATGGAAATTGAGGAAATGGAGCAGCTACAGTCTATGTAATTCACCCACGGAGAGAGGGAATCCTTGGTAGACACAGACATCACCCTGATGGACTAGTCATGAACGAGGGAGAGGAGGTGGAGTTTCATAAATTATGGAGGTGGACAAATGGCGATGGTGAGAAGTGCCAGAAAAGAACGAAGGGGGCAGGGTGTGGAGGAGTCGGAAGATGTAAGGTCATGACCAAGGCTCGTGATGGATATTTGATCGAAAGGAGAGTGGGCTTCCTGGGACAGTCAGTGACAAAGAGAAGAGATGTTTTTATCAAAATCACGGGAAAAAAGTAGATACATTAGACTCCATTGAAACCAAAATAAAATTGTCCTTCAAAGGGCACAGCCAGGGGCCCGAGAAGAGGTGATGTGAAACATGATGGGTAACTTAGATGGAATTCAGGAATGAACGGCAGAGGGACAGCAGGTGAAAACCAGAGGAGCGGCGTGTGTGGGCTGTGGTCAGAGAATGTGTCAGTGTTGTCTGTGGGCCAGGTCGCAACAATGTCACACTCCAGGGGGAGACAGTAACCCACGGGGGAGCCGAGAACGTGGTGTGTGGGAACTCGGTGCTGTCTGCACCATTATTCTGTAAGTCCAAAACTATTCTAAAATAGAAAGGTTAATTTTAAAAAAAGATGTATTTTTTTTATTTTTCTGTTTGAAAATGTGATATTAGAGTCAGTCCATAGAATTAAGTATTCAAGATCTGTTGTCAGAAATCGCTTATGCCAATTCATTCCCTTAGAGCCGTCTGTGCGACTCCGGAAGTGCTAAGGAAACGGTCCGTGCTCAAATCCACTGCTACTTTAAGCATGAATTCATTTTGTATTGGCAGGGCCCTTGGGTTTGCCTACAGAAAGAGAGTTGGGACACAGTAACATTTGGAAATAAACTATAACCTCGCTGGTCCTTGAAGGCTCGGTCTGTGTCTTATGTTGGCTCACGTAGCGTTACTAGGACAAAAAATGCCTTTTCAAACAAGTGCTATCTCTTTTACTGAGAAACTGTTGGGTAATGTAATTAATACAGATCTTTTCCTCTCGACAAAGGGTCTCTTTTAGAAGCGTGTGCTTCCCAGTTTAGGTGAATTTCAGTATCAGTCTCATGTATTCGTACAGAGGAGGTGTGTACACAAGTGCGCTTCATTATATGAATCTACACATCAGACATCAGTGTGTGAATGCGTTTACTCTCTGACTAAATTAATCCCTGACCTGGGGAGAGTTTAAAATCAGGACCAGCCACCAACCCTAAAACGGCTTCAAGTTCAAACAGGGAAGAATTTATAGGCCCGATCAGAAGCTTTGTTCTTACGGAGAGATTCCAGTCTCCAAGGGCAGCGCTGGTGGTTGACGGACGAGGGGGAGCACGTGGGTTTAGGGCAGAGCCTCGTGGGGGCCGTGGCCAGAGCCCTGTGCACGCTCCCACGCAGGCAGCAATTGGCCCCCGGGGGGGGCCGGTTCACAGGCGCAGGGGCCCAGCCGGAGGGCAGGTCCTCACCCAACCCCGAGGGCTCTGTGGCCAGACAGGCCCTGGCTGCCCCGATGTGGCCTGAGCCAGGCGGGAGCACCCTGGTCTGCACCCACCTGCTCCTTGGCGACTGTCACACAAGGGGCCAGGGAGGCGGGCCGGAGGACGTGGCAAGGAGGGGTCCTCTTCCGCGCTCCCCGATTTGGAAGGAAGGGCTCTGGCACGCATGGTGGGAGGAGAGACCCCGAGGTGGAAGGGGAGACCCCGAGGTGGAGGGGGTGCCCGCGTTGCCCATACGCAAGGAGTCGCGTAGGAGGAAGACAGGAGGTTACTCAGCAGTCCTGCGTGCGTTTCAGCTGCTGCCGCCATCGGGCACAGGAGGGTCCCTTGGGATCCATCAAACTCCTCATTCTGGGGAAACAGAGAAGCGAGGGGGCGGGAGCCTTTAGGAGTAGCGCGCAGAGCAGGGGCCATTGCTGCTCCAGCTCTGGATCCGAATCTGCTGAAGTAGCGCCTGGCACAAGGTAGGAACCCAGTAACTGCTGACTGATTCGTCAAAATCCCAGACACTGGCTGCCCCAACGTGTTGCTGATGGGAATGTCAGTTCAGAATCACCTGCCGTTCAAACTCTTTGCTTCTGGCACGTGCGTGCTATTGGTCGATCCGAATTCTTTGTGGAAGTGGCAGGACCGTAGAACGTAAGAAAGATGACCTGTGTCTGGTGTGCGTGTGGGCGCGTGTGCAGAGGTCAGGTGACATCCGCCTCAAAAGAAAATCGGCACTTCAGTGATTCAGGGCTCATTTGTTAATTCTAAGCTCTCGCGATTGTTTTATTCAGGGCAATAATGACAAGTCATGTTACCAAAACCTAGAGCCAACAACACTTGCATAATAATTTATAACAACTCACTTACCAGACATGGGTTATTTTTAGTGACAATTTTAATATGTTAATAGTGTTCTCTTGTGAAAGAGTTTATATATATATACACACACACACACATACATACACACACACATATATATATATATATATATATATATATGTATATATATTTGTTTGCATTTCTTTACCTAATATAACTTTTGTCCTAAAATTCATGGGACATACTAGGTATTATATGAAAGGTTTTTCTTTCCTTTTTTTTTTTGTAAAGGCTGGTGGGCTCTTTCCACTTACCAAGGTTTACAAGTTCCCAGAGCGCGCACGCCCATTGAGGTTGCAGAGCTAACTGGAACCCCCCAGGTGCGAGCATCGATAAGTGCGTGCGACTCTGCACACAAAGCCCAGATGGCTGCTGTGACTGGCCCTCCGGCTCAGAAATCCCTGTCAGTCAGCGAGCGCGCCTGGGAAATGGACCAGGGCGTCCCTGAGAAAACCTGTCAATCAGGATCTTAAAAAGTGTTACTATCATTATCATGAAATCTTTAGAGTCTAGACAAATAAGCAGTCAACGCTACTCGTTTTTCAGTTCTCAGGAAGACCTTCTGGTGTGGGAGTGGTTCAGAAAGGATGCTGGGAAATGGAGACACAGAAAAAGCGACGCGTGTCCCTTAGTTCTGTGGGCCCACGCCCCTGCGGTTGCTTGTGCAGTTGCAAGGCCCTCTCAGCAGGCGGCCCTGACCTTGAAGCAGCAAAGAGTGCTGATTGAAGCGATTATGAGCAAAAAGATGGCATTATGCTGAGTAAATAAGTTTCCAAAATAAAAGGAGTGGGTGAAAGCTTCAGCATCCATATTCAGATCTGTTAATTTCCTTTGGGAAGGGCCTCGGTCTCTTCCCATTGATCTTCTCTGCAATAAATGATTCAATCAAGGGCCTCTCCACTGATGCTTGGGGATGTTTGGGTAAACACAAACACCGAGCCCCGAAATGCTGGTTTTAGTAGGAAATGCAACCTTAGAGTGCTACTTGAAATTACCAGGTGGCTACAATTAATGTAGTTTTTTTTTCAGTGCCATATATAGCCGAGCATGATTCACATTTGGTGGAAAAAATAGGACTTCAAACTTGTAGATGAGTGTCATAGATTACATAAACACTGTGTGCGCTCATTTCCCTCCAGAGGATAAAAATCTGAAGCATTTTACGTGCATGCAGTCGGCTTTGTCTACATGCCTGGGCCTTCTTCTCAGTCACATCTTTTCTGCCACAGCTTCCCCTCCCCTAGCTTCTGAACATCCCCTCTGGGCCCCCAGAGAGCAGCCAGTGTGTGTGTGTGGCGGGGGGGAGGTTATGCTAAGGCTTCTTGAATCTCTGTGGGCTCCATGTACAAGGGTCACCGCTTTCCTTGCTCAGCTTTTACTTTACCATTCATTCAACAGGTACTGACTGGATGCACTTTGCATATAAGCCCAAGGCACTGCAGTTGGCCGCGAGAAAAACAACGTCCTATTCTGGGCGAGTAAATAGAACAGGCACCTAAATAATGAAGGGATATGGAAGACACTCAGACTGAGACCTAGGGACTCCTTCATGCAGATGGGAAGCTCGTTTTCCCTGGGACTTAACAGAAGCCAAGGATTTGAACCTGCAGAGATGGAGGGATTAGGTGAAGAAATTTTTGTTTCTTCTCTCTATGTAGGCTTCCTTCTCTTTTTTGTCCTAATCACTTAAAATGTCAGGAAAGAATTATGTAAGCCCTGAAAAGCAACAGGAGTTCTCGAGGTCTTCCTCTTCTCCAGGGCCTCTGTATTTAATAAGCTATTAATTTTTGAACCTCAGGAGTGAATCTCTGGTGGTAGAAATACTAGCACAAGTAATACGGCATCCCTGAGGTATTCTTGGTTAGGGAGACATTATCGTAATCCCTGCAACTACAATATGCAGTGTGGTGGTGCGGGATCGTCCTACCTGGACAGCAGGCTGGTGCTCTTGCTTTGAGCATCAACCTCCCACACCCTTACAAATTAGCACGTGCACACTTGGTCCCAGCGTGGTAAAGTAGCATCACCTCTCAAGTTGTCTCAACAGGGAGTAGATTCCTGAAGTACAGGTTAAGATCTCTGACCACAAAGAAAAGGGGAGTTTACTTGCTTTTGTATCTAGTGGTCCCGTTCCCTGTGCATTTGCTAACCTTGGATTACATGACGTTTAAGGTGTATTCCTGTTCTACATTCCTACTGTTCTCTTGGTGAGACTTCAAGCACAGTCGAAAAAGCTTTGAGTTAAAAGCTGAGCTACTTGGAGAAAGTTCACTAACTTTTGAAATTCAGTTAGCATTTATACATAATGCATCTATTAATTTTTGCTTATGAAGGTTGTTATAAGCAGTAAACAATAGTACATCAGAGAAAGCACAGGATAGCTCGAGGTGTCTGCAAGATGTTCAGGAAGTGGCCAACCCCTTCCTCCCTGTGGGCACAGCAAGGGGCACCCTCCATGTTTGATGTTGCTGAAAGTGGCCCCAGTGCCCCCCCGCCCCAGCAGAGGCTAGCGTTCTGTTCTCTGTACTCAGTAAGGCCTCTGTGCTGTTCCCTGCTCTGCTGACCACACACCTAAATGCTGGACAGCCTCGTACTGTCTTATTCTCAGGTGAGCCATGGCATCTGGAGATGTATACAAGGCTAACAACGAAATGTAGTTCAGGACATAAAAGCAATTAAAATTGGGCTTTTATTTAAAGTTCTAAAGGTTGCAAGGGGAGAAACACTGTGAAGAAGAATCTTTAATTTAAGCTAAAGCCAAATATGAAGATTCCATTATGGAATGTTGGTGAATAGTTTTCCAACAGAAGGCCAAAAATCCAATCCTTTTGGAAAATCACATTTACGTGAAAATCACTATTGACTCCCATTTCCCCTCAGTTCCCATAGCCAATCACTCACATTTTTTTTATTACTACAACTCTTTTCCTATGTATATGTCTTAGCTTTCCAATTAGGCAGGTATGCCTCAATCCATGTCCCTTTGCTTCACTGCACTTCGCAGACACTGCATTTCTTACACATCGAAGGTTTGTGGCAAGCCACGTTGAGTACGTCTACTGGCCCATTTTTTCCTACAGCATCTGCTCACTTACTGTCTCTGTGTCACATTTTGGTAGTTCTCGTAATATTTCAAACTTTCCCATTCTTGCTATATTTGTTAGAGTGATCTGTGGTCAATGATCTTTGATGTCACTATGATACTCATTTTGGGGGGCCAGGATCCATGCCTAAAATACTGTGTTGGCCAAAAAAGTTTGTTTAGTTTTTTTTTTTTTCATTCGATGGCTCTAGGAGTACTTAGCTGTCTTTAAATTCATTTGAAACAATTTTGTTAGATTGTACTGAGACAGCTGTTGTATAGCATGCATTTAAAAAAATTATCCAAATGGGTGAATTTTTGTGTAGCCATTTTATTATTGAAGAAGGAAGAAAATGAGCAACATTTTAAGCATATCATGCTTTATTATTTCAAGAAATGTAAAAATGAAATGAAATGCAAAAAAAAAAATATTTGTGCAGTGTGTGGAGAAGGTGCTGTGACTGATCAAACATGTTAAAAGTGGTTTGCAAAGTTTCTTGCTGGAGATTTCTCACTGGACGCTGGATGCTCTGTGGTCAGGTAGACCTGTTGAAATTGATAGAGATCCAATCAAGACATTAATTGAGTACAATCAACATTATACCATGTGGGAGAGAGCCGACATTCTCCAAATATCCAAATCAACAAAGTTATTAGTGAAAATTAAAAGTGTGTCTTTTATTTTACAGAAAAAACTAAGCAGACATTTTTGTCCGGCCCAATAGATGGTGAATTTAATGGATTAGTGTTGTGGGTGTCCTTACTGTTCCACTGACCAGCTGTTACTTTGTCTCTCTCCTTCTCCTCGAGACCCCTATTCCCTGACACACAAAGATAATGAAATTAGGCCAAGTAATAACCATACAATGGCCTCTAGTGTCCAAATGAAAGGAAGAGTCACAGGTTTCTCACTTTAAATTAAAAGCTAGAAATAATTAAGTTTCGTGAGGAAGGCATGTTGAAAGCCCTAAGCTAGGCCTCTTATACCAGGCAGCCAAGTTGTGAAAGCAAAGAAAGTTGTGGAAGGAAAGTAAAAGTGCCATGTGAGTGAACATACAAGTGATAAGAGAGTGAAGCATCCTTATTGCTGATGTGGAGAAAGTGTTAGTGGTCTGGATAGGAGATCACACCAGCCAGACCATTCCCTGAAGCCAAAGCCTAATTCGAAGCAAGGCCCTACGTCTGTTTGATTCTATGAAGACAGAGGGGTGAGGAAGCTGCAGAAGGAAAGTCTGAAGCTGGCAGAGGTGGGTTCATGAGGTCTGAGGACAGAAGTTGTGTCCATAACATTACAGATAAAGTGGCAAGGACTGAGGTACACGCTGCAGCAAGTTGTCCAGAAGATCTAGCTGAGATGACTTAGGAAGGTAGCTTCACTGAACAAGACACTTCCAGTGTAGCCAAACAGCCTTCTCTTGGAAGAAGATGCCAGCCAGGACTTTGATCCCTGGAGAGAAGTCAGTACAGGCGTCAAAGGACAGGCTAACTCTCTTGTGAGGGGCTAATGCAGCTGTGACTTCACTTCGACGTCATTGCTCATATTCCACCCCTGGAATCCTAGGGCCCTGAGGAATTAATTACACTAACTCTGCTCTACTTGTGCTGTATGAATGGACAACAGACTACAAAGCCTGCTGACAGCCCGTCTGTTTACAGCATGGTTTACTGAATATTTAAGCCAGCTATTGAGACCAACTGCTAAGAAAAAATTCCTTTCCAAAGATGACAGCTCATTGCCGATGCACCTGGTCCCCCAGGAGCTCTGAAGGAGACGTGCAGTGAGATGAATGTGGTTTTCATGCCTGTAACACAACATCCATACTGCAGCCCATGGGGTCAGGGAGCAATTTTTGGTCTTAGTACTTAAGCGATGTATTTCAGGCACTAGCTGCCACAGATAATAATTCCTTTTGTATCTGGGCAAAGTCAATTGAAAACCTTCTGGAAAGGATTCATCGTTCCAGATGCTATGAAGAACATTCACGATTCATGGGAACAAGTCAGAATATCAACATTAACAGAAAGAAGCTGCTTCCCTCACTCATGATGACCTCAAGGGGTCAAGGCTGCAGTGAGGAATTCTCTGCAGATGTGGTGGGAACAGCACGAGAACCAGAATCAGAGCCCGAAGGTGGAACCGGATGGCTGCAACCTCCCCATCAAACTCGAATGGAGGAGCCATCACCTCTTGTGGATGTGCAAACAGAGTAGTTTCTTGACCTGGAATCGACTCCTGGTGATGGTGCTGTGAAGGTTATTGCAATGACAAGAAAGGACTTAGAATATTCCATAAATGTAGTGGATGAAGCAGTGTCAGGGGCTGAGAGGACAGACTCCAGTTTGAAAGAAGTTTTTCTGAGGGTAAAGTGTGACCAAACCGCATCATGGGCAACAGAAAAGTCGCTTGTGAAAGGGACAGTCAGCCGACGGGCAGTCCTCACTGCTGTCTCATCCTAACAAACCGCCACAGCCCCAGCCTTTGCTCGGACCCGCCAGCAGCCCCTAGGCCCCAGCAGGACCCTCCACCAGCGAGGAAATGTGCTCACTGAGGGCTCAGGAGATGGGGAGCAGGTTTTGGCGACAAAGTATTTTCAAAATTAAGGTTCCTATCTATCTCATGCTCAGCACGCTGCATGGACTATGGTATAGTATAAACATAACTTTTAAATGTTCTAGGAACCCCAGATATTTGTGTGACCCACTCCACTGCAGGACACCCTTCATCATGGCTCCTGGACCCTGACCTGCACTCCCCTGGGCTCGTCTGTACTGCGCACTCTGAGCAGGCTCAGCTAGCAAACCTGCTCACATCCCGAATGCATGGGCTGCAGATGGGGCCCACTTAAGTCACCTGTTGATTTAAAACTATTTCCCTCTGCTTCCCATCATTCAAGTGAGTATTCTAGGGCTTTCCTATGATTTCAGGGAGAATAAAATGTCTTCAATAATCATATTTATAGTTTCATAAATATGTTTTTCATTAGCATCTCCAAAGAGTACCCAGGATTAGGAGGCAGAGGATATATTTATTATAATCCTATGGTGAAGATGTTTTCTAGTTTTGATCTTCAAATTTAGATTCTGAAATAGAGGATGAGTTTTTCAAATCCCTTAGTTGTATTTCCGTGTAATGCTTGCATAGTTTGTAACTGACCTTTCTCTTACCTGTGGCACATTAATTTACCCTGTGCTATTTCATTTATTCACTCATTTGCTCAATGTGGACTGAGCACCCAACATGTGCTAGAGATTTGCTATTGTTTTGGAATAAAAATGATAGAAAAAGAATGGTCCCTTCCTCTGGGAAGCTAAGGGGTTCCGAAAGAAAAACAGGTCTGTGGTGATGTTTTTAATATTTTTCAAAGGTTTAAGGAAAATGACACACTAGTGAATGTGAAAGTGTGCATTGGGAACTTTGGTTTTTGCTAGAATTATGTCAATGCCACGTACGATACCTGCTCTCGCAATGAGAATAGAGGCTCCAATCACTATTTTTATATGTGCTCAGTGATAAAGGTCATGACGCCCATCACTTCACAGTGCTCTTTCTGCAGGAAGCAGGAGCCCTTCCACGCAGGGGCCCTCCCGGGGGTGTGAATAATTAAAGGGAAAACGTCAGTATTGACGGTGAGAGGCCAGGGTGCCTACGGAGACTTCTGTTATGAGGACATGCTTCTCTTTCCTCTGGGCAAGTTGTTCCATGTGAGAGGCATGTTTCTATTGTAAAGTGTCTGTGGTGCTGGAGGCTGGCAGATACCAGGCACTAATACACAGTATCTATTTTTATTAGTCCTGGTGATTGTAAGTAACGATTCTTTACCAGACCCCAGTGGGGTCAGAGCTCCGCTCATGGAGACGGGCGTTTAGAAGTTTTCTCTGTCAGTGGGCGGGGAGCCTGCTAATGGTGCCTACCTTTAAGTGCCCTCAAAGAGAATGAAGAAGTCTGAGTTTGGTTTCTGTGAAGTTTCAGGTCCACGTGTATCTGAGGAATGGCACTTCCTGTTTAACACAGAATAGTCACTTCCCCTTTGCTCCCGGGGCTGGCACGGTGTGAGGCAATGCCCTTCCTTCCGACATCAGGGTTTCTTAGTTTATTTAGGATTTCGCTGGGCTTTTGGACTGTCTTTCTAGACGTCAGTGGCTTTTTCTTTTTTTTTTTTTGTAGATGAGAAGTTAAATGTGTAAGATGTTGAGCTAAATGTGAAGCGACACTTGGGTATCATTATAAAGTGTGTCTCCTTTCTTGTCTAAACTCATTGCAGATATTATCGCATTTCCTCTGTCTTCCATCAGCATCTACCGAGCGGGTGGATAAGTGAGCATCTAGCTGTTGGGGACTGAAGTCAGGTGGTTATTTCTTAAACAGATGGATCAGGAAGAAGTTTCCTTCTTTGAACTTAAGACAGGAGCAGGTGTGATGATAACACTTAGCTATCAAAGAGCTCACAGACTTGGAGGTGGGAAACTGAGGCAGGGGAACCGAAGGAGAGGCCAGAAACCCAAAGGAGGCAGGCAAGAACCCAAGTCCAGGAGGCTCAGAGGCCCCCAAAGCGTGAGTGTTCCGAAAGCCAGTTCGGGGTGGAGTCATTGCTGGAAACAATTTGTCATGGACGGTTCTACTCTTTGCAGTGCCGCCATTTGGAAAATAAAACTTAGGATGTATGTGAGTGGAAGGCTTCCGTGGCAGGCGCTGAGGTGGTAGGAAGGGTTGATGTTGGGACAGAGCAGGAACAGCGAGGAGTGTCACATTCAAATGGGAACTCTGGGCCCCCGAGGCGGCTTCACTGGGTTAGCACTGAACTCTGGGCTGGCAGGTGGCGGGGGGAGGGGGCAGCTTATCTGTTGTGAGTGTGAATTGGAGCTGACAGCCTGGCGTTCAGGGGAGGGGCACAGAGAGGTTGCCTCTGAGAATAAATGTCCCTCATCAACGCTGCTCACTGCATGCCGGCGTGTGCGGTACATCTGTAGTCCGGGCGTGTTTGATCCGCCCAAACCAGGCGGATTATTTAGGGAGATGCGCCCAGCAGGCTCTCTGCTGCAGTGGCCAGTGGACAGACGGGCCCACGAGACATTTGCCGATTCGGGGGCAGGGGCGAGACCACGGGCCCCATTGCACTGAGTGCCTCCCCCAGGTTTTCTTGCCTTGTCTGGTCCCCACTTTGAGCTGTGCCTAATCATCACAGGGCTTATGCCGGTCATCCGCACTCTCTGTCCTCGCTGCCGGGCTGCCGGGGTGAGGCGCTTCACACGTCGTTTTACGAACAGGTTCGCACAGTGACTGGCACACACTGGCACTCTGACTCTCCCTGTTCCGTGGACCCGTGACTAAAACCTGGAGGGACCCCGAATGACTCAAAGGGCTGGAGAAAGGGGAAAACGGCACAAAGCAAACCTGCGACCAGGGGTGTCTGACCTTTTGGCGTCTCTGGGCCGCGCTGCAAGAAGAAGAGTTGTCTTGGGCCACACAGTAAATACATTGCAACGCGTCATCACACACAAAAAATTTGGATGTTTTAAGTACATTTTGGATTTTGTGTCGGGCTGCATTTGCAGCCATCCCGAGCCATGTATGGCCGGCCCTCAGGCCGCAACGTGGACGCCCCTGCAAAAATGTTGGAAAAAGCTGTATGTTCTCTTGCTTTAAACCTACTTTCCCCCATTTGCATTTATTTTCACTATTATCAGCAGCGAAGCCACCACACACCTTCATGGTGACCGCATGCACCTTGCCCTTCCTGCCCAGGGCCTCGGGTGTGTGGCCTGGGTCCCTCAGGCCATGGGGTCAGAGGGAAGACAGGGCAGAGGAGGGGGGAGAGGGCGGAGCGCTGGCTGCCGCCCCTGCTCCAGGGCCGCGCTGTGGCAGCTGGGGACGTCTCTCTCCCGTCTGCTCCACAGTGTGGACACCAGCACCGTAGGCTCTCAGAGGCCAGGCTGCTCCGCGAAGCCCCAGGTTCTCAGACCCCCTCGTTCCCACATGCCCATCCCAGAGAGCCCGGCCCATTCCTGTCTCCTGGGAAAGGCGGGCGCGGCTCGGAGAGGAGAGGCTGCGTAGACTCCAGTGGCCTCTGATGCGCAGGCTCTGCTTCCATGGTGGTCACGGCAGGGTCTGTGCGCACAGTCCGTTCCGCCCTGTGCGCATCTCGCCTGCGGGCCGGGCGCTGCCAGGGTCCAGACGCGGGTCCTGGGCCGCACGGGGACCTGCGTGCGGCTCTCCCGAGGGGCCGCCTTGTGATTTCCGGGCCCGGGATAGAAAAAGTGCACGTGAGAGCCACCCGCAGCGGTCGCGTTCCCAAACATCATGTGACAGTGACCGCCCTTTTAAGAGGAAGAACAAAAGCAGAGTATACTGCGCCCACTGCATACTAATCAACATTTATTCATAAAGTTCGAGTTCAAACCGCACTGTGTCTAAATATTTTCACTGTGACAATCAGCGCAGGCATGATTCACGGGTACCTGTCTGCCTTATCCAAGAGCGCCCGCCCCCCCTGAACGCACCTGGGGGGCCCAGACTGTGCCCACGGGCTGGGGGCCAGCGTGGCCCGAGCCGCCAGCCCTGCCAGGGGGCTGTGCCGTTGCGGGTGGGGAGGGTCACGGCCCGTGGAAGCGGTGCGCTGCGAGGATGTGTTAATTAAGGTCTGAGAGGCAGAGGTACGGAAAATGAGGCTTCGTGTTATAATTTGAAAAATGAGTCATGGTAGTTAATTAACCTATCTAATACCTCAAGGTAAATGAATGCCGAAATCGACTCACAGCGCACAATTTCTGCAGCCCCCTCTTGCCGAGGAGCCTGGTTAGACCTGCGCTGAACCCAGAGACGGGGACTCGGATGGTCCGGTCGGTCTGTTCTTGCCCTTCCTGCCACGGGGTCCCTTCAGACTCGGGCCTGCTGCAAGCCCCGCCTCCTGCCACGGCCCTCCCCCTCCTCCTCCTCCTCGGGTCCGCGAGGGAGGAAGTTGGTACCTGGGGGTACTTACTGAATTCTCAAGAAATGAACAGTATGTTCCGAATTTGTACTCATGGTTTGTAATGAAAACTCCAAAAAAAAAAAAGAAAGAAGAGGAAAGAAAAAGACAAAAGAAAACAGATGACATTTTCATCCACCCATTCCTTAGTGTGGCCTGGTCCTGAGGTCCCCAGGTCCCCAGGTCCCCAGGTCCCCAGGTCCCCAGGTCCCGAGGTGCGAGTTCTGCCGTGGAGAGTCACTGTCTGGGCCACATGGGCCTGCGTGGGGTGTGCCCGCTGGGAGGGACAGTATTTTTACTGTTCAACATAAACTTATACGTGTTTATTAAATTTTTATTCCCTTGGAAAATCAGGTTATTCCTGTGCAGGATTTGGAGGTTTGCATGGGGATGATTTCAAGGCCGCTCCCTTCTAGCCTGAGCATCTCATGCGTTCAGCTGCCCCTGGACGTGTGTGCGTGGGTGGTTCACGGGTATGCCAGATCCCGCATGGGCAAGCGGGACCCACCGCCCACCCCGCTTCCAAAATGACTGGTTTTAGGTCTTGGTTCACTTGTCTAGTTAACAGTGTCGCTGCAGGCTCCTCTTCCTGAATCAGTGTGTTCCATCCTCCCCGAAGGCCAGCTCTCTGCACCCTGCTGCCCAAGACACCGCCCGGTCCCCCCCCCCACCCCCCGCATCTCATGGACCGCATTTCCAGGGGTCTCTCACCTGCCATCTCCTCGTTCCGCCCCCTTTGTCACCAGGCAACAGGTGCTGGGCCACCTGCTGTCCTGGACTCAGCCCCCACCTCCTGGAGTCTGCCCTGCGTGCTGTGTCCACAGGAATCTTCTTTAAAAATAGCGGACTCTGTGTTCCCTTGTATCTCCTGGGCCAACGTATAACCTTCTTTGTTTAGAATGTAAGAAATTTCAAATTTCCCCCAGATACTTTTTCCTTTCCCAGCATCCAGCCCCTCCCTGCACCAGTCTCCACCAGGGCTGCTCTGTTCTGGCTCCCGCTGAGCTCGACTTGCTTCTTCCACTGTGGCTGCTCTTCCCCATCCCCTCCCCTGTCGGTCCTTCCAGATGCAGCCCCAATTCCCCTTCTGTGAAAATTCTGAAGAATCTAGAGGCATTTACCTATTCCTTTCTCTTAGTAGTTTTTTATACTATTGTTAAGACTTACACCTATTGTTGATCATATTCCTTAATTTATGGTTGTCTCCCATAGGTAACGTACTTTTAAAATCCGGTAAAATTCTTACCTCGTTTTGGAGCCCAGTGCCTAGTGAGCCTAGGATGCTGAGGTTTCCCCTTCTACCTTCTACCCACTTTTTCTTTCTTTTTTTCCTTCCCATTCACATCCTACTCTTCTCGGAAACTACAGGTCTGAATCTGACCTTTAACTCCTCCTTGTTTTATCTGTATGAATTAGATGTTTATAAAAGTAGTCATTGCTTAATACTATTAGCATAAACAAGAAACAAAAATAATTCATGTAAAAAGTCTCTAGGACTCAAATTTTAAAATCATGTGGCTGATGGTGGCACCTACTGGCCAAATGTGATATGGCATCCCGGAGCTGTCTTCCTAAACCCCGGTGGGGGGATGGGGGGGGCAAAGATAAACTATTGGGGTCCCTGAGGAGGTGGGGAACAGTCGGGACTGCCGTGGAGATTCCACATCCGGGAAGGCTCTGCAGCGTCCTCCGGATGTCAGGGATCAATGCCACCCATGCTCCGTCTGCATGAACGACCTTCGTAGGGGTCAGGAAGTTTCCGTTGGCCGGTTGTGACATCCGTTTCCAGGATCCTGTGTTAGGGGTACTGCAGCAGTCCCTGCAAGCTGGGCGTTGGTTTCAACAGTATCTATGAGCTTGCCTTCCTTCCACCAGGTGCTGACTGAGCGCTTGCTGTTGTAACACTCACTCTGCTTAGTATCAGCTATACCTTGGGATCCCCCTGTAACTATTTCTTGCTGTAACAATCTTACCCTTCACTTGGAATCTAAGGTTGGGCTTTCCATGGTAACTCCTCTGCTACAGATTGCTAAACCTGTGGGTTTCAATTCTACTCTGGTAGTGAGGGATATAGGAAGACTCACATACCTGGTTAAATCCAAGAAGAATTAGGAAGGATTGTACACTTTCCCTCTGAAATTTTTTTCACGGAAACCTACCGAACAGAGGGTCAGCTCAATAATTTTTAAGGAGAGATTTTGACCAGGAGAGGCCCAGGAATTTCCTCACTGAAGTCAGAGTAGAACTTTCCGGAGTGTTGACCTGAACCTAGACTGCTTGAGGAAAGAGTCCCAAGCTGTTCGGCACCTGGCAGCCCTGCCCCTGCTGGCAGGTGTGCATGCTGCTGCAGAGCGCACACTTTGTGTCCCTGGGGTGGGTCAGCTGGGCCCCCTCGTCCGGTTTGGGCCAGCCTGCCCAAACAGGCAGTCCCTTTCTGCTTTAATTCCTCGGCAAGGAAATGGAGGTGCGGCAGCTATCAGAGTTTTGTTATGAAGAAAACACAGGGGAATGCAGGTAAGACACTCAGCAGGTAGATTTGACACATATTCTATGCACAGTAAACCTTGCCCGTTAATATCTTTCGCTCCAATTAAACAAGCAAGCCTTTCCACGAGGCCTAGGATGCCTCGGGGCCCGGTGACCTTGCTCCTGCACCCGCTCTGCCTAGACGAGTTCCCCTCAGAGTCTCCCGAGTTTCCTCAGGGCCACAGTACCTGCTCTAAAGCCATCCCAGTGGCCCTGGCAGGAATTAACAACCACTGTGTTGCTAGTTGATGCTCGAAACTGTCCCCACGAGAGTGAATGGCTCTGTGGCTCCACCTCTGTCTTAATGTGCTACCCCCCGCCTCCTGGGTCTGAGCCCCAGGCAGGGCCCTTCATCACTGGCTGCGGACCACGTTCCTGTCCCTGTCCCTGTCCCCCGTCCAGCGCCAGCATCTCCCAGCACAGGCCCTGCCATGTGCTGAGCATCAGACAAGTGTTTGCCGTTGTGCTGGAATTTACTGAAGACACAAGGGCACAGGGAGCAACAGCAGCCGAGTTGGTGGGGTGGGGACGTTGTGAGTAGCTCCCAAGGAAGGACCCTTCCTTCTGAACATGCTGGACCTGCAGAGGCGCAGGGGCTCCAGCAGCTTTGCTCCCAGAGCAGCGGCTCAGGTCTGAGGCCTGGCCCTTCAGGGAGTCTGTTTGCTGTGTGAGCAGCTTCACGATCCCCTCTGTCAATGCTGTGTACAGGGACAACAGGGATGCCCTGCCTGGGGGTGCTGGGGGTGCAGGTGGGGTCGGCACAATGCCTGGACAGCCAGGTCCCCAGATGAGATCACGGCCCCACAGCAGGGAGAGGGCATCGGCTTCCAGACTTCTGTGACTGTCTGACTGTTTCACTGACGCACGCAGGAGCCCATGTGCCGCCTCACACAACTTTGACAATGAACGTGAGAGTGTGGTGTCGCAGGCGGCTTCGGGCCAGGCAGACCGCATCCCTCAGGCCCTTGGCGGCCCTTTTCCTGCAACTGTGCAGACTGTGTGTGACGCCGTTTACAGAGTCCGGACGCGGCAGACGTGACGAGGCAGGTAAACTGCGCGGCACACGGCAGGGGCCCCACACTATCATTCGCGGGTGCTTGGTAAATGACAGCTGTTTTTATTGTTAATAATAATAAGGACGCTAATGAAATGATGCTGCGACAATCGGGGAAGACGTAGAATGTGCAGGGGGGGCCGCAATGGGAGACCCCACGGGGACTGACCCCCTCCGAGCTGGACCCATCGAGTCTTTGAATCTCAACTTACTCATAGTTCCATCAAGTAACCGTGGGAAACTGTTGCGTCCTTCCATGTCCGGGCCAAAGGTCGGGCTACGCTGCCTCATTTCCTCGTGCCTGCAGGAAAAGGCAAGGCGTCGGCAAGGGGCATTTCCCTGGATTTTAAAAGAAGCACAGAGTGCATGCGGTCTGTCTTTTCACCTGATGACATTGGCCTTGGATGGCATGATGATAGCACCGTGTTGGGTGCATTTAAATAAGCCCTGCGTTCATGACTTATGGAATGACTTGCCACAGTGGAAATGCAACTTCATTTAATTTTGTTAAAAAAGCCCTGGCTGGTGTAGCTCAGTGGATTGAGCGTGGGCTGGGAACCAAAGGGTCCCGGTTCGATTCCCAGTCGGGGCATATGCCTGGGTTGCAGGCCAGGTCCCCAGTGAGGGCCATGTGAGAGGCAACCATACATTGCTGTTTCTCTCCCTCTCTTTCTCCCTCCCTCCCCTCTCTCTAAAAATAAATAAATAAAATCTTTAAAAAAATTGTTAAAAAGAAAAGCCGACGTCTGTTTTAGTTGTGCCACACAAACAAAACACCCCACTGTGCTGTTCCTTATAGAATCTTACAGAATTCACATACATTTTATGATACCAAGTTGAATAAGACGTGAGTGTTAAAATTTGGACTACATCTCTCATACCCACATGCGTCGCATTTGTCATTACCTCTGCGTTTCAGTTTGAGGAAAAGAAGATACAAAGTGGTGAAGCTCAAGTAAATGAAGCCCGTGACTAGTGTTTACCTGCGGATTAAGGCGGAATTACTCAGGAGGAGAGCTAAGCACCAGTTCAGATGGTCGGTCTTGAATGAAAAAATAAAAAAAAAGCTTTTGGGGACAATAACCATCACACGGGACTTAAGTCATTTTCTGGGAAGCTGCAGATGATGCAAACGAATGGCAATTTTTCAGTCAATCAGGCAAAAACAGTGAGCCGGTAACTCTGACTGAGGTCAGCACCTCCGAGACGCGGGCGTGGTAACAAGACACAGTGCACCTTTTCTGTTTTCCCAGATAAAGAAAGCCTCGGGGGAGTTGGGAACAACAATCCCAGGAATCTTGGGAGAAAAGCTTATGAATATGTTGACAAATAGCTCATCTTCCGTGCCCTTTATTTGTACCGAGTGAACAGGTTTCTGCAAATTGGAAACCATTTCTTAGTGCCTTTCCGCTCACCCCCGGCGGCCCTGGAGTTGGGAAGAGGCCCTGGCCCACCCGTTTCCTGTCCCTGGGGGCCCTGGGGGTCTCAGAGCTACAACAAAGTGAGAATTGTCCTCCTCGGCCGCTTGGAAGGTGAGCGACCGAGCAAATGTTGGGCCTGAAATCGATTTCGGTTACAAAAATAAATGCAGATCAGTTCTACGTTTTCCAATTCTGTGAGTGGCATGGGAGTTCAACCTTTGCTAGCACAGATATTTTCTTTAATTGCCTTTGTAAATTAAACTATTGATACCACTGGGTCTCTGAAGACAAGGGCATTCCCAGTGCACAGACGCCAAGATTTTCTAATGATTACTCTGCTGAGAACCAGGAAGCGCGAGAATGTTAATGCGCTTCTGGGGGCTGGCCACGCGGTCTCATGTCCCCGCTCTCCCTGTCCTCCCCACGTCCCAAGGCCCGGCCTCAGAATCCGAGGGTCAGCACGAGCCCGTGGGTGCGCTCTCCCGGGGCGGGCGTTCTCGGTGCTCTCTAAGCCGTGTTTCTCTAGTGTGCACACTGACCCCGGATGCTTGTGCGGTATGGCAGTTGGGGGGTTTACTGCCCGTGGAGATGTGGCGAGTCCGTGAGCATCATAAGCTCCTATGCCTAGAACAGAGCTGCCTCTCGGGCTTGGCTCTGGGGCCTCGGGGACGTGGTGAACAGAGACTGGCTGGAAGAGGCTGCTCAGAGAGACAAAGCGGGTGAGGGGGGTCCCCTCAGCATGTCTCCCCTTCACGTGGCCGCCCATGCTTTAGACCCCAAGGCCCTGCTGCCCCTCACCTTCTCCTGCTCTTTCTGGTGGAGGAGTGTTGAGTTCCGAATACACAGGCCTCCACTGGGGATTTTCCTCCATTTGTGCGTGTGTGTGAGTTTTAAAAGGGGAAGGAAAGACGTGCTGAGGAATCTGTCTTCAGGAGCCATAAGGAACCTGAGGGTCACGAACGGGGCATTGTGCTCAGCTCTCCTTGTTTCAAAACAAATTCTTCGATTACCTTCCACTTGCATTTCCCATAAATGACTTGGCTTTGCATTAGCACTTATGTGGCAGTAAAAGCCTATTACCCTGTGACAATAGTCTATTATAATGACATTATTTCACTTGGAAACACTGATTGTTTCTTAAATATAGGCTATCTACCTGGTCATTTCTAGTAAGTGCATTAAAATAGTAATTATTACCCTTGCTGGCCCTTTGGTAAGTCCCATGCGTATTATTCCAAGTCATGCCATGATGTCGGATGTTATTTCATTGGGCAAAATGCATAAGCATAACTTGTCACTTGCGTGATGACACTTCTTGTACACAAGTTCTTCGACACACAGAGAGACACACACAAACACACACCGCTCATTGAGGACTATCTTTGAAACTAGGAAGCCTGGCGTGTTTGGGACGGTTTCCATGGGGCCATCGTTAGCAGAAACGTCTTTCGCCCCCGAAAGGACTGCAAGTGGGGCGAGGTTGTGCGGTTGCCATAAAACTCACTCCTTCCCCTAACAAGAAGCTGATCCCGCACCTTTTCTTCTTATAGCCACCTCGCTTGGAGGCCTCAGAGACCTAATCACGCCGCCCAGCAAATCGAAACTTAGCGTGTCGCTCAGCCTTTCAACCCCCTGCCCCCTACCGAGTGACGGCACGCGGTGTTTCCGGTTGGCGTGTGCCCGTGGGAAAGTTCTGGCCTACCTTCCCCCATCACCTGCTTCCCGTCTCTTCCCACTTACCTGGCTCCTTGAGGTGCCACCGGATGTGACAGGGAGAGAGTCCATTACTGTCCTTGGTCCAGAGACACCTATCCGGGGACATTGCCTGCAGCGTCCCATTTCTTGTGTGTGAGTGTGCCCATGTACACACGCATATGCCTTGATTGGTGCAATTTCCTTTGCTTCATGTGTACTTCCTTTTTTTAACATGGCAAGATTCTATTGATGTTTCAAAAGTGTAACTCAAGACCATTTCTTTTTACTTTCTAAAGCTTCATTTGCATCTAAGCTCTTCTAGCCCCTTCCCCCCATTTATTTTCTCTCTCTCACACATACCCCGACCACGCCACCCTCCACCAGCTCCACACGCCTCCGCTCTGGGAAGGTCTCTCACTGCAGTCCGCTTGTGGCGTGCCCATATTCCGTCACATTAATTCTTACCACACAAAGGGGTGTATTGATATGTCAAGGTCCCCGTGGTTACTGTGGCTCGTCTCCAGAGACCAGTGCCCCGATGTGCGGGCGGAGGTCAGGAGTGTCCTTCGGGAAAACAAACGCCCCATCGTCACTGTGTTTTGCTGGGTTCGGACACTGTGAAGACTCATTGCTCCTCCATAAAGTCTAAACCCTTGTGGCCCTCGCTAAGGGACGGGGCCCTCACCAACCTCCTCGTGTGTGTGTGAGTGATGCCATTCAATCCCCACTTACCGCCAGCACACGTCTTACCAGGGAAGACGCAAACTGAGATTAAGGTCACTTAGGGGATTATAAGTCACCTTTACTTATTTCCAATAGAGTTAACATTTCAAACGGGAGGCCCGAGAGTCAGACTATGGAATAACTTACGTATTTGGGTTAGTCCTACTAAGAACCTGCTGTTCAACAAATCCTGCATAAGCCGGAAATTATTATGATGACTGCATAAAATATGAGCTACGTCCGCCTGACACCCACATGCCAGGCTCAATCAAGACATCACTTAAAATAAGTTTACTGGACAGAGCAGTAAAAATGCATTTCACAGACACAGTGATGGAATAGGAATGGATACGGTGAGACAGAATGAATTACTGGATTCACCAGATGATTGCTAGACAGGATTGTCAGAAAGAAGTCTGAATAAATTAATTATCGACGTGAAATATTAGTCACAGAAGCTGCCCCATGCATTTTTCAAATTAAGGAAAGATCGAGTGGAAGACGTTATGAATCCAAGGGGAAAAATTATAGAAGGAACAAAATATATGTGGTTTTATCGAACTAAGGAATGTGTTACGGAGAAACGTGACTGATCCATTCAGAGGCAAACACAATATCACTTGTACAAGTATTAAATTACCCACAGAAAAGCCAGCATGTAGGAAATTGTACATAGTTGATTAAATACAGGGTCCGGCAGAAGTAAGGCATGCTTGAGTCGTGGTTGGGAGGGTAATCATATGGGTGTAATAATTTATAGTTTTAATTTGAACATTTCACCTACAATGGCATAGGCTGTGCTTGAGTCTGATATTGTTATGTTCCAGAATGACATGCTTCTGATTTTTGTAATGAAAGAGTTTGTAATAAAAAAAAAGGGGGGGGCGTTATTTGTGCCAGACCCTGTATAAGTGAAAACTATGGGCAGAGTCTTACTTTCATGTTTGCCCTTTCCCAAAAGCAAGTTTGGTTGTAACACTTCTGATGCCTTCCTTTTTGGTACAGCCAGTTTGTTGAGCCAGGAGGAGGTCAATGGTCTGGCAATCTGCAGTTCGTGCAAATGTGA
This sequence comes from Micronycteris hirsuta, assembly GCA_004026765.1. Lineage (NCBI taxonomy): Eukaryota > Metazoa > Chordata > Mammalia > Chiroptera > Phyllostomidae > Micronycteris > Micronycteris hirsuta. The sequence goes on from PVJI01001079.1 coordinate 180,150, forward strand.
AACATCCTGGTTTAGGTGCAGTCCGGTTAAGGGGACTGTTCCATTTTTTAACCCCTCCTGAGCTGCTATAGGAGATGAATTTTAAACACTCATTAAACCACCAGAGTGCACTGAGGATGAGTACAGTAATGGCCATGCTTTGCTCACTAATGTTCCCCTGGGATGGTGACCAGCTACAGCGGTGACGGTTCCAGTGGCCTCTGCTGTGGAATCAGCCAGAGTCACAATGGGTTCTCAAGCTGCAGCCGGCCCAGTGAAAGTCAGGCATGGGCCACCACACACCCACACACCCTTGCGTCGCTTTCCGTGGGCGCCTCGGCACCCAGGGAGGTGGCAAGGGTCGCAGTGCTCAGTTTAAACAAAGGGAAGATGGAAGCAGCTGAAAGTTGTCATTTTTGCCCCCTACAAAAGGAGGGTAGAGGGGCAGGAAGGGAGAGAGTAATGGCAGTGGGAGGAGTGACGCCGTCCTGGTCACTGTGCCACTTTGTTTCAGCGCCTCCTTGCTGAGTGCGCCAGTGCAGATGCTGATGACACCAGAACAACCCTTCTGCGTGGGGTTTAACCACCACCCATACGGCTCTTCCTCCAAAGAAATGTCCTCTTCCAAAACACAAGCCCCTATGAGGTTATGCGGACTAACCTCTTTTTCTGAATAGCGAGGGGCTCAGGAGACCCTGTAGGAATTGCCTTAATTACCTGGGAATTTCAGTGAGGAGCCGAATTTTATTTACATACTACTTTTACAGATTCAATACGGCATGTTCAGTGGAATAAGAGAAAAGTTTATTATCTAAAATGTTACATTGCCTAGCATGGGATTGCTAAGTTGAGTTGCTATGGAAACGCTCAGGAAGTGGTACCTAAGTGCTTTTGGGGGCAGGGGGGCACTTCCGTGGAGCTTTTCTTTGAGATAATGTTTATCTAACTAATGGATTCTTAAACTGGTTGGATTATATCAGTACATGTTTCCAAGCTATTCATGTTTCCCTTAATTCAGCAGAATTTCTACATGGAGATTGCAAAATAATTCTTCATGCTGATAAAAAGGTTCTTGCATCCCTGTCATGACTTGAAGTCACAGTGACCTGGTGTCATCTGCAGAAAGAGGATGCATGATTCAGAGAAAGTTTCAGTGTCTGGCGTGGTGTAACCCAGATCTGAAGCCGTCACTCCCATATATGTGCGTACTTTTTACGTACAGTGTGACTGCTTCTACTGCGCTACGGAAGGCACAAAATCGATGTGGTTTTATCAAACCAAGGAATGTGTCGTGGAAAAACTGGAGGGAGGCTTTCAGAAGTAACCCCAATATTATTTGTGCAAGTGTTAAATTATCCACAGGAAAGCCATGCAGGAAATTATATATAGTTGATTCACTATGAAATGAAAACTTCAGGTGAAGTCTTATTTTCATATTTGCACATTGCCAAGGGTAAGTGTCCACTGCATGGCGTCACCGTGCGGTCGGACCTACAGCTCAGGAAGTGAGCGGTGGCCCTGAGTGTGGGTGGGGGAGCACCCCATCTCTTCGCAGCCTTAGGAACGGAAAGCTTGCGGGCAGAGGACCATCAGGAAGGAGCACACACTTGGGAGCTAAGGGAACAAATCTCAGCTCACATAGCAAAATTGTGGCAATAATTGCCCTTCATTTGTCCCTACTATGTTCAAGGTAGTTCTTACCATCCTTTTGAAGGATAGCAAACTGAGTCTTGGATCATGTAAAAAAGTAGAAAAACGGGGAATAAGTCTCTGCGTATCTGATCACAAGTCTCAACACTCAATTCTACAGCCTTCTTAAGGAAACTGTAGAGACACTTGAATGACTAGTAAGTGCAATCTAGAATTATTCTGAGTTTTCAAGTCAACTTAATGATTTCAGAGAACTTCAGCCATGTGTGTATGCTTGTATGACTTTCTTTGCTTAGTGTTTTTTTTTTTTTTCCTAGTTAATCTTCTTATCTTTCTGCCATTCTGAAAGGATGATGAGTGTCACTTGTGGCTTTTGAGTGGGCTTTAGGTTACCATCGGCAGGAGAATGATGTGGAAATAGTTGTGATTCAATCCTGGCCATATTTATATTTGGATCGCTATATTTTTATCATGCTCTCAGCAGCCAGATGCCGGTGGCGCTCCAATGGTGCCCCAGGTGTCCGGTCCTGGGAGGCTGGACTCTGGAGAGGAAGGACGCCTGACAGTGGAGTGCCTTGCATGGCTCTGGGTCTCAGAGAAGGGGCCATGATGCTGTTTCATGTAGAATTTTTTGAGGGATCTCCATACTGTTTCCCACAGTGGCTGCACCAGTCTGCATTCCCTCCGACGGTGCATGAGGGCTCCCTTTTCTCCACATCCTCATTAGCACTTGTTTGTTGATTAATTGATGACGGCCATTCTGGCAGGTCTGAGGTGAGATCTCATTGTGCCTTTAAATTGCATTTGTCTGATGATTAGTGATGTTCAGCATCTTTTCATATGCCTGTCGGCCATCTGTATGTCCTCTCTGGGAAGTGTCTATTCAGGTCCTTTGCCCATTTTGTAATTGGGTTGTTTGTTTTTGGTGGATATTTTTTTTTTTTTTTTGGTGTTGAGTTTATAAGTTCTTTATGCATTTTTGGATATTAGCCCCTTATCAGATGCATCATTGGTGAACAGCTTCTCCGATATGCTGGGTTGTCTTTTCACTTTATTGATGGTTTCCTTAGCTGTGCAAAAACGTTTTAGTTTGATGTAGTCCCATTTGTTTATTTTTTCTTTTGTTTCCCTTGCCCGAGGAGATGTATCAGAAAAAAATTTTGCTATGAGCAATGTCCGCAATTTTACTGCATGAGTTTTCTTCTGGGACTTTTATGGTTTTGAATTTAACATTTAAGTCTTTTAATCCATTTTGAGTTTATTCTTGTGCATGGTGTAAAAAGGTGGTCTAGTCTTATTTTCTTTTTTGTACATATCTGTCCAATTTTCCCCACATCATTCGTTGAATAGGCTGTATTTACCGCATTGTATGTTTCCGCCTCCTTTTGCGAAGATTCTTTGCCATGTAACAACAGCAAGTGCCACTGAAGAGCGAGCCATTGTCACCATGGGCTAGTGTAGCATTCTCTGTCTCCAGGGCCATTTATTTCTCACAAGCCAGGGATGGAAAATCATGTCATTTCTCCCATTTATAGACAAAGGTACCTAGATACCATCATTACAGAAATTATAGGCCTCTGAATCAGGGACCTAGTTTGAGATCACGTTCTTGCACTTGAAAACAGGACATTTTTTAGTGAACCAGGTGTCTGCTGCCGTTCTTGCCTGGAAGGTGAGCCACGGGCCATCCCACATGCGTCCTTGGTGAGGCGCACGTGGCCGAGCAGGATTCTGCATGGCTGACAGTACAGCAATGTGTAGCCGGTACTTTAACATTACACCAGAAGTTATGTTTGCATTTGCGGCTCCTCTCCGGTATAGTGATCGTTTTCTAATATAAACATTTATTTATTTATGCCTTTGCTCTTTTTCTAAAGACATCATTCTTGGGCATGGTGTACATTTTTATTTTTTTAAGTTAATTATTTTTAGAGAGGGGAAGGGAGAGAGAAAGAGAGAGAGAGAAACATCAATGTGTGGTTGCCTCTCAAGCACCCCCTCCTGGGGACCTGACCCGCAACCCACACATGTGCCCTGACTGGGAATGGAACTGGTGACCCTTTGGTTTGCAGGCTGGCACTCAATCCACTGAGCCACACCAGCCAGGGCTACTTTTTTTTTAAATGGCCTGTTTCCCCAAGCATGAATCATGTGGTCCAATACAATATTTATTCAAGGAAATATGTATCCATATATATTTTATATATGTAAAATAGATATGTAAAAAACCAACATATTTATATATGTATATATGGAACTACATATGGGCATATGCATGTATGTATATATGAATGTTTCCATACATTACTTATATCTGAATATATGAAAGAATAAACTAGTGTTTTATATATCAATGTGCATGAAAATATATCTGTGCATGATATTTCCATATATACATGCTGGGGTAGGCAAAAGTAGGTTTACAGTTGTTCCTATGGAAAGTTACACAACAATTACTCAATAACAATACAGGAATAAACTCCGTGTGCTATGTCCTTGCCGCTGCAGCCCTACCTTGCCCTGCCCTGTGGGCGTGTGTGCCGTGTACGTGGATGGAGGTCAGGACTCGTGGAAATGAAAAGTGGACAGAAATGTTAAAACTCAACCCTGTTGCTAAAATTGAATCTCACTTTGTATTTCCCGAGTTTCCTCATAAACAGGACGTGAAGAAAAGCTCAGTGTTATACGGTGTCCTTTATTTACAAAATGCACTGCAGAGGAAAACGGTTTCCATGGAATACATTCAGACGCCATTGGTGGGGCGGCAGGCAGTGGGCAAGACTGCGTCGCTGGGTTGAACCCCAGTGCGACTTCAAAGGCCATCAGTTAGACCCCTTCTGGAACGAAGCAGGGAGTGCGTCTGAAACCCCATCAGGAAGTTAGGGTGGTTTTCCCATCACTACGTGTTTAAAAACACGTGTTTAGGAAAACTCACGCTGATACCAGACCTTACACACCTGTGAGTCTTGCCTGTCACATAACCTAAATCATCCTGCGAATCCCTCCGGGGCCTCCGGTCGGTGTCGTGTGTGTTCAGTTCACCCTAAAACTTCCTCAGTCATTTATGACACATGATTATTCGTACATGGAAAACACCGGGCACTAAGATGCAGATGGGATATTATTACGGTGAACAATGTGTGCTATCTGAATGTGAAACTCAGCTTCTCGACGCTCTTGGAGTGGCAGAGTGGAAAGGTTAGAATGTGGCCTTGGCGCTGATGGTATCTGTGGCTGATTGTTCTAATTTTCCTTCCCGACACTTTACCAAGTCATTAACTATTTTCCATTTGCACTGAACGACTCCATAGTCACAGGCTTCCTGCAGTACCATATGGTCTCTGATGACTTATTTCTAATCATATTAATTGTACACAGTTAGCATGATAGCTGAATTATATTAATTTGGCTACAAACTTGATACAATTTACAATATTGATTGCAATAGCATCGCATTCTCTTTTCATAAATCTGCCCTGTAATTCCATCAATTTTAAGCATGTGGTTAAATTGTTTGGTTTGATTTCAAAATTGTATTTTGACAAGAGTAAACTCAAAATGTGGAAAATGATGATTTCCCATTGAAAGGCAAACCACACCTGCTGGGACCGTGCAGCCGTGTCTGGCGTGTCGTGTGTGACCTCTCACACCAGGATGATTCGGACACGCCCGAGGTCCTCCTGGAAAAGACGAATTTCCGCCCCTCCTCTAGGCCACCACCTTCTCTGCGGAGGCAGAAGACAGGAATCTGGCTTCCCAAGCAGATTCTGTCTCCGTTTTTATGGTGAATTTTATCTGCATAGGAGAAATGTGTGCTTAAGGAAAATAGTAAAATCTTGAACGCGCGTATCTGTGTGAGAAGAATCCTTGTATTTGATCACTAACTATAATTCTAGGTTAAAGTCACAGTCGCATATAGATGCGCATACATGTATGCACGTGCATGCATATATCACCACGCAGTCACATGCTAGCAGACAAATATGCGCGTGGCTATGTCAGTGCGTAGTGAAACTACGCAATGAGACAGAACTCTGTGTCGGTAGCACCTAAGAGGCATTTTCCCCACGAGAGCCGGGAACCCACTTTCCTCTTCTGCTTTCCTTTTCTCCCACGGCGGGGCGGGGGGGCACCTTTTGCATGGAAGTGCGTTTGCTGGTGGTCTGGGGGGAGTGCAGGTCCCGCTGCAAACCGAGACCACGTGGGTTTGTTTCTGAGGCCCCCACACACCTTCCCCGTGGGTCCCGAGTGGCTCAGCCCATCCGTGAGGCTGTGCCGTCCCCGATTCCCTGCTCCTCTCCTCACTCCCCCCTCACCACCCCCAGGTCTGGCGCTGATGGTCTCCGGCAACTAGTCCCTGGCAGAAGCTCACAACTCGCTTTCCGATGAAACTTCACCTAGAACCTTAGTCTCATAGAGGCAGGGGGCACGTGCCCTTTCTCCAGGGTGTCGCTGTCAGGGACGTTCAGAAGGCGTCTGATACAGGCTTGTGCTGCGTGGAAAGGGAAGGAAAGCTTGGGGGGGCACTGACCGGCACAAACGCAGGGAATGCCTCCGACTGCCTTTCAGCCTCGTGGGCGGCCTGTGCATCCCCCTGGAGCACGGTGCCTTCCGAACCCCTTCCCTGTTTCTCCACGCGTGCCCCTTCGTGGTGACTCGCTGCACACGCTTTACTCTGCAGCTTCCCGTTTTTGTCCATCGCCCCCCACCGCCCCCGCCCAGTCTTCCTCACTCCTCCTTAGTGAGGCCGCTTCCCAGCGGCCTGGGTGGGGGTCTTTGCAGATCCTCACGGGCTGTCTTGCTTTTTCTATCACCATGCAGCTCTGCTTGGGAGCAGACCTTCTGGCATCGATTACTTACATGTTTTTAAAACAAAAATTATTAATATTCGGAGTATGTGTCCTCGTTGTGAGAACTCCTTAAAGGAAAGATGTAAGCCTGGGGTGTCGCTGTCTCCCGGGACTTGGCCTACCCCCCGGGAGAAAACACGGGAAGCCTTTGCGTCTGTCACGTAGAAGGACAAGCAGTGAGGAGCGCAGGAAGGCCACCGACTGAGCTATCTGCACCGTTAACCACGCCCCTTCTCCCGCATCCCAGGCGGTGCTGCTCCAGTTCTCCTGCGGTCTTCCGTGCCGTTCTGTAGTGTCCTGTGGCCTGTTTCCTGGGGCCAGAGCCCTCCCCAGGTGCAGTGATGACGCCCACCCCCACGTGTCCTTCCTAACACAGTGCGGTGACCTAGCCCTGCCACGGCGTGTCCACAGCGCGGGGCCCACACGGGACTGGGGCGCCGGGCCTTCCGTGTCGTGCAGGAGGCTGCGAGGTCCGTGCCCAGCTGCAGCTGGTTACAATGGAGCGCTGATCCGGTTGTTCAGATGAGAAGCAACAAAGTTTTGCGCTGGCATTTTCAAGTCTATTGATCTGCAGACGCGCATTAGGAGACCGTCCAGCCCTCGGTTCCGCTGACACTGGCGCCGTCGATGGATTCAGACCTGCCACGTCCAAGTCTAGGCCACCCCGTGTGGTACCACTTCACTTCCTGCTGGGCCAAGTCATGGCTCGGGAGGACACTTAAACTACATCTACATAATCAATACATTTTAAAGTGGACAATGAGTATCTATGAAATATGAAGATCAATCAAAGAAAGTAATATACACATAAAATTACCGTCCAGTTATCAATTTATTTAGGAAAAATGGTTGTATGACTAAATACTATTTTATCAGTTAAATATTAATTCTTATTATCCACCTAATGGTGATTAAGGGTCCCCACCACTGTAACTTTGGAAGATCTGATTTCAAAAAGCTAAAGTTAGTAGAGATTTTGATGTTCTAGACCATGTTGTCACCCGTAATTTCTATGCTGGTACAAAATGCTGAAGCACGTTCCAGAGCATTCACATGGCCTGGGTTACCGGACATGCTCACCTCACTGAGTATTTGTTGAAATGATAAAATAATGCTTCATTATTTGCACAAATAGACCTTCTATAAAATGGATTAATTTTAGTATAGAATAAATCTAATTTTCCTGTAATGCACAGGAAATTCATGATATATTTAGGAAGTAGGCTGAAGCTGCCATACATGTCATTGAAATCTGTTAGGAAGTATCGTCTGTTACTGTTGCAACTCTCCATTGTGTGTGCAGTGACATACTGCAATGGGGCGTGCACCTGGTTTTATGCAATTATACAATCATTATTAATTATGCAATTGGCAGTACGTTATTACAAACATGCAAGAAATTTAGAGAGAGGAGACTGACCTTCTTGCAACTGCTCTTCATCTCACGTTGTGATTGGACGATGCAACACTGGCCGCACCCGAAGAATGCCGCTCTATTTCCTAGAGTTATTTTCCTGTATCTGATGCAGTTCAGTGACAGCCCTGGACACTCTCAAACAACAGGATGAGCTCCCCAAACGCATTTTCTAGAGGCTGCGTGTCAGGGGCTTATCTCGGCTGTTTCCATCTCAAATTCCTGAGGATCCTCCCTATTAGGAGGTTCTTTCTCTCATGCAATGTGCACACCGGAGTTGGCCGAGCCCTGGAGACCCTTGTGGAGGCGTTGCAAGGAGGTTCCCCGGGGACCTGACTTTCCTGACTTTGAGGAACACGTTTCTCTGGGGTTGCTGGGAAGAGCGAACATGCGCACTGGTGTTTGCTCATTAGGATGAGAAGGAAAAGCAAACCAGAAAGCTTCTGATGCTTATTTTTAGAAATTTCTTTTGTTTGCAGAAAGAATACAGAGAACAGGCATATTTGTCGCCATAAATTAAACTTTTGTTTTCGGGTAGGTTGGTGGCATGTTTATGTACTTCTGATTTTTTTTTTGTTCTTTTTAATAAATGTTAGCGAGTTTAATGTCTCATCAAAACACAGACTTTGGGTGGAAGTGATTATTTTTTTTAAACAGAAAGACCTTTCCTAGCATTCTGTGTTTGATTTTGACTTTTTTCTAAGCTCATTTTCTTCCGAAATATATTTTTTCTTAAGACCCAAGCATGCGGTATTTCTTTCACTCTGACTTGATCAATGAAGTGTATGTTAGTGATTTAGAATGAGCTTCACATATTTTTAAAAATAGTTTTCTCCACTCTTTGTCATACATAAATATCTACATCTGCGAGAAGAATCTTAGAAGCAAGCTAAAACCTGTCCCTTTTGGGACTGAAGGTTGATGTGAGTTTCCGCAGGTCAGGAAGACGAGGCTGTTTTTCAGAATCACTGTTCATGCCTAGAATGTTGTCAAGAAGCGCGCGCTTTAATGCGCTGTCTTCTGACATGAGCATTTCATCTGCTTCTCCAGGGTTCAGGGAGGCGCAGCCATTACCCTCAATGCCAGTGCCTGCCTGGTGGAAGGGGGGTAGGAATGGGTTCTCTCTCCGAGAGCATGGGGGAGGGGAACACGGGCCTCATACACTCCGGACATTTCTGTCCCGGCTGCTTTAGGGAGAGAGACGGTTTCTGAAACATCGTTTTCCTTCCTTTGTGCTCCCTTTATAGCTCGTCTCTTTAGTGGACTCGAGGATGCTGAGTAAATTAGGGCCCCTTCTCTGTATTGGCCAGTGGAAGCGCTCCGTGCGTGTTTGCGCTGGATTAAAAGGGACTCGCAGTGGAAAACGTTGGTCCCTTCTTGGCACTGACCATTCCGTTTGTTGGGGCCAGTGCTCTGATTCGGGCAGATGGCACTGATTTCACTGTGTTAGAGGAAAAAAGGAAAACAGCATACCTTTTCCTATTTCTCTGCAGTACTGGTATTTGAAACCATATCCTTACAATAAAATTGTGTATTAAAAAGAGACAAAAGGAAACCACAGCATCAGTGAGTACAGATCTTTCATTTTAATGACCACTAGAAATTCTTTCAACACACAAAACCTCTGGTTGTTAGAACCCCAGCAATATGTTAAAGTAAATACTGGGTACCACGTATTACATGAAATTTTAATTCATAGTAATGGATGAAAAGCACATTCACTCTTTATTTGGTTCCAAGCCCAAACTCACAATTGCCCTTCCCCCCCACACACACTCCTGTGGTACCTGCCTGTGGTCCTCACGCCGATAAGTTCAGTAGATTGCGTCTTTTACATTATGTTCCTCTAGAACAAAAATATTCAAATAACACTTTTATATGGCTCAACTTAACATAGTAGTTTTGATAAGCGATTCCTATTCAAACAGTTAACAAACAGTATTCAAGGTAACAAACAGTATTCAAGGTAGCTTGACTGAAGAAACTTCACCAATGAGAGTCTGTTCTGAACTGATACCAGGCTTTGCCTTTCTTATTTAAGCAGATTAACCTGAGATTTGATGGCAGGGGATTGTCTGCCGTTCTCTTATTCAGCCTGCGCTTCGCAGCTTTCTAGACCCGACAGAAGAAGAAATGAATGCGGCCGTGAGTGTCGATGCCCTGGAGTCGGTTGGAGTTTCCTCGCTCCATCTTTTATTGCTTGTCGCAGTAACCCTTTCCTCTTCCCCCGCCTGTCTCCGAAACACTCGAACTCCTCCCCTGATAGAATCTGATCGCAGTGGGTGGGATCATGCAGGCAATGCAAATCCGAGAACGAGTATTCTTTTACCGCCTTGCTTTCAATAGTGTCCCTATTTTATCCCGCTCTTTAGCTTCATATTGCGGGAAGGGTAGCAGTTCAGTTCGATGTGCTTCAGACTACAGGGTCGTGTAGTTTCCTTGTAAGCCATTTACACACCATGAGCTAATTTATAAAGCTCCCATCTTCATTCTTTATGTAATGTAGTATATGGGTGATATGTGAGGTGCTTCCTTAGTCTTCCTCTTCAGTTTCCTCAGAGTAAATATATTGTTACATATGAATTATGGAGACTTCCAGTTGACTGATTCTCATTAACTCATCGGAACGGTAGAAAGATGCTGTTCGCTTATCTATGAAATACAAAATTATATTATCTGCATATTTTTCCCTAAAAACCTAATTGGAAAGCGTGTACACACACATCCAAAATCTACTAAGTGTAATAGTTCACATAATAATTCCAAGCATTTGTCATGTGCTTCCATGAAGTAAAAAACAAAGCAAGAAACAAAAAAAGATGACCTCCTTTGTTCAGCTCACCTGTAGAGTGAATAGAAAGGAATAATCAAATTATTAATGGCTGGAGAATAAACTCTGAAAAGAAGAAAAGAAAAACAGCAAGGTGCTCATTTATAAGAGAAAAATAAATTGAGTATGCGAAGAGCAATTTGAATATTTAGAACCTAAATCATCTCATATAAATCATAACTCTTGAAGCTCACTCCCAATTCAGTCCTGGGGATTAATGTGGGTTAATGTGGCTCGATTCTTTGAAGTCCCTGTCACAAGCCTTTAAAATCATATGAAATGGTGAAGTTCAAGCACTTTCGCTTTGCGTTGGTAGAGGCTACTGCAGCAGTTCCTACGAGTGATTAGAGCAAGTGGTCTTCACACATGATGAGTCCGCCGGGTACCCCAGTCGACTAAGCCCCTTCCTTACTCAGAGAGTCGCCAAGATTCCCCGCATCATTTTGAGGGAGCTGCTGTTCCTACCATGGGGACAGAGGGGGCGCTGTGTCACAGGGCGGTGAGGATGCTGCTGGAGGTGAACTTGGATTTCATCAGGCGCTGCAGGTCACCGAAGGGGGCCCCTCAGCGCATGCGCTTAGTGAGCCGTGGAGAGGTCTCGAGTCCACGCCGAGGTGCGCTGGAAGCTTAAACGTATACCCTGAATTTCAAACATTTAATTTAAGTAAAAGAATGGGAGCTCCCTCATCAATAATGTTCCCATAAATCACAGGTAGAACGGTAATATTTTGGATATACTAACGTTAATGTTATTAAAACCAACTTTAGCCATTTCTTTTTACTTTTTATTTTAAACAAGGCCAGTAGAAAATTTTAAGTTGCATACGTAGCTTGCACTCTATTCCTGCTGAAGGGCCTGGATTTGCTCTCGGGTCTGGCTGCAGAGGCCGGGTGGTGGCGCAGCAGCTCCTCCCGCACAGGGGCGAAGCCAGGCCGGGACCCCGGAGCCCGGCGCTGCTCGGCTGGGACTGAATGCCCTTGCCGTGACCCCCGTAACCCCTGCGCACCTGCGCTTGGCAGGTCAGAGCACTCTTAACGCCTTGCTCGCGCATACGGAAACTACTTTATGTTCCTTATGACGTTGGACAGTCCATCAGCCCTTGGCCAGAAATCTCTTTTATTTTACTTTTTTAATTTGTGCAAAACTTTTATTTAATTTTTAAAATTTTGCCCACCATGTGGCCTTAATATCTACCTAGCCAATATGTCTTTCCCTTTCTGGGTTTTTATAAGGGATAAAATAAATGTGTTTGTACTTTAACCAATGTCGAAATAGTAGAATACTCAGGCCAAGTCTAACTCTGGGTAGGCAGGCTGTGTGCACTCACATTCCATGGTGCTGCCGGTTTGGAAGCACAGGAAAGAGGGTTCAGGGCCGGATTCTGCCACTTGCCAGTGGCATCGGCCTTGTTGCAGCCTCACCCTCGGTCACAGTATGTCTGGGTAAGAGGAGGGACAGTGAAGGCCACGCCCTTGGATTTCAGTTGGCCGTCAATGGAACACTAGGAGTGAGGTTCTCATCTGATAGCTTGGCATGTGGGCGTGCAAAATGCTAACTCTTGCAATGTCGTGTGTATTTTAATTTTTCTACTTTGTATCATGTGTCCAAGACACCTTTGCAGAGAGCGTGTGTGCTGGGGATTTATCAGACAGGCATCTGCGTTCCCCCAAATTGGTCGCCGCTGCATCTGCGCCCTTCTCGCTTGACTGAATTCCGTACCCAAACCGTGTGTCGGGGGTGCATTCTGGGGCTGTGACCCTATGAGAGGTTTCCCCTGGGACTCAGTATTTTGAATATTTTTGGCTCAAAGGAGTTTAATGGAAGGTTTTAAGCAGCAAGAAAAACAAACTACCCCTCCCCAAATTTGTGTGGTTGACAACCAGCTCTTGGGGGAATGAAGAATACTGCTTTTTTCCTAATTTAGTTATTCATGGGTTCAATATCCATTTAACAAGGAACAGATTTCCTCTTTAAGAATTTTGTCCCCCAGCTCAGAAAGGCAAGTGTTTTCATGGTATAAGTAGATTTTCTTAAATAAATTTTGGCTTGATCATAAGGCTTTGGTATTTCTTAATTATTATCCAACTAGAGGCAAAGCCGCCTGGAGGGAATAGACAGGTATTTTAGATTACTACACCATCGCTCAATTAGCCATTAGGAAAACATCTGTTGAGAGCACATCAGACGTTGCGCTAGGTCAGTGTATATTGGGGCCAAGAGATATGCGCAGACCCAGGCCTCACGGAGCAGACGGCGTGGGGAGAATGAAGGCATCACCTAAATTATTAGGTGAATAAATACTGTGCCAGCCAGGTGCAGCCTGTTGTGCTTGGGAATGGCCGGTGTGTCTGACCTGAGGGAGGTCAGGAGGACAAGGAGGCGTCCACTGGACACAGGGCATTTCAGTCCATCAGGTCTGCAGAGGAAGCGGTGCAGAGATGTGTGCCGAGTGGGTCTGCCTTGCTCCTGACGAAGCTCTGGTCTGGTGAGATCAGACTTCCACGCAGGGCTGCTGGGACCCTAAACCAGTACCCCTTCTTAGAAGAGACACAGGAGCGAATGCATGTTGAGTGTTTAATAACTTATGTTGATTAAGTTATTAGGACTCGATAGTGAATGTGACCGCATTGATATTTCAAAGGTCATTTCCATGAATTCTTCCTTGTCTACTAAGCGACCGACTTCCATTAATGCTTTTCTAGGGAAGTATTTTTGAGCCAGCCATAAATTATAACTTTAGATTCAAAGTTTGGAATTGATCATTACTTTGGAAAGTGGCCAGTATCCCCTTAATGTATATTAACAATTAGCTAATATCCCTGAATAGTCCATTTTATGGTAGGAAATCATTACACGTATGATCTTTAAATAAGGCTAAGGAAATGCACGTTTCTATAATATATGACTTTTATGCCTGCATGATATCACGGCCCCTTTTTACAGAATTGACACTAACAGAGGAGGAAACCAGAGGGCAGCTGGTAACTTCAGAGCTTGCTCTAATAACGTAAGATCCTGAACATAGAATTTATTGTATAATCCGCCATTGGGATCACTGATCCTTCCCCCGCTCGGTATCATGAACTTTGCAGCACCTGACTCTTACATTATCTTTGCACCTGGAAGAACATAGCGCTTATTTCCAGATCTAGGTGTGATTGCAGTCACCCTCTCCCTACACAGTCACAGCCATTCACATATTGCAAGGGCAAATATGATGTTATCAGTTTGTTCAAATGTTAATATGTCTCTTTGCCAGAAAATATCAAAAATGAGGAAAGAGTCCTTTCACAGAATGCTTAAGGTGTTTCAGAGTTAGCAGCAGCCCAGAACACCGCAGCTGGCCACTGGAGGAGTTCCCGTGGACATGAGGAATTCAGTATCTGAAAAGCTATTTGGAGCCCTGCTGAGCTCACTGGGATTTGAAGATTATGCTCTCGACTTATGGCACTTGCTTCTGAGAGCTGTCCCATTCTTGTTGTTTGCTCTCTCTGGGAGTCCACTGTCAGATGGCAGCTATGGGAAAGGCGGGTCCTCCAGCTGAACCCCCTGTGGGGGGGTCCTCCCCACTCCCACACACATCACACACATGCACATGTCATGTGTGTTGGCTGTCCCCAGTGAGGTGCACGGTAGGCGTGCTCCACAGTGAGACGGTGATGCTCAGGTCCTGGCTGAGGGGCAGTGGAGCAGGAGTTGGGTGAACACTAGGGCAGCCCAGTCTGCTCGGATGGACCATGGGTTCCTCCGACGTCAGCGTCAGTGACTGCGGGGCTCACTGTGCTCTGGCCCTTTGATGCTGAGGTGTCCCTAGATCTTTCTGACACTATGTGTGGAAGGACAAGTGTCTCTCGCTGTCACTGAGCTCATGCTTGGTTTTGCCTGCATGCACTCCTGCACTTTGCAAGCACCTGGATGTCTGAGATATTTCTAGAAGGGGCGGCAAGATGCAGAGCCTCTGCCTGCAGACCCAGTGGCCGTGGAAAGAAGAGACAGCCCAACGGGATAAAAGCGCAGAGAGTAGTGGCAACGACACTGCCTCCCCGAGTGAAACAGACCGGCTTCCTCAGTCCAGATAATCTGAAAACCCTGTGCCTTCTTTGTCCCTCCCACACTTTTTTATACTTTTCTCTTCTTATTTTTGTCTCACCAAGTTTCTGTATTTCTGGTACAAGGAATCCTGGCCGGTGAGGAGTTCGGGCTGACTATGTGAGAGGTCAAGCCTGGGTCACGGGCGCTGGGCGGGTGGGGCCTGAGTTCAGAATCCCGAAGGTGACAAGGCACACACAGCCACTTCTGGGGTTGCTGGAGACAGAATAAAGCAAAGTGGGGAAAAGGCTTCTTTCTAACCTGGTATCCTTTCTCTCCCGATTTGCTCAGAATGGCATTCAGGACTCCTTCCCATTAAACAAGCAAACAAACAAACAAACAAAAACCCCGAGGTCCATTGTGTGCGGACGGTTTGGGAGAGGACCCCTGGGAAGCGCGGCCGCTCCCTGCCACAGCTGGCTGGTGCCCAGTTCAGCACCCGGGGTCGTTTATAGCCCCCTTCTGTCCTCTTCTGCTGCTTCTGTCCTCTCTGTCTGTGTGACTTCACACTCTATTTTGAAATTGAAGATGATTTGAAAAAGTTGCCAGGTGGTATCTCAGCCCCAAGGAGGTTAGTTTTGAGTGCAGCTGCACAGGGAACTGAACCAGCGAAGGGCCCAGGCCTTTGGCGGCTGGTGCTCCTTCACCGGGAAAAGATGAAACGTAAACTGCCGTGTGCTTCCTCATTTCATTTATTCCTTCTGCGCTTATTTAAGAATCTGACAAATAGTGAATTTGAGACATTAACGACATCAGACTGAATTCAAGCAATTTTGCATCTCATTAATGACTTGGACTGAAACTAGGAATGGAGGAAAATTTTTTTTACTCTATTTTTTTTTTAGAGCAGTTCAGGTTTACAACAAAATTAAGAGGAAGGTACAGACATTTCCCATATATTTCCTGTGCTCACACATGCAAAGGAGGCTGATTTTTCCAAGTCACAATCAAGAGATATCAGATACTGAAATATGTCTGGCTAGTTCAAAATGCAAACTCAGTAGCTGGTGCCCAGAACTAATGCTGATGACCGTGAGAATCTGTCCCTGCTCCACCTGTGCCCCAGCCGGTGGTCTCATGGTCACCATCCGACACCCACCTGCCACAGCCCCTCCCTGCCAGTCACAGTCTGAGGCTGAAGCAAGATGCTTCGAGGGTGGCTGATGCTCACTAAGCATTAGCCTTGCAATATCCATGGCCAATCTGGGAAATTTGGGGACTTCATGGTGCCCATATGTTCCCTGAGGGCTTTGTGGGATACAGCGCTCTGGCCTGGCCTGCTTTCTCTCCCCGCCAAACCCTGCAAAGGACCACCAGGGAACACTTTGAAAAGTCATTGTCCCATGAATACTTGTCTTGGGGTATATTTCTGTGGAATACAGACTGAGACAAAGGTTATTCACTTTTTATGTTTTGTATATTAAAATATTTTAGAGGAAACAAAAATGACATACTGAGGAAAAACATTGAAATTTTCTGCTGTCCAAAGGTAATTACCATTATCATTTGATACATTTTTTCCAAACTTTGTTTTTTTACAGTAAGAAAAAAAATGAGAAATCTTAGTGCAGTGTGTATGTGTAAGTGTAAAAGTGGGTGTGTCGTGTTTTTAATTAGGCATAAACGACAAAGTTTAGGCTTCTGAACTATATGCCTAATTAAAAATATGACACAGCCTCATTCCAAGTTTGTTCGAAGTTTGGGTTATTTTCTCTGTAGATTAAAATACACGATGCCAGAATGAGCATGCTTGAACATATGTCTTTGCACAGTCATATTTTTTTAATCTGGGATACATTCCTAGAAATAGAATTTCCAGGTCAAAATGTGCAGTCATTTCATATGTAATGCCGAATTCATCAAGAAATGCTGAAACATTTATTTACCCCAAAGCAGTGAAAATAAAGTCCCAAGTTTCCTGATAGCTGTGGGACTGCTCAGGAAGGATTATTTTAAAAAATCTTATATAATCGAGTAAGCGTGAAGTCATACTGTTGTTTTAATGTGTATTCTTTGATTATGTAATAGATTAGGTTGAATCTCTGTCATAGACTTGATGGATTTATCACTTCTGTTTAGAGTTGGTTAGCTGCATCGGTTTTATCATTTGCCTTTTTATGGTTGCAATTTTCATCTTTTTTCTTATTGACGTGTGCATGCCTGCGATACAGGAACCTTATTAAAGTGCACCTTCCATGCATTACATCGGTCGGGATCCCAGGGAAAAAGAGCTGACGCTCGGAGTGGCTGATGGCAGGGTGCTGGGCGGTGAGAGGGGCCTGGAACGGTGCAGGCCGGTCAGGGGGCAAGGATGGAGGGGGAGGTCTCCCAGGGCTGACAATGATGGGATGATTCCCCCACCCTGGGGGCTGCAGGACAGGGATGCTTCTGCCAGCTGAGAGAGCTGGGGGCAGGAAGCGGAAGCTCCAGGAGCCGTGACAGGCAGGTGCCACCCAGAGAGCGAGCCGGCAGGGATGAGGCTGAGTTGTGCCTGGCCCCTGGTACCCCGCTGAGCTGAGTGTGGGGGGAACTGGGGGCAGCAGTGGTGGCAGAGGGGCAGACCCACGGGTCCCAGCACCGACCTGTGCCCGGTTTCGTGGGAGGACCAGCTTCATCTTGGCCTCTCGTTGCTGGCACCTGGGATATGCAGAGGTTCTGTGTAATTTTAGGCAGTCAGAATGATTAATCTTTTCCTCCCAGCTTCTAGTTCCGAAGTTTCACTAATGAGGTCTGTATCAGCATGATACTGCATAAATATTAATATATGTAAGTTTCTAGTACTTCCAAAGATGTTATTTTTCTGGAAATTATTTTGGGGTATACTGTGACGGGTATATGTTTCCCAAAATTTTTTAGCTCATTTTTAGAATCACTTTTTATTCAAAATCCATTTTCACACACACAGGCTGGTGCTGGTCCGGTCGCCCCCTCAGCCCCCACCCACACCTGGGCATACGCTCACTCATCTGTGACAACGCGAAGAGAGGTCTGTTCAGGTGTGCACTTCTTAATCTGGCTCTCCGCATTTGGACGTAAAATCTCTCTTTCTTTTACTAAATTCCTCCTTTACAAGTTAGAAAAAATTCAAATGATTAAAAATATGCTTTGAGATTTGGATTGGTTTCAATACGAATTTGTAGGTTCATTTGGGAGAATTGTCATCTGGGAACACTGCGTGCATTGTCATTTATTTAGATCTTTACGTTCTCCTGTGTCATTTGACATCCAGTTCAGTGTTTGGTGAATTGTGTTTAGTCCATAAACACCTGTGGGGGAGACAAAGAGAGAAGGAGGAGGAGGAAGAGTCGGGGAGGGGGAGGGGAGGGGAGGGAGGAGGAGGAAGAAGGAGAAGAAGAAGAAGAGGAAGAGGAAGGAGGAGGGAGAAGAAAGAAAGAAATTTAAAAAGAAAGAAGGAAAGAAAGGGAGGGGAGGAAGGAGATTCTGTTAGGAAGACCAAAGGAAAGGATTGCAAAATGATAAATTGAAAACTAAGAACATCACAATTAATGTTGGCACAGAATATCCCTCATTTTCTAGGGAAATGGAATCCATGAATTACCCTTCAGGCCCACTGTGGAAAGAATACGTGTGTAAACACACTTGTTAAGAACAAGAAATCAAACATTACAAACTAAGTTAAGACACTTGGAAAGTAAGAGAAGTCAATTCTTTCTAAGTACAACCATGAAAAATAATTCTGTAACATAAAAGTAGAAAGTGCCCCTGTTAGGATTTGTATAGGTCAATGTGGGAGAAAATCCCACCACAACTGGGTGGGAATCAAAGTGTATTTTTTAGCACCCGAAACCAGTGAGGTGATTGGGGTTCTGGCCTCAGGGGTCACGAGAGCCCTGGGCCCGGCTCCCTCCCAGGTCTTACCTGCCCATTTTGTTGGTTCCCTTTGCAGGTGACTTCAGTGCTTTGTTGGCCTTGTGGCTGTACAGGTGCAGTTCAGACTCCCCGAGGTTAATTTCTAGCAGAAAAGATGGACTGTATTTTCCTAGAGGGTCCCACACAAGTTTGGGGGATTTGGTTGCTAGTTCTTCCTTGGGGAAATTTGCTTCCCTGGCTAGTTCCAGTTAGTTAGGTCATATGCTTCATCTACAGACAAGGGATTGGGGTCCTACCCAGAACACACGAAGTTCAGGACGTGCAGGGCCAGGGCTCCCCAAGGAACATTGGAATGCATCCTCGGAAGCAGGGGGAAGGCCAGCGAGGAGGTAGGAAGACAGAAGTCCATGTGAGAAGCGCTCAAGGCTGCCTGGGGGTGGGGGGAGCCTGGCCTTCCAGGGGGCTGGAGCCAGGAGCCTGCGCAGGTACCCTTGGCATTCCTCCCCCACTTTCATCCAACCTGCAGGCCCAGTGGTCTCTCATCTCGGCCCCTCTCCCCATGTCTGTTCTCTCTCTCTCTCTCTTTCTCTCCCCCACAGCTTATGAATTTATATCTCCTCCACTCCAGCCATGTAGACCATGTGAGCATATTTTCTCCCTGCCAATTTCCAACTTCTGGTAAATCTAACTATTGCTAGAGGAATTGCTATGAACTTGGCTCTAGGGAGGACACCATTGTCATTTGGGAGAATTTCTTCAAAATAAAAAGGCAGTAGTCGTGGGTTGTAGAGAATAAGTGTGTGTGTGTGTATGTGGGGTTTGTGCTTAAGAGAGACGTGTCCCCTTCAGACATTACAAAGCAGTGATTGCTGGTCTCGGATGCACCCAAACAGCATTACGGTCTACGTCCTGGGGTGTTGATTAAATGTCATCCTGCTTGGGCTAAGGAGTTTATTTAACTCTTTAACTAAACATCTCTTTGGATTGCTTTAGGATGATCACTTCAGATCTTAAAAGTTTCTTCAAGTTTTACCTAAAAATAAAATGCTCCATCTGCCCGACTCGGTCTGTGCGCTGCCTGCATAAAGCAGGCCTAACCCCCTGCAGGCCCCGTGGGGGAAGGAGAGGGGAGAGGGGTTCAGCACTGGACAGCTCCCCTCCAGACAGAGCAGGCTCCTGGTATTATCATGCTGAGTAGTGTGGCTCTGTGTGTGCCCTGGTTATGGGGCTGGGGGCTTGTCTCCACCCGTCCTTCCTTCTGCTTGAGATGTGTGTGGCAATACGTGTGAAAGCCAATTTAAATCTTATGCCTTTCCTTCAGGTTCTAGGGTGGCGTGGACACTCTCCCAGAGACATGGGAGACTGCAGCATCTTCTCCCTTGCTTCCTCTCGGCCATATCTATCCTGATATTCTGAATAGAGCAAAAGAGAATTTTAGCTATCCTAGGAGCCCCCCACAGTCCATCCCGTCTGCCCATGTTATTAGTTATATGTGGCTGTGCTTGTGTTCTTGTGGTGGGGAGGTGCCGAAGATAAGTCTCCATGTCTCAGTCTGGGGTTCGTGCCGGGCCATCAGGGGGGCGCTGCGGCCACGCCTCAGATGGTCATGAGTCTAAGGAAAGGCTTTTCAAGGACCAGCTGTGCCGGACGTTGATGGTACTCTTGGTCGCTCTTCTAGAAGGCAGGCTCCAGGTAACCCCATTCTCCCAGCCCGTCTTCGGTGTCAGTGTGTTCCTCCAGTCAGGGGTTTATTTCATTATGTCCTGTATTTCACGTTCAATGGAGCAAAGGTATGCTCAACACTGCCACTGAAACCCAAGCTTTAACCCCCCAAAACTCGGATATTCTTACTGGGGTGAACAGTGAGCATGGCCGTATGTGTTGGTCAAACAGAGTGGAGTGTTTTCAACCTTGTGATCAGTTTAATTTTACTAACATTGGGGAAGCAGGTGAGACGTGGCCACAGGCAGGTGTGCTCTAAGCCGTTAACTACCCACGAAGAAACAAGCACCCTAAACATCATTAAGATAAAAGCATCTCTCAAATGGAACACGAACTAAGCTGTTTTCCCGTTGTTGATTATCCTTTTATTTAAAGAAATACTATTTTCTTATAATTACCTCATGTAATCTGAGTTAGGTAGACTTCATTTTTTCAGGATGAATTGCCAAATCTAGGCATGCTTCCTGTTTTGGAGAAAAGATGGAACACATTTAAAAGAAAAAAAAAAGAAACAAAGTACATTATCTTATTTTTAAAAATCTCAGGTTTTGAAGAAAACCAGACTGAACAGGATTTTTAAAAGGCGTACTGTATGTTGGATTCAGACTTGGACAAAAGAGAGACCCATGGAACTTACAGGACTGGCGTCTCAAAGGCCCCGCCCCTCTGCATTTCGGTGGTCTCTAAGTATAACTATCCTGTGTAAAAGCAAAGCATCTCCCGACTACCGTCTCTTTCTCAGGCCCATGCGATGAAGTGAGGCCTCTGCTGTAAGGCACCTCGGCAGCGAGCAGAAGGAACGCTCTAGATGCCACATCCCCATGTGCGTTAACTCACTTACCAAATGTCTCTTCCGCACCCACCGTCTTAACCTAAGACTTTGCAGCCAGATGCGTGTATTTTTAAGGATGGGATTCTAGGAGTGTTTACTTTTTAAAAACAAGGAAGGAAAAAACTCTAATGGGACATTGTTTTGATTCCTGGTGGGTTGGATCCATGGAATAGAACTTGTGTTTAAAAGCCAAGCTGGTAGATGGGCAAGTGTCCTGACTCATGGGTGGCTGTTACATCTATTTTCAGACGCAAACAGCCTCTTTCCTTTCTCCTCTCTCATACTCCTCCCACGTCACAGCCGCCTCAACAACATTTGCACAATTCCGCGTGTGTAGATGTTGTTGGTTCCTCTGCTGCTCCGGCGTGTGGGCTCTCTGCCGGGTGGGGCACAGGGCCTGTCTGGGGTGAGCTGCTTCCTGTGTGTGATGGTAGACCATGGACGCAAGGGCGGTGGCTGAGGAAAGTCGGTCTGTGCTGTGGTCACTGCGGGGTTAGGTCCAGGCCTTGTTGTGTCTT
The DNA here is from genome assembly GCA_004026765.1 of Micronycteris hirsuta. Taxonomy (NCBI): domain Eukaryota; kingdom Metazoa; phylum Chordata; class Mammalia; order Chiroptera; family Phyllostomidae; genus Micronycteris; species Micronycteris hirsuta. The sequence continues at coordinate 201,866 of PVJI01001079.1, forward strand.
GGCCTGGCAGACGAGGTCCTCAGTCTCTCCCAGGTGCCAGCACCCCGTTCACACAGCCAGGCGCCCGCCTCCCGTCCCATAGGATGATGTCAGGGTCAAGCTCAATAACTAACTACAGGTTGGCCTCCGTTCGTTCCTCCTCTCTCCGCTGTGCTGAGTGCTGCTCTCCTGTGAAAGTGAAGTTGACACCAAAGTCTCTGTCGCCCTGGTCACAGGGGACGTGAGTGGACATACCCACTTCTAACCACTCCCTGGCCGGAGTTGAGTTCACCGTTTCCGATATCAGCTAAAACTGGATTCCATTTTGGTGTTGAATATTGTACCACTTAGGAGCCTGTCTTAGTCACCTTTACAAATGCAGATTTCCCGTGCTGTGGGACGGGCTGGGGAGGGACTGCATGATTTCTGTCCGAGTGTTGTCTGTCCAGCCTCCCTGCCAACCCAGCAGGCCGCGCCTCGGTTCCTCTCCTCGTGTGCGCTGCGGTTGGTCCAGGCCCGGTGGACAGGTCTCCGCTCAGACCGGACACTGACGTAGAGACACGCCCCCTCTACTCCGTGTTACTGGGTCACGTTGAATGTGTGAGAGCCTGTGCCCCTCTCTCATGGTAGAGGCATCTGGAATTGAAAACCAATGGGGGAAAAAATAAGGGACCAGGGAAAACAAAATATACAGGAAAAAAAGACATGTGCCCTGGAAAAGGCAAAGGTTAAAAGGTCAAAGGGGCAGCCTGTGGCGACAGGCAGGGCTGTTTGGCCAGTGCCCCGACAGGCAGCAGTTAAAGTTTTGACGCAGGTGTCATTTCAGCCA
>PVJI01001080.1:0-55660 GCA_004026765.1 Micronycteris hirsuta
AAACCAGAGGGTCTCAGGTTCCACTCCCAGTCAGGGCACATTCCTGGGTTGTGGGCCAGGTCCCCAGTCGGGGGCGCACGAGAGGCAGCCACACATTGATGTTTCTCTCCCTCTCTTCCTCCTTCCCTTCCCCTCTGTCTAAAAATAAATAAATAAAATAAAAAAGGAGGGGCGGGGGAGACAGACCTCAGAATATCTGGAAAAAAGACCAGCTAGGATAAAGACACAGCCCAGGAAAAGCCAGGAAAGAGACTGGATCATTTGAAAGAAAGCCTGCTCTCCCTCAAGCCCAAGGATATCTAGGCAAGCTTAGCAAAGGCCCCAGCCCCTTTCTGGCATCGTGCTGGCCGTCACACGGCCAGGGTACTGTGCTGGGCTACCAGAGCCTTGGGTGGCAGGGGGTGGCACCACAGCTCCGGGCCCTGGCCCTCCTGGTCCTGGTGGGCACAGATGACAACTGGCAGCCCCAGAAGCGGGACTTCTCTTGCAGCAGGACTGGGCTAACTCACCTGGCCATGGAGGAGGCACTGGGCGTGGTGGGCCTGGGGGCAGACGGGTGGCGTCAGCCAGCTTCTGTTGCTGGAGCTGCCGGGAAGCCCCTCGTCAAGTGCGGCAGCCTTTTTAGGGGCATCAGTGCTCTCATAAGTCTTGCTGCTGTCACTTAAAATCCTCCTACGCGTGTGTCCCTGACATTCATTTCCTGGGACACCGTGGAAGCAACTCCTTCCTCCAGCATCACTTGGAGCAGGAAAGACGGGAAGACAAATGAAGCAGCCCGACCTCGGACAGCCGCCTGTTAATTTGCAGCTGGACGCCCGTCCCCATGGGGACCAGGCTGGCACACAGCCAGTGGAGCAAGCGATTTGGGAAGCCTGGGGCAGAGGAGCTGGTCTGGCCGCTTCTTAGCTGTGGCACTTGGACAGGGGTCACACGGCAACGGAGCTGTCGACACGGAGACATCAAAAGACTGAAACACAAACTTCGAGAGACAGAGGAACAGACAGAAACAAAAGAGGGAAGATAAAAAGAGACACTGAGAGAGACAGGGAAAGAGAGGAGCAAGGAGGGACAGCGTGAGAGATTCATCAAGAGACAGAATCAGAGACGCACGGAGAGGACAGACAGACAGAGGCCCCGGTCAGGCTGCGGTGGTGATCCGCTGGCAACGTACTACGGCCCCCCACAGAGCTCCCGTTTCCCCTAGCTCCAGCGCCTGGGGGCCAGACTGGTCTTCACACTCAGCGCTGGGGTGTGTGTGTACTGCATACCCACCCGTGAATAGGCAAGCGTGTGATTCAGTTTCGCAGGAGAAACACTTGAGGAAGGAAGGAGACGTGACTGATTTCTGGGGAAACTGGAGTGAAGACGAGACACGCCCCATCACCCTGTCTGCTGCGAGTTTTGTATCTAAGGTCACAGGAGGCGGGCATCTCTGGGATGTTCCCTCTTGGCATTCCTGAAGGAGGTCATGCTAGAAACATTTGGAGAGAGAGATGGGTATAGAGCAGAAAAACTTTTATAATTGTGTCAGTGTGCTTTCTGTGAAATTCTGGAAGTCTCCCTGTCCCCTGTGGGACCGTTGGTGTGGGGATAGAAACCCTCTCTTAGGCAGAAAAAGGGATGTATTTGTTCATCTCGCGGGGCTGGAGGGGGAGGGGCATTTGGCCTCAGGCTCAGCCAGATTGAATGACGTTTTTAGGACCTGGGTCTCTCTCAGACTCTCCTTTCTGCTCTTCTGTGCATTCTTGTGTTCTCAGGCAGCATCTTTATTTGTGTTCCCCAGATTCAGACACTGGGACAAGGGTTCGAATGCCAACTATTTATTTTGGAAGTGATCTCAGAAAGCTCTGGAAGGGGAGTGGGGAAAGGGGGACGGGAGAGGGGAGGCAGTTGGTGAAGGAAGCGTTGTCAGGTAGGTTTCGGGGGGGGACAGCTGGAGTTCAATCCACTGGGGACCTCTTGCACCCCAGAGTCACCTCATTGCGGGGCGATACGGACTGGGTATTGTCCACTCCCATCAGTTGTTGCGGTTCAGCGGTGTTCATTATCTGGGCTGTTCTGCCCCCTTACACCAAATTCATCCTTTCTCACCCTCCAGTCTCACTGTGGTGAGTCCTGGCCTTTGGCTGCTCCCGCCCAGATGCAGATGCTGGGACAAGTGTGTTTTCACTTCCTACATCTGCCCTAATGAAGCACCACAAACCGGAGGACCTAAAACGACAGAAATGTACCCCCTCACTCTTCTGGAGGCGGGGGGGCCAGAACCAAGGTCTTGGCAGAGTGAGTCCCTTCTCGGGCACGCAGAGGGAGAATCCATTTCCTGCCTCTCTCCTGGTTTCTGGTGGTGGCCGCACCCCTGGGCGCCCTTGCCTTGTAGAAGCGTCCTTCTGACCCCTGCCTCCAGTGACCTTTCGTCTTCTCTCAGTCTCTTTCTCTGTCACTGGCTGAGGTCTGCCGTGAGAGGTATCACAGCGACGGAAAACATCCTCAAGGGTAAGTAGTCAACCCGGCAAAATGCAGTGGAGAGAGAATTCTTCTCCCGGCAGAGGGAAGAGCATTTGCAAGTTTCTAGAGGTCAGCAGTCACGATGTAGTTGGAGCACTGGAAAGCATTTGGGTTTTCGAGACCGGCAGGGGCTCGACCACGGAGGGGCCGCAGGGAAGAGGGTGGGCTTCATCTGGAGGGCAGTGGGGAGCCATGGGAGAGTTTAGAGCATGGAGGAGACCAGGAGACTGAGCTTTTAGAAAAACCCCTGACTGCCATGTGGTGACAAACTGGAAGGGTTGCAAGCTGGAGGCAGGGGTGCTCTGGGAGAGCCGCAAGGTCAGACCCTATGCTGAGCAGTGGGCGTGTGCTATCTCATTTAATTTTCACACCACCAGTCCTACTAAATCGGTTCCTTATCGTTGTGCTCACTTTACAGCACTGGAAGCCGGGGTCCAGAGAGGTTATGTGCTTTACCCGGTGTTACACAGCTTGTCAGTGGCTGAGCCAGGAATCAAGCCTTGAGCAGGCGGCCTATCTGGGCAGCAGACAGACCCAGGGTGGGATATTTGGGGGAGTGAAAAATGGAGAGGATGTGAGGCTGATGCCCGGAGTTCTGAAAGGAATAGGGGACAGTTAGAGACTCAGCCGGAGAGAAACCTCTAAGGTGAGAGAATAAAGCTAGTGTAGGAGGCCTGCCGGGCAGTGAGGACTTGGGGCCACCCACCACTGCCGGCCCCACCCTGCCCTTGGCACTCTCCGCCCCTCAGACCAAGCCCAGTTAGACTCTGGGTACATGTGAACTCAGACCTGAGTCATGAGAAATAGCCGGCCACGGGGAGAAAGGTCACTGTAGATGCAGGAAGCAGCCTGTGCAAAGGCCCTGGGGCAGGACCAGGCTTGGCATGTTGTAGGAGCAGTAAGGTGGCTCGCATGGCTACAGCAGCGTGAGTGAGGGGAGAGGGAGGAAGTCTGGGATTTGGGTTTTAAGAACTGACCTCACAGGGATAGCGTGCCCTGAAAAATTCTGGGTCCTTCGAGGAATCTCAAAAGGGGGTCACATCGGCACTTCCCTTGTCGGGTCACTGAGAGGCATCGGAAGCTGATGCCTGTAGATTGTCTGAGTCCTGGCCCCAAGCCCACGCAAAGCCTGATGAAGTTGGGGAGCGGGGGATGCTCTGAGACTTCCAGAAGCTTTTACAGAGGCTGCCGGGCCCCCAGGTCAGAAACCTAGGAATTCTCTCTTGGCCGCAGGCCCAGGCAGCTGGGGCTCCGGGGGTAGAATGTAACTGGGCGATGTCACAGAGGGTGGGGGCATCTAGAATCCTGGGGCTCCTGGCCTCAGCGTCATCTGCCAGCAAGACCACCCTGGTAGGTCAGTTCCTCCTGGGACCAGCCTTCAGAGACACAATGCAAACGTGCCTGCTACCAGAAGCAGTTTCCATCTAGGGCTGCCCAGGTCCCAGCTGCTCTGCTTGCCTGCCTCTGAGCCTCCCCTCAAAGCTCACCTCCATTCCATCCTGGCCACGGCCCCTGGGAGGCCCTGCAGATGCCCAAAAGCCTCCCATCTGCCATCCCCGGTGGGACTGAGGCTCAAACCAAAGCAGGAGGAGGAGGGGGCGTGGGGGCGGCCATGGGGCAGCAGCGGCCGGCCCTGGCCCCAGGGGCGGCCCGGGCCTCCCTGATCCTGTGGGCGCTGCTGGTGCCCTCACAGGCACTGGTGCGGGCCGTGCTGGATGGCAACTCGAGCACGGTGGACTTCGAAGATTTGCCAGCCATGTTTGGGGCGCCCCTGGCCCCTGAGGGTGTGCGGGGCTACCTGATAGAGGCCAAGCCAGCTAACGCGTGCCACCCCATCGAGGGCCCGAAGCCGGTGGGCAACGGCTCCCTGGGAGCCATTGTCCTCATCCGTCGCTACGATTGCACCTTTGATCTGAAGGTGCTGCATGCCCAGCGGGCCGGCTTCAAGGCCGCCATCGTGCACAATGTCCTCTCAGACGATCTTGTGCGCATGGCCCACGTCTACGAGGACCTGCAGCACCGGATCTCCATCCCTGCGGTGTTCGTGGGCGAGGCCACTTCGCAGGACCTGCGACTCATCGTGTGCTGTGACAAGTCCGCCCACGTCCTTCTGTTGCCCAACTATCCGCCGTGCCCTGACCTGGACTGCCATCCTGTGCTGGCCGTCTCCTGGGTTCTGGGCTGCGCCCTGGCTCTGATCACGTCCACTTTTCTTGTCCTGCGATACCTGTGGAACTGCCTGCGGTCCTGGTGGGCCTGCGGGCCTGCGGCGGCCAAGCCGCCGGCCTGCCGGAAGGCCCAGGTCCGCACCTTCACGCGGCTCAACGACACGTGCGCCATCTGCCTGGACGAGTATGAGGAGGGTGAGCAGCTCAAGATCCTGCCCTGCTCCCACATTTACCACTGCAAGTGCATCGACCCCTGGTTCTCCCAGGCCGCCCAGCGCTCCTGCCCCGTGTGCAAGCGGTCAGTGTCCAGCACAGAAGACAGCTCTGACTCCACCATCGAGAGCATTGACGAGGACCCCTCCCTTCAGAGCTACCAGCCCCCCATCTGGGCCGTCCAGGCCCGGCTGCGCTCCCGGAGGCTGGAGCTGCTGGCCCGAGCCAGCCCGCAACGCCGCTGCAGTGCCGCCTCCATGGGGGTAGCTGAGGCTATGGAGTCCTCAGAGAGGCCCCCAGACTCACGCTGAGGCCGGCAGACCCCGGCTGGTGAAGATCGGGGTGGGTAGGGTAGAAATGAGTGTTTCTAGTCTGGAGAGAATAAAATGGGTTTGAAAACAGATTCTCGCCCTGGCTGCTGTAGGGCTGCCTGGGCCTCTGGCCCCTGTGCCACCCACGTGACAAAGCCCTGCAGAGCCCAAGGCTGGCTGCCATTGTCTGCAGGTGAGTGGGAGGATCTGGGCCGGGCAGGGCGGGGGCGGGGCGTCCAAGGTCGCTGTGTTCATTTGGCCTCAGTTCCAGTCCTGGGCACACAGGCTGCTGATTTTGGATATGTTTATTCATTATTCATTTAAACCTTTTTTTAAAATAAACTTTTTACTTTGAAATCATTTTAGGTCTAAATAAGTAGCCTAGGTTCTAGAGAGTTCTCATGTGCCCTCACCCGGCTTCCCCTGATGGTCACGCCCTCTGTGGGCACGTGTGTTTGTTGTGACCCAGAAAGCAACCTAGGTGTCTACGGTGAACCGAAGCCCAGATCTTATCTGAATTTCCCTCCTCATTCCAACTTTTTCTACTGCAAGATGTCACACACATCCAAAGTAGGCAGAATAGAATAATGCCCCCCCCACTCGTACCCATTACTCAGATTCAACAGTTATCGCCTCATGGCCACCCCTATACCTTCTCCACTTTCACTTCCCCCTTCCTTGCTCGTTTGAGGCAAATCCTGGGTGTTTATATCGTCTGTACATATTTCAGCTTGTGTCACTGAAGTAGTTCTCACCTAGTGTGGAATGTTTTCCCCAGGGACACTTGGCAGTGTCTGGGACATTTTTGGTAGTCACCACTGGGGGGCGCTATTAGTCTGTTGTGGGTGGGAGCCAGGGATGCCACTCACTGCCCTGACAGGGGTGTCCAAACTATGGCCCACGGGCTGCATGCGGCCCAGGATGGCTGTGAATGTGGCCCAACACAAACCATGAATTTAAGACTTTTTTTTTGCTCATCAGCTTTTGTTAGTGTTTGTGTATTTAACGCGTGGCCCAAGACAACTCTTCTTCCAGTGTGGCCCAGAGACACCAAAAAGTTGGACACCCCTGCAACAACTAGGACAGACCTCCCCACCGAGGACGACCAGCCCCAACATCCTCTGTGCTGAGGGGAGAGGCCCTGCTCTTTAAGATAATACGTCTTAAAAAACAACAACAGTCCTGCAAATTCCAGTATCATGCCCAGAATAGTGATTCGGTCTGGGCACTTGGAAGTGTGAACGTTTGCGGTGCGCATGCCTTGGGTTGTCGGAATCAGGCTGCTGGGCTCCCGACTCTGTCAGTGGAGAGCTTGGGCCTCCGTCTCTCTCTTTTAATTTTGCCTCGCACTCCATTTGTTGAAGCGACTGGGTCATTTACCCTGCAGTGATGTCCCCCGTCTGGGTTTTGCTGATTGGGTGTCCCTGTGGTGTCATTTAACATGTTCCTCCACCCCCACTGTTTCCTGTGAATTTCTACTTGGATTCAGAGAGCAACTCAGATGTGGTTTAATTTTATGGCAAGCAGACAAGGTGCCTCTTCAGTCCCCAGCACCGCCCTCCCACCTTGAGAAGGTTCTGGCCACATTGAGGGTGATTCTGGGCTGTGAGTGAGGCTCCTGGTTGGCCAGGGGGTGAGCGCGGTCAGGGAAGTCAAGGATCTGGGACTGGAATGCTGCAGAGGAGGTGAACGTCAGGAATGGTGTTCCAGGCAGATGGCACAGCACGTGCAAAGGCCCTGGGGCAGGACCACGCCTGAGGTGTCAGGAACAGGAGGCCCATGTGGCAGGAGCAGAGCGGAGAGCCGGAGAGGTTAGGGTAGGTTGTGCAGGGCCTTGTAAAGCCTGGTGAGGATTCAGTTTTTACTCTGCGGTACTGAATAAAACCATTGGGGGGCTTTAAGTAGCTCAGAGGAAATCCTGTTAGCAACACTTCCAGGTCTCTATTTTACAACTGAGGCAACTGAAGCCTAGAGAGGCCAAGACACTTGCTTGGGATCACACAGCATGAGGGAGATGGTGGGATTTAGATCCTGCAGTCTAGTCTTGGTGGGTTCACAAACAAATGTTTGCGTTCAGAGGTTTCCTTTTTCACATAAACACAAGGAAGTGTTTTTCTCTTGTGCTTTGCTGGAGCTGAAAACCTCTGAGGTGGTTTAGGGGAAGATTTTCCCTTTTTGGATTGATGAGGGCAAAGATGGGCCCTCCATCATGGTTTGTGTGTGTGGTGGGGGTTGACCAACCAGAGCGCGCAGGCACATGGGGCTTATTTGCTTGTGAGCATGAATAGCCAGTTCAGGGGTGGCAGGGAGGTTCCATGGTGTCCGTAGCCCAGGCACCTTCTATCTTATTGCTCCACATTCTCAGCAAATGGGACAATGTAGCTGCTTAAGCTCCGGCCCTCACGTCTGATTCCGGTCAGTAAGGAAGAAGAGGTGAGGAAGGGCTCATCCTCTCTCTTTAAGGACACTTCCCAGAAATCCCACACACCACTCTTGCTCATAACCCATTAGCTAGAACTTAGTCATGTGGCCATACTTCCTGAAAGGATGCTGGGAAATGTAGTTTTTATTCTGAGTGGCCTACGGTCCAGCTGAAAATCAGGGCTTCTATTATTATGGAAAAGGAGAGAACAGATATTTGGGGTGGCCGGCACTGCCTGCCCTCCTTTAGACTCCTGGAAGGTCATAGGCACCACAGGTATGCAAGCACATCCTGGGTTCCCAGAAAGATGGCCTTTCTCCCAACCAAACTGCCAGGGGAGAGAGTGAGTTCACAGTCACTGGAAATAAAAACAGCCCTTACTACTCTACTGTGCTCCGGCCCCAGGCTACCTGGCTTCCTTCCACTATTAAAATCTTTCCAAGCCTCAGTTTCCCCATCTGTAAATAGGGGACAGTAACACACCTGCCCTGCAGAGTCCCCTAAGCGTGAATGACCATGCACAGTGCCTGACACCTACTAAGTGCTCTTTCAGTATTTGTCAACCAACTGAGTGACATGCCCACAGCCCAGTTAAGACACTGGGTGACCAGAGCTGTGATGGGAGGAGCTCAGGCACTGTGTTAACCCAAATGGAGGTGCCCAACCCAACCCAGAGAATCTGGGAGGCTTCCTGGAGGCGGGGTCCTCTGAGCAGAAAGCAGGGATCGGCACCATAAATAGGAAAAGTGATTGTGACAGCTGGAACAGCATGAGCAAAGGCCCCAGCAGCATGGTCTGGCATCCAGTGAGTGCCTAATAGGTGTTCATAGAGCCCTTGCTTCCAAATTGGGAGCTTCCCTCTCTAAGAAGGGGCCTCAGCTTTATCACAGCCTCCTCAGTCCCCCAACAGCCAGGCTTGGGCCCTTCTCCAGCCGCCTCCAGGAAAGCTGGGCACTGTCAAGGACCGCCAGCTTAGCGTGGCTGGCCTGTGCCAACCCCATCGGTCCTGCTTGGTGGCCGCTGTAGGTGGACACCCGTGGAGGCTTCCTCCTTGCCCATCCAGGCAGCGGCCCATCTGTGCGGTCTCAGGGGGAGTGCGGCCGAGCGGGGGAACTGAGACTCAGAGGAAGGGTAACTAGCCTCCGTGATGGGGTGGACTCAGGGGTAATAGTAGCCACCAGCGCGACTGCTGAGCGCACGTGGGCTGCCGGGTGCCTGCACTAACTCCTTGCACACCCCCATTTTCCGGAGGAAGAAACTGAGTTTGTGAAAGAGAATGTGGCTTGCCCAGGGCCACACACCTGGAAGCTTCCTGAGCCAGTGGCGCTGAGGAGCTCACACCTGCACCGAGACAGTCCTTTCCACGTTCAAATGGCTCTGCTTTCCAGTTCTGCGTTCTGTGGGCCCCATTTCCCCACATGTGGGTCACAGCTCCCAACGTCTGTCTGTGTGACCGTACGTGCTGACCCCTCCTTGTCAAAGCCTGTTCTGGGTACCCTTGACACAACAATGACCAAGACAGACCCAGTCCCTGTCCCCGGGTGGCACCCAGTCTAGTGGAGGGAAGGGACCATGACAAGGCAGTGTCAGGGAGACTAGGGCTGGCATGGGGGGCCCAGGTGAGGGTCAGAGGGGCACTTGCCCCAGTCTGGGGGTTGGGGCCGGCTTCTTAGGTAGGGCATCTACCTCAAGACCCACAGGAGAGAATGGAAGTAGCTGGGCCTAGGTGGCCAGGGTCCTCCAGGGGGAGGGAACACTGTGTGCAAGGACTCAGAGTCCTGGAAGGCACAGGGCCCTTACACTTCTGGCCATCTCCCAGCTCTACACGCACACCCACTTATAACAAATAATGGCACTTCAGGTTCATACCGAAGCTCTCTTTGGCAGCCTGAAAATGCGTGGGCTCTATTATTCTAAAAAGACAAATGAAAGTGGGTCCTTTTATAACCAATTCCAATTTCTAGATGAGGAAACAATAGCCCAGAGAGGTTAAGTGACTTGGCCTGTGGCGAACACCTCAGCAAGGACAAAGCTGGCTCCAACCTGAGCAGCCTGTCTTTGGAGGCTGCTTGTGTCACTTCCATACCATCCCCATGAAGAATGGCAGGAATGAAAGAGCCCATGACAGAATGAGAGGCGCAATGATACACCCCTCTCATCTCAGGCCAGGGTGCTTAGGGCACCCCTCACCCCTGGCTCTGTCCCAGTTCCTCCTCCCAACCTCTTTCGGTGGGTGCCAATCCTCTCTGATGCAGGTTGAAGACAGTGTGCTCTTCACCTCCTCTACTCCATACCCCGTGCTCCTAATGATAGGATCTCTGAGAAGCAAATTCCAAAGAACCATTACTGCCACTCCCAGCAGCCAATGGAGGCAGCTGCAAAACAGTGGAGGCCACGAGGAGGCTGGCTGCCAAGCTCTCAGCCCTGATGGCACCTGAAAGGGGGGTGGCAACAAAGCCCGATTCATCACCTGGTTTTCTTTCCTTACTCTTCTTCTGTCCCCACCTCCTCCCTACTTCGTTCTCTTCCTTGCTTGTCCCTCCCAACCTCCCAGCTGGGCCCAGGAGGGGACGACGCTTTTAGGAACAGATGGCTGCCTTCTTTGCCCAGCGCTCTGCCAGTTAATGCCGCCTGTAATTAAACTTCCCACAAATTAGCTGTCAGCTACGCTAAAGGGAACCGTCCCTCTCAAATGCCACCTTGACTTGCTGAATTGTGAGCCTTGTCAACAAAATAATTAAAGGCAGAGGGAGGCAACCAAAATTTGGAGACTTTTCCTCCCTAATATCTCTATCGGTGCCCACGGCCAAACACTCCCCTCCAGGACTTGTAAATACAAGGCTTTATTTCTGAAGTTCCATGTACTAATGCCATCCTTTGTGGAAGGAATTTTTATCAAGTACCTATTGTGTGCCAGGCACTGTGCTAGGAGCTGGGGACACAACAGTGACCAAGGCAGACATAGCCACTGCCTTCTGGGCATACTCATACATTTTAAAAAGCAAAATAAATAAATTAAGTTGTCACAACTGGGACCGAGTGCTCAGGGAGAGGGAACAGCCAGTGCAAAGGCACTGGGGCAGGACTAGTTGTGATGGGGCTTAGACCAGGTGGAGATGGAGGCGATGGGAGAATTGGGCCAATTTGGGATAGATTTTGCAGGCTGAAGTGCCAGGACGGGCTGATATATCACATGGAGGGGGCAGTAAGAGGAAGGGGAAGAAGGGAGCTGCCGACTCCCAGGTCTCTGGCCTGGAGGTGGGAAAAAATGGACAGTTGATCCACAAAGATGCCAGATCTCAGAGAGTGAAGACTTTTACAAAAAGAGAAGTCTTCAGTCTCATACAGGCTGATCGCCAAGGTCCAAGGAGTGTGGTTGGATGGAATGAGGCTCCCAACCCCAGCCTCTGCACCCCAGTCTCCCCTGGGGGGTTGCCCCAACATTTAGGATGGGGGCGAATGCTACCAACGCCTGTTAGGACATAATCAGGTCCTGATGGCTGCAGAGCCAAGCTCCCCGGAGACCCCTGGTGAGACCAGAGACCTACCTGCCAGATGCCTGCGGGCTGCAGAGGCTCAAACCCAGGTCTCTGGGATCAGAGGAGGATTGTGGCACCCTCGCCAGGCCGGCAGGAAGGCCAACATGGACGCCAGCATTCCTGCTCCTCCCAGGATACCTTGCAGCCCCACAGGACAGATTTCAGGTCTCCAAATCACCTCAGGACATTTGCACAATGTCCTCACTACCCCTCACTACCCTCCCTCACTACCCCTTTTTTAGCCTTCAGGTCTTTGCTGGGGCCTCACTTCCTCCAGGAAGCCTCCCTGATGCCTCAGTCTTGGTTAAGTGCTTCCTCTGGGCCCCCGCCAGGTCTGTGCTTACTCCATTCCAGCCCTGATCACCGTGTGTTATAACCACTCAACACCGCGTCTGTCTTCTTCCCCCCACTAGACCATGAACCCCGTGAGGTCTGGATCTGCTTTTGTCACTGCCCTTTGTGGCCACTACTAGCAGAGTTGGTGATACGCAGTAGGCTCAATAAATTATAGTAAATAATAACAGCTTATCTGAAATCCTTGGGGCCAGATGTGTTTCAGAATTCAGAATGGCCTAGAATTTAGGAGACTAGTAGGATGCACTCAGCATATATTATACGACCCCCAGCAGGGCCTGGGGCAGCCAGTCCCCACTCCCAATCAAACGCAGTTGCAATAGACTGGCAACCTTTATAAAAACGGGTTAAATAAAGCTTATTAATAGCTAAAGCCTATTAACTCTTGATCTCAATGGGTTTTAGAGTCATCCTGATGAAAATTTCCTATTTTTAGATGTTGGAATTGTGGGTGAGGAAGCATAGGCATTGAGTGCCCTCACCTGCTCAGGCACAGAGAGGCAGTGCCTGCCATGGTCAAGAGCGTGGGGTGCTGCAGGGCCTGGTTCACACCCCAGCTCCACCCGCTTTGGAGCTGTGAGGTGGGTAAGGAAAGAGCACCTTCCTATACCTTGGTTTTTCCATCTGTGAAATGGACACGATAACGTTCCTAATTTGTGATGCTGTTGGTGGAGAGGATTAAATAACTTCATTTATATTTAATTTGTATAAAGTACTTGGAATGTCACCAGGCCACTGGAAGTCTTCAATAGCTATTTGTTAAATTTTTTTTAAAGATTTTATTTATTTATTTTTAGACAGAAGGGAATGGAGGGGGAAAGAGATGGGTAGAAACATCAATGTGTGGCTGCATCACACGTGGCCCACCTGGGGACCTGGCCTGCAACCCAGGCACGTGCCCTGACTGGGAATCGGAGCAGCAACCCTTTGGTTCGCAGCCAGCGCTCAATCTACTGAGCTACACCAGTCAGGGCTGTTTGTTAAATTTTAAAAATAATAATTAAATAGACTGGAGAAGACTCAGGAGAATTAAGATTACAAGCACCCTAAGTCATAATGAGCAAAGATGTTCATTGCAAGGCACACGGATGGGCCTTCGGAACAAACAGAAAGTGAAGGAAACAAGAAGACAAGGGAGATCTCTCTCTCTCTCTCTCTTTTCTCGCTCTCTCTTTGTAAATTAAAAACATGTCCTGAGGGAGCTTTCTGAGGTGACAGAACTGCTGTCTATAGGGACAGTGGTTACCCAGGTGTATATATTTGTCAAAACCCCTTGAACTGTATACTTAAATTAAACCTCAATACAGGCAAAACTATGTACATGAACGCCCAAACATGTGCTTACAGCCGTCTCTGCGGCTGGTGGGAATGCAAAATGCTACATCCCCTCTGGGGAACTGCTTGGCAGTTTCTTAAAAAGTTAAACATACACCTACCATATGACCCGACCATCCTCCTCCTGGGTGTTTGCGCAAGAGAAATGAAAGCATATGTCCACACGAAGACGTGTGTGACAATGTTCGTAGCAGCTTCTTCAGAGCAGCCAAACACAGGAGAGAGCCCAAATGCCCACGAGACGGTGACAAGCTAAACAAGGTTCGGTGCCTCCATGCACTGGAACAAGACAACGAGAAGAGTGAACTGCGTTCAGACATGCAACCACTTGGAGTGAGAGAAGCCGGATTCCAGACTATGTCCTGTGTGATTCTATTTATAGCAGTTCAAAAAATAGGCCAACAAAACCGTGATGATGGAGAGTAGAAAGAGTTACCTAGGGTGGTGGTGGGTGGGGTCCTGACGGGGAGGTGGCCCAGGAAGCCTTGCCTGGTGCAATGATCTATTCAGGGCCAGAACTAGGCGCAGGGGAGGGAGGCACGCTGCCAATGTGAGGGAGCACTGGAAAACTCAGCCACCAAGCTCAATGATATTGGACTGCCATATTTTGAAAAATCAAGATTAATGCCAAAAAAATTCAGAATGAAACAAAAATTTTCCTAGGAATAACTAAATACCAAAATTTTAAGTAAAGACAGTATTTAACCTTGCACTCGCTAGACTCATTTCCACTTCCCTCCCTGGGCCTGGGCAGGGCTCTCCCTCTGGGTCCTCCTTCCGGGTGCCGGCTCCAGAATCTGGAATTGAGTACGGCGTGCCCAGCTCGACACTTCAGATTGTGCCTTTGCTGTGTGGAAGTTACACCCCCAGGGGAAGTTATGAAAAAAGAGACCAGGTTCACAAAACAACCTTTTTTAGTCTCAAGAACACCCACTAGCATGGATATTAAAAAAAATTTCTTTTAAATCCCACTAGAATGGTTCTGGGACGGAAAGGGGATAAAGGAAGAAAAGTATGTAATGCTGGTAGTGGAGGGTTGGTGATGGGATCCAATAAATGTTTGTTGAATAAATTCAGCAATGAACAAGGCACAGCCCCCAGCAGCGCCCTGGAGCTCCCAGTAAATAAACAAGTGAACGAGGTAATTAAGAGGAGAGTGCCTCCCACCCTCTCCTTCCCTGCCTCTGCCACCCCTGCCTCCGCCAGCCCTGCCGGCTTGGCAGCCTCTGATGGCGCAACCGGCTGCCTACCCTTTCCAGCACCAGTCTGCACCGCACTGGCTAGGAGAGGGAAGGAGAGGCGACTGTCCGTTGGTGGGTCCCTCTTCCCCGTTATTCCGTGAGCCCCCGGAGGGCAGGGACAGAGGGTAGCGACCTGGGTGCGATTTCTCTACCGCTGTATACCCAGTGGGCCCCCGGGCTGGCATACAGCGGTGCTCCATAAATGTGCAATTGTCCTGAAACATCAAACTGGGGTCTTTCGACTACAGGAAGTGTAAAGGGGGAAGGGTCTTCATCCTTCTCGCTCCTGTGGGAGGATTGTGCGCCCTGCGGGCAGAAGGTGATAGGCAGAGCTCTGTAAGTCCAGCGCCGCTCTTTCTCTCTAGGACCTGAGGGGCCGAAGCAGGTGGAGGGTCTCACAATTATCAGTGGGTACAGGTGTTCAGGTTCCACCCCGGGGTGGGCCCTCGATTCACAAAGGGCTCCGCCTTCCTAAAGGCTATGGAAGAACGGCCTCCAGACTGGCCAATGGGAACGCGGAGTGGGTGCATTACCTCATCAGGCAGCGCGGCCATTGGCTGCGGGCTCCCAGAGGGCGGGAGCTGGGAACAACAGGGTCGCTGGTGCCAGCCTGGAGGGTCTGGGGGGAGGGTCTTGGCAGAGAAGGAAGAAAACCAGTAGGGAGAGGCTGGGAGGGGTGGGAGCTCCTGGATGAGGAATTTTTAGTATCTTAATGGCTGTGAGTGGGTCTTTATAATGCGTGTCTCCCTTCTTGTTGCCCCCCCTCCATGTGAGTCCCCTCACCTGATCATCCCAAGGCTGATCAGGGGAGATGAATGGTCCCCTCACCCCCTAGTTAAATTGGAGCCCCCTCCCTAGGTAGGACCCCCCTCTCCCCAAACACACAGTGTCTGTAAGGCAGCATGGACAGACTCCTTTTCCGCAATCACACAGAGCCTCAGTTTGCCAGCCTTCCTGACGTGCCGCCATTCATCCCACAGAGACCATAGCCTCGGAGCATCTGCATGTTACAGGTTGCGTCTCTCTGGGCCTCAGTTTCCCCTCAGTCTTCCTTTGTGTGAAATGGGTCGATAAAAGTCTCCAGGTCTGAGGAGTTGCAGCTGTGAAGATCCATTGAGTCAGCTAACAAACACGCATCGAGCACCTACTGTATACCAGGCCGTGTGCTGGGTATAGGGATCAGCAGTGACCAAGGCAGGCCTTGGCCCAGCTCCCTGGACCTTAGGTCTGGTGAGGAAAACAAACATAGACAAATGAACATTCATTTCAGAGGACCCTGGTGTTAGTCTTAAGAAAAAAATAAAAGCAAGGGGAGAAGGTGGAAGGAGAGTGAGTTGGAGGCTGCTTTAGTTCAACAATCAAGGAAGGCTCACTTGAGGAGGTGATAATTACATGGAATCAAGGAAGCAGAAGGAACCAACAGTGTAAAGGTCCTGAGGTCCTGGTGTGTTGGAGGAACAGTGAGGAGGCCCATTGACTGGAGCAGCAGAGTGAGCGAGGGGGAGAAAGGAAGTGAGGGCAGGGAGGGGACAGGGACAGGTCGTGCAGGGCCTTGTGGGCCATTGGGAGGACTTGGGCTTTCCCCCCAAGGGAGGTGGGAGCCTTGGAGGGCTGTAAACAGTGGAGAGACAAGACCTGACCTGGGTGACAACAGGCGCCCCCTGATGGCGACTTCAGGGAGGATGGACTGTGGGGGGAGGAGGGTGGGAGCAAGGGGCCCAGGGTGGAGAGGACAGCACTGGTCCAGGTACGATGATGGAGCCAGACCAGGGTAGGAGCCACGGAGGGAGTCAGAAGTAGGTAAGATCAAGGTATATTTCTGAGCCCACAGATTTCATTCCAGAGGATCGGAGAGGCGGAGTTTGATTACTATACGTGTTTTGGCACACAGTAGGTGCTCAGTGAGCAGGAGGGGTGAGCAGTAACAGAATTAATTGGGTGGTCTTTCCCTCCCTCTCCCCCACTACCACCAGACTCAATACTCCAGACCACGTGAATGAGCGAGTCACTTTTCGTTGAAAGGGGCAGGAAATGGTATGCACTGGGCCCTGATTCAGGCTTCCAGTCCAGGCGTCTTTGACTCATCCACACGCCCCCATTCCTCGCTGGGAGTCCAAGTGTGCACCCCAAGTGAGATTGGTAACATCACACACCTCTCTACAGGATCCTCCCACCCTCTTGGCTGAGAACCCCAACCCTGCAATTCCAGCCTGCCTAAAGCCAAAATCTCCCACCCCTCATTAGTGTGGCATTATCTTGCATACCTCCAGGACTGGGAAACTCACTCTTTTTGAGTGTATAAAAGGTCTTATGATTGACCCCCAAATCTGCCTCTATAGGCAGAGATATCTTTTAAAATATAAATCTGAGCTTGCTCCGCATCACCCCAGAAAAGCAGTCTCCTCGGTGTGCCTGGAGGGGCCCCGTGAAGTCTGGTCTCTGCCGACTTCTCCAGCTCAGCCCTCCCAGGCGCACTCAGCGTTGTCTGCCTGCTTCCTTCTCAACTTTTGCACAAGCTGTTCTCTCCACTTGCAAGGCCCTTCTCCTTTCCTTTTTTTTTCCCCTCACCGGCCTCGTCTGATACATCGAAGCACCGTTTAGATGTCAGCCCTTCTAGGAGGCTACTCTCACCCCCAAGGGAAAGGTAAGGAACCGCATCGTCCCTCTTGAATACATTGTCCCCTAACAGGCCTTGCAAATTAGAATTACCACTCGCCTGCTGCCAGCCTCTGAATTGGTGGCTGCCTGCAGGGCTCCGAAATCCACCAGTCCGGGCCTTTGTGGAAGTCGGATTCTCCCCAGACCTGCCCCTCAGGCTCTCCCTGAGGGCATCATTAGTTCAAAACCATCTCCTCTGATCTGCTCCTCCACAGGCCACCCCCCACGATGCCAGCGGCCCCTTTTGAAGAGTGACTAACAGCCATTAGATTAATGGGAAAGGCGCAGTGTTTTCATTTCTGCTGCATCTACAGACTAAATGTTCCCGTGTAATTACAATTAAGGACATATTCGTGTGTGACTGCGCCTGGCTTTCGGGCCTCCTTCCCCCTCTTCGGGTCGTTTGCCCGCCTCCTCCTGGTTTCCCTCCGCCTTGGCCTTCTCTTCCTCGGCCTTCTTCCCAGTTTCCTCCTTCTCCCCACCTTTCTGACCACAAGTTCAGGTTTCTTTCCTCCTCTCTTTCTCCTTGTCTCTCCTTCATGCCTGCCTTTCTCCTCTTTTTTTTTTTTCCTCTCTCTCTCAATTTCCTTGATCCTTCTCTGTGTTTCCCCATTTCTGTGTGCATCTCTTTCTGTCTTTACCTGTCTGTGTCTCCCCTCCGCTGTCTGTCTCTTTCTGTCTTTGCTAGTCTTCAGAGTCCTTCCCCACCCCCACCCTTTTGTCTGTGTCCAGCATGCAGTCTTAAGTGTGCAAGTCTTAAGTGTGTGGCCTAAGAATCATCACATGGGTGTACTGTAGACCCTCGTAGCCACCACGAGATCAAGGCAGAACATTCTAGTCCTAGAGTTCCCTTTGTGTCCCCTCCCAGTCAGGCCCCCTCAACAGTAACTGTAGTTTGTTTTTCTTTTGCTTTTCCTACCCTGATCCCGGAACCCAGCACCCTGTGCATCTCCTGCCCTCCCCAGTTGCCCTTCTGGCGCAGGACCAGGGGAGGGGCTGTGTGCCTGGGATCCAGAGATGCCTCCTGTGGATCAAGTGACCCTTCTGAGAGGCCACTTGAGTATGGTCCACTGAGACCCCAAGGAACATACAGGCCAGGGTCCAAGAGAAGGAAGTCCTTATGTAGCCAGGACACCCTTTGTGCTAAAATTCTTTCAGACCCTGTTCCTACATCTCACATGGTTGCTTACTAAGTTCTCATGAAGACAGAGGCCCTCCCAGGGTTCCCAGTGTCCTTGACTGAACCTACAGATGAGCCTTTAGCATGGGGTACCTTGGGGGACCTAGGGGGCCCTTCACCTCTTCCCCCTGTACTGACAGCAAAACTGAGGCCCAGCATGGATCCCTACCTAATGTCGTAGAGTGAGTCTGGACCCGACAGAATTAGGACCCTGGTCTCCCGGGGACCCCCTCAGGTTGATCTCTTGTCTTTCCTGAGCCTCAGTTTTCCCCACACGTGAAATGAGAGGTTGAGGGTTGGGTTAGGGGTGCTGGTCGCTGGGCTGTAAACCCTGAGGCCCTGGCGCCTGCCCAACTCAAAGGGGCTGTACCATGGAGGTGGGCAGGGCTTGCCGCTGTCTTCCTGCCTGTAAAGTTCATGGTCAAATTGGGCTTCCCAGGAGAGAAACAAGGTTATATATACACTGTCTCCTGTTGGCGCCCGGGTGTTATGATTCGTCAGCACTTCCTCTGGTGAAATGGGACGCAGAATGGATAGGTTTGAATAGAGGAAAGGCTGGGCTTTTGAAATCAAATTTAATCCTGTCTCACCCTGTCTGAATCCCAGGTTCTCCCTGACCTGACCAGCCTTCACACCTGTTCGGTGGCCCATCGCCGGTATCCTTCAGCTTCGGTCCTTTGCTTAGGCTAGTTCACTCTCTACCATCCTTTCCCATCCTGCCTTCCCTACCCAAAGCTTCCCAGCCTTTGAAAACAGGGCTTTTCCAGTCTGACACTTCTTCTTTCTCCCCAGCAGTGACCTAGCGCAGGGTGTGCTTCTAGTTTCAAAGTAACAGCCATTATAAGGACCCTCCTCTCCTCCTCCTCTTCTTCCTCCTTGCATTTACTAAGCCATCACGGTGCCAGGCCTTGTGCTAAGGGCTTGATCTGAATCTTCTTGGATAACCCATTGTTTACCAGTCTTTGAAGGCAAGCACAACCATTGCCCCCATTTTACAGACAAGTACACTGAGGCTCAGAGAGGGTGCTACACTTGGGTAAGGTCATGCAGCCAGTGAGTGGCAGAGCTGGGATTCGAACCCAGGCCTGGGTGACCCCAGGCACTATTCCCATTGACAGGGAATGTTGGAACAGAAGCTCAGCCTCTCCTCTTCCCTCCTTGTGGCTGAAACTGGATTTGCAGACAGCAGAACGCCTGTTGTCAGCAGCTCCTCTGGCCTCTGATAAATCGAGAGAATTAAAATCCATTTAGAGGGAAATCTCTAAATAGGTCTGTGTTGTGTTTTGCGTGTGTTTTTTTCCTGTCTTTTCCCCCCTGCTGTCTCCGGCTGGGTAATGTATTCCAGGAGCAGAACTGAATCTGACTTAATTGAATTTAAAAGCAGGTATTACATCTGCACCTTGTAAGCAAAGGCGGGTGGAGGAATCACTGGGAGATGGAGCGTTTTTTATCCAGTTGTCGTCTAGATCTTTGCACCAAGGAAGTGGTGTGGTGTTAATCTCCCTTCAGGGCTTCTTGTTGGGGGTTTCCCTGGGATGAGCCGCAAAGGGTGGGGGTTTGGAGGGGAAGAGGCCATGGGGGCTTATATGTGAATGGGGTTCTGGGACCCCTGGAGAACGGGTGCGGTGAGCCCTGTTGCCTGCAAAGGTGGGGCTGACAAAAAGCCAATGTCTCACCTCCTCCCAGCTTCCTGTTCGTCCCTCCTCCACACCATGTCCCCAGCTGTCCCCTTCTCGCCATTCCCCAAGCCTTCGCCCTGACAGAACCCCCATCCGTCATGGCTTGCCTGGACTCACTGTTCCATCCTGAATCACCCACAGCAGCCCAGATGACTTTTTGCTTTTTAAAGTGTAGCTTTTTTTAAATTGTGGTAAAACATACATAACATAAGGTTGACCATTTTCACCATTTTAAGTGTATAATTCGGTAGCATTCAGTAGATTCACAATGTTGTGTAACCGCCATCATTGTCTGTTTCCAAGCATTTTCTATCTCCCCAAACAGAACTTTGTACGCACTAAGCAATAACTCTTCATTCCTCCTTTCTCAGCCGCTGGTAACCTCTCACCCACTTTCCATCTCTATGACTTTGCTTATTCTAGATAACTCATGTAAATGGAATCATACCATGTTTGTCCTTTTGTGGAAAAAAGGCTTATTTCACCGAGCATAATGTTTTCAAGGTCCATCCATGTTGTACCGTGTTCCAGGTCCATCCATGTTGTACCATGTCCCAGAACTTATTTCTTTCTTTTTTTTTTTTAAGATTTTATTTATTTATTTATTTTAGAGAGAGGAGAAGGGAGGGAGACAGAGAGAGAGAGAAACATCAATGTATGGTTGCCTCCCACGTGGCCCTCACTGGGGACCTGGCCTGCAACCCAGGCATGTGCCCTGACCGGGAATCGAACCGGGACCCTCTGGTTCCCAGCCTGCGCTCAGTCCACTGAGCTACACCAGCCAGGCCAGAACTTATTTCTTTTTTTTTTTTTTTTAAAGATTTTATTTATTTATTTTCAGAGAGAGGAGAAGGGAGAGAGAAAGAGCAATGTATGGTTGCCTCTCACATGGCCCTCACCGGGGACCTGGCCCGCAACCCAGGCATGTGCCCCAACTGGGAATCGAACCGGGACCCTCTGGTTCCCAGCCCGCGCTCAATCCACTGAGCTACACCAGCCGGGCCAGAACTTATTTCTTTTAAGGCTGAATAATGCCCCATTGTGCAGACGGACCGCACTGTGCTCATCCGTTGTCTGTCAGTGGGCACCTGGGCAGTCCCCACCTTTGGGTTGTCGTGAATCGTGCTGCTATGGACGTGAACATACAGCTACCTGTTGGAGTCTCTGCTTTCAGTTCCTTTGGGGACACACCTGACCACGGAATCGCTGGGTTGTATAATCCTATGCCCAAAAGATGTTTAACAAATGTCACTCACTCTCCTGTTCTAAATTCTTCCATGGCTCCCTACTGTCCACAAGAAAGTTGAAACACCGTCCCATGGCCCTCCAGGCACCGCCGACTTCCCATTCCCCATCTTTTGCACCACTTCTCCCTCCTCCAGCTGTACTGGATCACCCGCACTTACCCTAGCGCCTTCGCACCTGCCATTTCCCCTCCCCGGAGCGCTCCTCCCCATCTCAGATTTCAGTTTGATGTCTAGTTCCTCCTCAACCTTCACCTCTCAGCTTTGTCTGATCCTGGGGGCCTTCCCTGACCTCCCAGGCTGGATCAGGCATCCCTCTGATCATGCCTGATCATCCCCCATCACGGCCCTGGTCATGGGCCATGGGTGATCTGTTTGTCTTCGACCCTGGTTAGTTGGGGCTGGGTCTATCTTGGTCACTGCTGTTTCTCCAGAACCCAGACAAAGATGCAGCATACAATAGGTGCTCAATAAATGCTCACTGAATGCCCACGTGATTCTTTCTCTTCTCCCTCAGACCTCATGCCCTTGAGAAACGAGACACAGCTACTTTCAACTTCCTCCATCTAATGGCAGATTTCAAACAGTATCTTAGGCTGTCGATTTAGAAATAGATCCAGTCAATGTGCTTGTGTTTCATTCTGCGGTACGTCTGTGATGGATGGGCAGGCAGGCGGGAGTGCTATTAAGCCGGGAGAGTTTTCTGTATGTTTCAGGTTCTGGGCAGACTTTCTTCAAAAAGCTCTCTGGCCCGATCTCAAAATGAGAAAGTCATTAGGCACACACACTCACTCTCTCTCACACACACATATTGCAGGAGACCATCTCATTCCTGAAAGAAAAAAAAAGAAGGAAAAAGCAATTAATACATAACTGCAAATGTCACAGTCTGTGCGCGGAGACAGGGAGGTCCACAGCTGACAGGGAGCAAGAGGCGACAGTTTTGTTGTTTGTTTCTGTCTCCCCCACAGCGTGCTGGAGTTCTCCCCGGCAGAGCTGGCCGCAGAGCTGGCCGCTGCCTTAGAGTGGAGAGGTTTCCATTGTGCTGTGTCCTAGGCTGGGAAGCAGTCCCAAGGGGGAGGGGAAGAAGCCAATGCTCATGAGCAGGTGACCGCCGAGGGCGACTGGGGCTCAGTGTCCCTGGGGACCCTGGGAGATAGCATAGAACTTGCACTTGAGCTGTGCCTCCTGAGGTGCGGAAACTGGGCTGTTGGTGCTGCCTGTCACTGGCCGAGGGCTACTTCCTGAAGCATCAGTTCCCAGACATTTCCCGCCTGTCCCTCCCCCTGGCTGAGAAAGCCCCAGCCGCTGAGAGGCAGGTGACTGCAGAAGGATGCTGTCAGATGGTATAGAAACATGGGTGCCGAGGGTATGAGGGTGGGGCACCCACAGCCTCTGCTACACACAGTGGCATTCGCAGCAAATCATCATTCGTTTAAAAAGGTTTATTAAGTTCCTCCTGGGTTCCAGGTGCTGTGTTGGGTCTAGGGACAGAGCTGCTCCAGACAATCTCAGCCCCCATCCTTCTGGAACTCAGGGACTCATGGCCAGGCCGTCATAGTTGGGTCAGAGTTGCACTTAGGATTGATCCCTCTGCTGTGTGGATGCTGAGAGGCCGTCATGGAGACTGTGGCAGGAACTAGTGTTTGTCTGAACAAGGTAGGGAGGGGCGGAGGGAGGGGTCGCCTGGAGACAATGATAATGAAATCAGTACAGCTTGATGAACATGGATGGGGTGTGGGTAGGAAAGGGAGATGCTGAGTTTTATTTCCAGAAAAATACTGGAAGCTGCACTGAGATGGGGTGCAGGAAGAGGAGCTGCTGTAGGGTGGAGTGATGCCCTGGGGGCGGGGCGGGTAGGTGGGACCTGGACACCCACGAGGGGGTGTCCGGGAGGAGCTGGCCAGAGCACTGGGGCCACATCTGGCTGGAGAGGGAGTCCAGGGCACCAGGTTGGTTAAAGCTGTGGAAACAAGCGTCCAAATTTGGGCCATCCAGGGAAAATGCCAGAGCATTAAAAATGGTAATAAATGAAGTTCATTTTTCTCTTCCCATAACAAATGTTAGAAGCCCAGTTCTCAGGCTTAGAGCACTAGCTTCAGTGCTCCCCAGGGTGATGGTCCCTGGAAACCCATCATGGTTCTCAGTCTGCATTCTTTGGCCACGTGTCGGTGGCTGACCCAATCAGGAGGCCAGTAGGAGTATGAGTCAGTGATTGGCCGAATTCACCTAAGCCGCATCCAGAGCTGGGGGGCGGCAGTTAAACCCTAGGATTGGAAGAGGGAAAAGTGTGCATTGGTTAAGGGAACACTTCTTGCTGTAATAAACCAGCAAAACTCAGTGACTTGACACAACAGGAGTTTATTTGTTGCTCATATAAGGTGCAGACAGGTGTTTCTAATTAGCAGGCAGCTTTTCAACACCCAGGGACTCAGGGACCAGCCTCTTTTTTCTTGTGAGTCCTCCATCGTCAATGTGGAGAACACAACCAGGACTGGAAGTGAAGGGCACATCACTCCCACCCGCATTCCATTGGCTAAATTCAGTCACGTGTCCACCCCAATCCAAGAAGTGCTTGGGAACCAGTCTTCCCTGCGCAGGTCTGGCAAGGGCTCTGGCAGCCTCTGCTGGGTGGTGGAGTCCCGGGGCGGCAGCAAAACTGGGTCATGCTGCCTCCTGAAGGTGAGGAGAAGCACACAAGTTGGGAAAGGGCAGAATTTCCAATAGGATGACCCTAACCACTGAAAAATGGAAAGTCTCTAACTCACCTCAGGATATTGCTCGAAGGATGGCAAATGTCCTCCTTAGTTTGGCAGGTCCCACTGGGTAGGAACCTGATGTGTCTTCATCACAACTTTGTCACCATATTCCAGAACAGTGCCTGACACACAGCAGGTGCTGGGTATGTGTTTACGGAATGGGGGAAGGGGTGGCTAGGTTGGAGGATGGAAGTTCGGCTGAATGGGTGAGTGGATAGTAAAGGGATGGCTGATGGACAGATGGATGATGGATGGGTGGATAGACAGTGGGTGGTTGGATGGATGGGTAAATGAATGGGTAGGTGGATGGTTGGTTAGTTGGATACATGAATGGGTGGATGGATGGACTGATGGATGGTTGGTTGGGCTGATGAATGGATGGGTGGATGGATGGACTGATGGACGGTTGGTTTGATGGATGAACGGACGGGTGGATCCATGTATAAGTGAAACTACCCCTTCTCTATCTTTGAGTCGCACTGATACAGTTATGGACGCTGAGAGTGTGAATCTCCAAAGAGACCCCTGGCCATCATTCTAGAATTCCAGGGCACTGGGACAGACTTCTGCCTTCCAGGTAGGTGGACACCAACCTTTTGGCCAAGAGATGGTTTTAGGTGATACCTAAAACCACTTTAAATGCCCACAGAATCACCTCAGCCGGATGGCTTGGTTGGTTGGAGCGTCGTCCCTTACACCAAAGGGTTGCAGGTTTGACTCCTTGCCAGGGCACAGGTACCCAGGTGGCCGGTTCAGTCCCCAGTCTGGACGCATATGGGAGGCAACCAATTGATGTTTCTCTTTCTCTCTCTCAAATCAATGAACATATCCTCGGGAGATGGGTTCTTCCTTCACTTCTTTTTTGAGAAGAAAGTCTCCGTTGGGCGGCGAGCAGTCCACCCTGACGCAGGCTCTCCCTTTTGGACAAAGAAAGAGAGCAGGCCCAGCTTAGAGCCACAGATGCAACTGTCTCTCATCAGAAATTAATGATATGATTTTGCTTATATTGAGTTAGTTCCTACTTATGGTCAGTGAAGGTGGCTTTTCATTTACAGTCGTAATAAACAATTTCCCTTTAAATAGGTATACAATTTTAAGGTGGGGGGGTCCATTTGAGAGAACGTATTCAGGAAGTAGAGGTGGTTGGAAGGTGGTATAAGATCGACTGCAATCTGGGAACTTGAGGTGTGGGCAGCCTCACAGTCGCCGCTGTGTGGCCTGGAGCAGGTTGCTTCACCTCTCTGACGCTCAGTTTCCCCGTCTGAAAATGCTTCCAAGAATTCTCTTGTGGTGGACCAGTTTGGGGCAGTGGGTGAGTTAGCTCAGCTGTGGGACCCTGAGGTCAGGTCCCTTGGAGCATCTCTGGGTCCTATTTTGTCTCTCTGCCTCAAAAAACAAGTGGAGGTGGGGGAATCTGGACAGAAGTTTTCTCTTCAAGTGAGGCAGGCTAAGCACGGCTTTGGTCTGGATGGCAACCACCTCTTACCTGCCCAGGTCCTTGGGAGGTTTGTGGCTGTGATTTTTGTTGCGGGGGAGACTCCGTTTTTAACTGTTCCCTCTGTTCCCAGGGAAGACGCTGGAGGCTGTCACCTTCTCCTGCGGAACAAGGGCTGTGCCCGGATGCTGGTCCGAGAGGCATCGCCCCCCCCCCCAAAGGATTTTCACGCCCTTGGCAGAGTGTATCGGGCAGAGACTTCTCAGAGGCTTTACAGAGATCTCTGCAGGAGGGGACGTTCTGCCCAGGACAGGACATGGGGCCACCCTGGAATAACTCCTGTGTGTCATGGAGCCTGGTGACACTGGGGACGAACACCCGACCTTTCTCAAGAGTCTGGGCTATGTCCTCTCCTCCCATCCCCCACCCTCCCAGCCCAGACTGGTGTGTTTTCCCTAGATGACATTTGGAATCTTTTAATAGTTGTCACATTAGCATACATTTGCATGCCTTATGTTAATAGCGCTATTTATTTTTGAAAGAGCACTTTGACTTGTGGGGCCCTGTCTCACTGGGTATCTCGCACCAAGTTTTTCCTTGAGACCGTCTACTTGCCTGCAAGGGTGGGGTGTCACATTCTGCCACAACCCTGGGGCAGGGGGCCACCACCTCCCAGACGCTCCCCAGTGGAGAGGGACATGTCGCTAGCCTGGGCCTTTGCTGGGTGCCTGGGCTGAGCCGGGCCCAGCAGCCCAGAGGGAGATACTTTCCTTGTGCCCGTTATGTAGATGAGACAATAGAGGTAGGATGAATGGAGCCCCAGATCCCCACCCAAGGACAGGGCTGCTCCTCTGACACCTGGCCCTCAGGGCCGTTCTCATCTCTCGGAGAAAAACTGAACGCCCCGCCTCCCCCAGGGCTTTGCTTCCCTTAGGGCAAAACCCCTTGAGAGGGTTGTCTGCACTCCCCGCCCCCCTCTCTCCTCTAACCAGCTTCTCACGCCCTCCCAGTTCCCCACCACTGAAATCGCTCTCTCCAAGTTCCCAGAGGGCCTCTTCCGTCCTCCTCACCAGAGTCTGACCCTGCTGGACGCCCCTTCTCCGGGGAACTCCTCGGGGACGCGCCCCCCCCACTCCGCCCACTCCCTCGGCTTCCCTTTCACCTCTCCTGGCCCCTCCTCCCTCTGCCCCTCCATCCTCCGCTCCTCCCTCACCCACCCCTCCCCTCCTGAGGTTTGCGGGGTCACTAACGCCTCTATTCCCCATGACACCCACAGATTGGTCTCCAGCCTGGGGCTCCCCTAACTGCCAGATTCGGGGTCCAGCTACCCCTCGACATCTCTGCAGGGCGGCTCATGGAAATCTCACACTGAACACAGCCGCCTTACGCCAGACCTTCCCCCAAAACTTGCTTCTCCTGTGTCCCCCGTCTTGGCTGAGGGCAGCTCCATCCTCGTAGCTGCTCAGCCAGGATCTGGGAGTCAGTCTCCTTCTTACTCCACATCCTCAGGAAACTGTGGCCTTCCACCTTCAAGAATTATTGCACATTAAGTTCTCTCCTTTCCCCTGATTCCACCCTGCAGGCTCCCTGCTGAGCTCCTCCCCTCACCCCCACACCCCTGCACTCACTCTGCTGTAGGCTCCCTCCAGCACCCCAGGCAGGGCCCAGCCTCAGGGCTCTCTGCCTGGACAGATCTTTACATAAGTCGGTTCTGTTTCTTGCTGTATCCCCAATATCCCTAACACTGAAGACAACACTCAGCACACAGCAGATACTCAGACACTCGGCACATGAGTGAATACATACCGTGGGAAAAACCTCTGGAGCAAACGACCCCTCCCCCCAACACACACAACACTTGTGGTTGTTATGGCTGAGAAGACAGCAATTTCAACATTTTTATACCCTCACTTGTTTTCTAATTTTCACCACAGAGAATGGAACTCCATTGGGGCTTAAAATGAACAAGAAAATGCACTCTCAGTGCAGCATGGGTGCGGCGCCCCACCGGCCTGTGACCCTGAGCAAGTGGCATTTTTCTCTGAACCTCCCTTTCCTCCTTCCGAAAGTGAGAACGGTCCTAGCCCCACCCCCAGGAAAGTCCCTTTGAGAGCCAGCTTTCCTGTCTCAAAGAAAGAGTTAAATCCAATCGGGGTGGTGACATTTGCAATGCATGAAGTTTAAACATTTTCAATAAAGGAAAACAAATCCGCCGACATGCCTTCTGATTTATAGTAATCGCAAACCAGCAGCGGTTAATATAATTGTCCAGCGGAGGGGGCTAGCAGGGGCCTAATGCGGGGCCCACCAGGGATGCGGCCCCAGTCAGGTTAAGCAAATGCATTACTGTAATAACTTGGGAGGTGGCTGAAGCCATTAGCGAGAAGGAAGAATAAATATTACCCCAAGAAGCTCCAGAATCGGCGGTTTTATCACTGAGAATTGTCCCCGTGCTATTTACTTTCAATTTAAATTTTCAAGAAAGTGGCTCTTGGCACATTTTATGTATGAAGGAGAATGACTGGAATTGAAAAATGACCTGATTTTGCCATCCAGGAGAAAAAGAGCCATGGCATTTCGGAGTCCTGCTTTGTCCCCTGAATCGCTCTCTCCAGGTCACTCTTAAAATCCGAGTGCCAGGACCCAGGCTCAGGCGCTTTCAGGAGGCGCTGGGGTTTGACTTGAGTCAGTTCCAGAGGCCCAGGGATCATGGTGTCAAATATCTGAGGACAGGGCTTCATTTAATTACAGCTGACCTTACAGATCCTCCTGTCTGCTCCTGCGCCTTTGCTGACTGATGAGGCAAGATGGGCTCAGAGTGAGGGTGGCATGAGCTACTTGCCTAAGACCTCTGCCCAGCTACACCTCCTCTCCCTCAGGAGCCTTCATTGGCTCCCTATGGTCCCTGGGATAAAGCCCTCTCAGACTATCCATTGCGCTCAGAATAGAATTAAAAATTGATTGTGGATCTACATGTAAAATATAAAATCATAAAATATCTAGATGAAACCATAGGAACACATCTTCAAGCCCCGGAGTTAGGGAAAGAGTTTGTAAGCGTGATGCCAGAGGATGAACCATGACAAAAATAGATAAATTGGACTTCATCAACATTCAAGCTTTCGCTCTGTGGAAGATACTGTTAAAAGGCAGAAAAGACAAGCCACAGACTGGGAGAAAAATACTTGCAAATATCCAACAAAGGATGTGTATCTAAAATATATTAAGGACTCTCAAAACTCAACAGTAAGAAAACAAACAACCCGGTTCAAAAATAGACAGAGACAGAAACAGACATTTTGCTGAAGAGGATATACAGATGGCGTATAAGCACATGAAAAGTTGTTCAACATCGTCAGCCATTAGGGAGATGCAGATCAAAACCACAGTCGGCATATCACTACACACCTGTCAGAACGGGTAAAATCAAAAGTGGTCATAATGCCAAATGCTGGTGAAGATGCTGAGAAGCAGAATCACCTACACTTTGCTGGCAGCAGTGTAACGTGGCCCAGCTCCTCTGGCAGAGTTTTGCTTTGTTTTACAAAGTTAAACATGTAAAAGAGAACCCTAAACCTGTGCTTGCCACGTGACCCAACAATTGCACCCTCGGGTATTTACCTCAGAGTAATGAAAAATGTAGGTTCATGTAAAAATCTGTACATGAATGTTCAGAATACTTTCATTTGAAATAGCCAAAACTTGGAGAAAACTCAGATGGCCTTCGACGGGTGAATGGTTAAACCGACTCTGGGCCGTCATACCATGGAACACTACACAGTAATAAACACGAATGAACTAGTGCTAAAGGCAACACTTGGAGAGGATGGCAAGGGAACCATGCAGAATGGAAAAAGCTAGTGTTAAAAGTTCTCAAAATGGCAAAAATCATGAGGTAGAGAACAGGCAGTGGTTTTCAGGGAGGTGGGAGGGGGTGGCTGTGGCAGAGAAGCACGAAAGCTGCTGGGAACGGGCTGTTCCGAGGTGGGGTCGCCTGGAATGCACGCGCACACATCCGCCGTGAGTGCGCGTAACATTGAAGGAGGTCGGGGGGTTTATTCATGTTAGTTTCCGGGCTACGAGATTGTAAGGTGTCGCCGTGGGGGAAACTAAGCGAAAGGTACAGGAGATCTTTCTGTATTCATTTTTCTTTCCTTTTGTCAGCAGCTTCTTTTCAAAATTTTTTACTGATTGATTTTAGAGAGAGAGAGAGAAACATCCATGTGCTGTCCCACTTACTTATGCGTTCATTGGCTGATTCTTGTCCGTGTCCTGTCTGGAGATCGAACTCGCAACCTTGGCGTAGGGGATGCCGCTGTCATCAACTGAGCTACCCGGCCAGGGCTCGGTTTTCTTTTTTCCTACTTTTTTAAATTAAAAAATATGTGTATTGATTTTTAAGAGAGAGGAAGGGAGAGAGAGAGAGAAACATCAATGTGAGAGAGAAATATCGATGAGGGTGCCTCCCGTAGGCACGCCAGCTGGAAATTGAAATCACAACCTAGGTCCCTGCCCTGACTAGGAATCAAAACGGCCACCCTTTTCGGTGCACCGAACGCTGCTCCACCCAAACGGGCCGCGCCGGCCAGGGCCGGTGACAAATGTTTTATAATTCACGGTCGGGCAGTGCAGCGTGTGCCCCACCCTGTGTGGGAGCGCCGGGGCGCACAATAACCTCTCAAGCCGACGATATCGGGAGGAATGGCTTACGGGTGCACACAAATCTAAACTTAAATTATAAAGACCGACTCCAAATGCATTCAGGAATCACTTGCATGATATATTGTTTATTAACAAAAATAACTTCACTTGTGCCTCTGTATTAGTGTGTCTATTTAAATTCATAAACTCTGAGAAAGGTGGTTGACTCCAATTTCTTGACTTTTCACTGAAAACCTTTAGTATGGTGTAGCTATTGATATTTGTCTGTCTTTCTAGACGCATTTATGGTTTAATAACCAGGGCTAGATATAGATTCTTGTATTCAGCTAAAATATTTCTTGTCTGTTTAGGAACATGTATAATTCCTTTAAGTAGGCTGGAGCGGCGGGGGAGTATGGCTGAGATTTTGTCAGAATCCTCGAGTGAGCCGAAGAGGATGTTCGCAGCCAGTCTTAGGCAGTAATGCACATTAAATTTTATATCTAAAATTATTTTCTACATTATAGAGTTGAAGATTAGCAATTCATATTCCTTCATGTTTGTTAGGCTTCTCCACAGTTATTTTTTTAACCTAGATATAGCAACCAAGCGCTAGGTAGATGCTCGGGAATAATAGATATATGTAAACTAGAATTGTATGCATTTTACGTAATGGTTATATGGTATACCGTTCCATGTTTTCCCTGTTTTAAAACTTACCATATTTTGCCATGTACAACGTGCAATTTTTTGCCCAAGTTTTTGAGGGAAAAAGAAGGACGTGCATTATACATGGGGAGTACCTGAAATACCTTATTCTGTCAGGACAAGGTATTTCAGGTACTCCCCAAGTATAATGTTCTTGTGTTTTGTAATTATTTGTCACATAACATTTCTTGTACCATAGTTTGTACAAAAATAAATGCTAAAACTGCTTTATAATAAAAAAGCATCTAAATATGAATGAATGAATAAGTAATTGAATTTTAAAATTAAAATGAAAGATTATTTTTTTCCTGAAAGTTTGGGCCAAAAACATGGGTGTGCATTATACATGGCACAATACGGTAAATGGAACTGCTGGCTTTCCCCCCTTATTTAGTATTACTGAAATCCTTATATTTCTGGACATTTGTGACTCTTTGGAGGGTTTTTTAAAAAATTCGTACAAATACGTATTTATCATATTCTATTTTTCTTTATGTTGACCAACACAAAAATAGCGAGTGAAAAAGAAGTCAATTTGGTGTATCTTCTGCAAGAATCAGATAACGTCAGAGCGTCTGTCCGTCTGTCCGTAGCGCCCATTTGAAGTTGTGAAGGAGTTGTTTACAGAGGCGCAGTCTGGTGACGGCGAACCCTCGGGGCCCCTGCAGCACCTGGGGGAGCTGTTACTGTGTGTCATCCGAGTGGGCAAAGGGAGGACGTGGTTGCTGAAATCCAGTGGAAGCTGAGATTTGGAAGGGGCTCAGCGGCTCAGGAGCAGTGCAGCAGAACAGGAGCTGGGAGAACAAATAGCCATTCCCCACCCCCCTCACACACACACACACCCAAGAACACAACAGGGTTTGGTCAATAGGAGGCTGAGAGTTTTGTCTATGCAGATGAGCCTCTCCCAGGGCGTGGGCCTAGATGGGAAAGGATGAAGAGTGGATCTGGGAGGGGGATGGGTAAAGGGAAAATTTCCAGCACCAACCCAGGCCTCCAGCCTTGCTGGGGCCTGTCATCTGAGTTCCCTGTAGCGTCTGGCCTGCCCCCTGCTGACACTACGTGTGGGCTTCTGTGTCTCTTGCTTGCAGCTGGGCTGAGCTCACTGTGGGATGCTGAGAGGTGGGCTGAGCCTGGTCTGTGGGGGTCACAGACAGGTCCTCTGCTAGGAGGAAATGGCCAAGTGACTCTGGCTAGCATTGGGCTGAAATGTTTTCTTCCAGGATGGAGTTTAAATTATTCATCCTGATCTTCAGGACCCTCTCCATTTCCAGTGCAGCTCCTAGCCTTTGTCCTCCCCCAACCTGGTTCCTCCAGCCCCGCCCACTTCTCCACCTGTATGTCCTTACATTCAGGGCTTCAGTCTCAACACTCTTGGTACCAAGTCTTTGCCCACACAGCCTCCCACTGCACACCCCCTGTCCGAATCCTACCACTGCGAGGCCTGGGAGGCAACGTGTGAACTGAGGCTTAAAGACAAGCAGGGGCTCGTCAAAGGAAGCGCCCTGGGCAGAGCATGTCAGGAGAGGTCACTGCATGTGCAAAGACACTGAGGTGGGAATGTGCTTGTGGGTTAGAGGAACAGCGGGGAGGTCTGTGTGGCTGGAGCAGAGTGGGGGTCAGGGAGGGGGTGAGGGCAGGAAGGTCACGGAGAGGGTGGAGTCTAGGGGTTCTTTTAGGCCATGGTGGTGGTTTGAGCTTGACCTGAGTGTAATGAAGGACCCTTGGAGAGTGTCATAATCTCAGAATGCTGTAACAAAATACCATAGGTTGAGTGACTTAAACCACAGACATTGATTTCTCACAGTTCTGGAGATTGGGAAGTCCCAGATCAAGGTGCTGGTAGATTTGGTTCCTAATGAGAGTCTCTTGCTGGCTGTGGGATGGCTGCCTGTTCGCTGTGTCCTCACATGGAGGAGAGAGGAGCTCTAGCCTGTCCTTCTCATAAGAACACTAATCCCATCGTTCCTGAGGGCCCCACCCTCAGGACCACATCTGACCCTGATTGCCTTCCGAAGGCAGACCTCCAAATACCATCTCACTGGGGGTTTGGGCTTCAGCATAGGAATCTGGAGGGGGAGGACATAAGCATTCAGATCATAACAGAGTTTGAACGAATGAGTGAGTAAACATTTGGATGAATGACTGACTGACTGACTGACTGACTGAAAGCATATGAGGCTGATCCATAGCTACAGCCTGGGTCCACTCAGAGCCCATGACCACTGATGGCACCTGGTCCTCTTTAATATCCACCAAAGCTACCTCCTTCCCTTAGCCTGGCCCCTGCTGTGTGTCCCCATGGGGATAGGTCACTTCAGCCACCATTGCAAGGCCCATCCTGGCTCTATCTTAGTAACATGCAAACAGCTCCACACAACCAAACAGCTCATCACAATTATTATAAAATATTAAAACGACTCACAAAATAAATTATTCACACACCGCATGTTCTGCTTCCAGGTGTTTGGGGACTAATGAGACTCTTTTAGGCAGGGAGTAAGGAGTGGCCCTTGGGAATAGGAGAAATACTGAGAGATTGTCTACCAATCATGTCACCATATAGATGGGGACACTGAGGCACAGGGGTGATGGGAGGCAGAGGCAGAACTGGGGCAGGACACTATGACCATTTATGTCCGACGCAATGTCACCTACGGTAGCTGATAGGCTGGCAGGGTGAGAGGCCAGGGTCTTCTCTCCCTGCACATGTGCGCCCATGCAAGCAGCAAGGAGGGCTTGGAGCTGTCAGAGCGGTGGTGACGGTAAGATAGAGACAGAGGCATGAAGAGGTAGGCAAAGACAGAGAGACGCTGAGAGATGCTGAGGACCGTGAGGAGGCAGAGCTGCAGAGACAGACAGAAATGCACAGAGAGATACAGAGAGAGAAAGAAGGAGAAACAGAGAGACAAAGACAGAAGGAGGCACATAGGACAAGAGTTAGAGACACGTGAAGAGGCTCATAAAGAGACATAGAGAGACACAGGCAAAGACACTCAGGCAGAGACCAAGAGAAAAGGATGTAGAAAAGTAATCAGAAAGGGGCAGAAAGAGACACAGAGACAGACACACAGAGAGACAAAGAGATGCACAGAGGGATATAGAGACACAGAGACAGAGACAGAGGTGGATACAGAGACACAGCGATAGGGACAGAGAGACTGAGAGACTAGATTAGATGTTACTGCTATCAAGTTATACGCCCCTGAGTTCTCACTTGGGTAGATAAAACCAAAGCTGGGGCCAGGTGGGGCTTAGGAAGTCAGGGTCCCCAGAGGGGGAGACTCCCCCTAACAGACCTCACCAAGATAGGAGCTGGGGTGTGAGTTCTGTGAAAGAACCACATGGGCTCCTGAAACCTGGGGTTCTGCTGCCCATCCTGTGTACAGTGTAAGCTCTCTCCAGAAAAGCTGCAGCAAGCAGGTCACGGACACTCCCACACTGAACTGTTCAGCACCATGGACAGCGACACACTCCTGGGACCAAAACAGGACACCCCTGGGGGTCAGTGGCCCCAGCAGTGGGCTTTCTTCCTGCCTGCTGCAGGGCCAGTAGTTGTCCCTACAAGAGTATATGGTTGTCCCCTTTTATTGGTGGATAAACTCAATCTCAGAGCTGTGAAGGCCCGTATACAAGGTCCCAAGCTAACCCCATGTGGGCTTACTTGAGCATTTACTCTATGTGTGACCCTGTGCTGGATATCGGGGACACAGCAGTGATTAAAACAGACAAAAGTCCCTGACCTTATGAAGCAGATAGCTGATATAAAAGAAAAAACATTTTTCTGAAATGAATCTTTTCTGATAAAGAAAATAAAATGGATAATGTGCTAGAGAGAGAGACAAAGGGGTGACTTTAGTTGGGGCAGGGGGGATCAGTGAGGGCGTTTCTGAGAAGGTGACATTATTTGAGCTGGGACCTGAAGAAGAGGGGAAGTCAGTTATGGAGAAGGTGCTCCAGGCAGAAGGCACAGCAAGTACAAAGGCCCTGAGGTCAGAGAAAGCTTGGTGAATCCAAGGAATCAAAAGAAACAGAATTCAAGTTAATTTTCAAACAAGTGGATCCTATAATCATTTTTTGGAGGGTAGGCCAAGCACTGCTCACACAAGTCTTGGCAAGGGGTCATTTGGCTATTACTGAAAGCAAGGGGTTGGACAAGTATCTATGGAGTCTTGGGTTCAAATTCCAACTGCTACTTTCTATCAAGGTAAGTGATCATCTGTATTGGTTAGCAATGGCTGTGTAACAAATTTTACCAAAACAGAATGGCTTAAAACAGCACTACAATCTCAGTTTCTGTGGATTAGGAATCTGGGCATGGCTGAATCAGGTCCTGTGCTTCAGGCTGTAATAAGAAAGCAAGTCAGTAGAGAGAGTCCATCAAGATGGAAGTCAAAGTATTTTTATACCCCAATTGTGAAGGTGATGTCCCTCATCTTTGCTTTAATCTATTCATTAGAATCAAGGGGAGTGGATTATACAAGGGCCAGATGACCAGGAGGCAGTGATCCATGGGGACATAGACACACAGAGAGACAGAGGCAGGGAAAGACACAGAGAGATAAAGACAGAGAGAGATGCAGAGACAGAGAGACAGAGAGACTAGATTAAATGTTCCTGCTATCAACTCATGATCCCCTGAATTCTCACTTGGGTAGATAGAACCAAGGCCGGAGCCATGTGGGACTTAAGAAGTCAGGGCCCTTTATAAACTGCCCACCACAGTGCCCTCCTGAGCCTCAGTTTCCTTATCTGTAGAAAGGACTTTTGAAGGGTCATGGGGAGGATGCTGTGCAGTGGGACAGAAAATTCTGGGCGCAGTGAGTCCCCTTCAGCCCTAGCTCCTTCTGGAGACACAAGTGTGGGGTTCAGACTCTTGCATTAGGGGTTCTCTGTATTCTGCTCCTTCAATCAGAGGTGAGGTTGACCTGGGCAGACACTGAGCTTTGCAAAAACAACCGTGACTTCCTAATGCAGTCACTCCTTAACCCACTGTACTAGTTTCCTGTGGCTGTTGCAACAACACACACGAACCAGGGGACTTGAACATCAGAAATTTACCATCTCAGTTGTGTAATCTATAAGTTCAAGATCAAGCTGTCAGCAGGGTTGGTCCCTTGTGAGTGCTGTGAGGGAAGGATCTGTTCCAGGCCCCTCTCCTTGGCTTGTAGATGGCTGTCTTCACGTCGGCCCAGCGTTTTCCTTATACGCACGTCTATGTCTGAATATTCCCCCTTTTATAAGGACACCAGTCATTTTGGCTTAGGGATGGATCCACCCTGCTCCAGTGTGACCTTACCTTCACTGAACTAATTCCATCTGCAATGACCCTGTCTCCAAATAAGGTCATATTCTGAGGTCTCGGGGCTTGGGCTTCAACATAGAATTTGGAGGGGACACAATCCAACCCATAGCACCACCAGTGAGGGACACAGGTCTCTGTGTGTGTCTGCCTGTCTCCCTCTGTCGCACAGTCTCCAATCTTTGGTTCTCTGTGTGCATGCATGCACGTCTTTCCCGCTGCCTCTCTGTTCAAGCTCATTCCACCCCAGGACCCTTGCATGTACTGTGACCTCTGCTGGGAAAGCTCTTGGCTTTTGCAGGTCTGGCTGCTTCTCAGCTCAGATGACACCTCCTCAGTGTGGGGCTCTCCAGTCTACCTCACTTCCAGCCCTCCTCTGTCATCTCCTTGCTGTTTTTCAAACATACCAAGAAAGCTTCTGCCTCAAGGCCTTTGCCCTGGATGTTTCCCCTGCCTGGAATACCCTTTGCTCGCATGGCTCCTTCCTTCACTTTATTCAGGTCTCAGCTCAAGTGTCTCCGTGTTAGCTAAAGAGTCTCCCCCTCCCAGTCCTCCCAGAGCCTCTCCTCCCTGACTTTGGTTTTCCCAGTTGCATGCTTCCCCACCAGATGGATTATAACCAATTGCTTTAACGGATTCTCGTCCTCTCCATGCCAGACTGTCAGCCCCACAAGAGCAGATATTGTCTGTTTTGGCTCCTGCTGTGTCCCCAGCTCTTAGACCAGAGCCTGGCTCACAGCACACGGTCAATACATGCTTGTGGAATTAATGAATCATGACTAATCAGAAGATCTTAGCATGACTACCCAGACCTCTTGCACTGTGGATGCTTGGGGCTCACCACTGAACCCCAGGCATAGAATCTGAGGATTGACACTAAATCTTACAGTCAAAGAGAATGGAGTCTTGGACTCCTCCTACTCCAGTTCTCTCCATGGACTCCAGGGAACGGTTCTCTAGCCTGCCTAGGTTACCTCCTGTGATGGAGACCTTATTACCACCTCAGGCAGCCCATTCAGGTTTTGGATAGTGTCTTCCTTAAGAAATGAACCCATATTCTTCACCTTGCCATTCCTGTTGCTCTCAGAACTGTCCCCGGTGCTTCCTGCACAGCCAGTCCACTCCCCCCGCCTCTGGGGACTCATTGGATTGGGAGGAAGGGATCTGACAGCAAGAGCTCTGCTTTCTGAGGCTCTCTCCCCTATTCTCCAGCCTTCTCTGAACACTGCTGACAAAGTGATAGCTGCCGTGTTGGCTGATAACTAAGGTGCGAGCTGATAACTAAAAGGTTAACTGATAAGGGAAGTGCTGGCTGATAAGAAAAATGCTGGAAGACAACTGCATCAGTGTTAGGTCAGAACTAGAGTGATTTGGCCAACAATCCCCCCTTCCCACCCTCCCTCTTCCCTCTCTCCCTCCTTTCTTTCTCAAGCATTTATTGAGTACCTACTGCATGCCAAGCCAAGTGCCAGGAGTGGGAGTTATAAAAACAGATGAGAGACGGTCTCTCCTTTGGGACACTCAGTCCAGCACAGCTGAGGTCTAAGCTCTCTTGGAAGTCCCAGAGCCAGCAAAGTCTTTAAGACACCAAAGCACGGAGCCGTGATGGTGGGATGGCAGGCAGTGGGCAGATTTTCCCCTCCAGCTCCTGCCTGCGGGTAAAGTAAACCCCTGAGTCTGTCCCTGCGGTTGGCACTTCTGGGCCACCTCCCTTCTCTCCAGCGTGGGTGGCAAGTGACTTCATCTGGCCCCAATGGCTGTCACTCAGCCCTAGTCAGACAGGAGACAACATGGTTGCCATGGCAATGAATATGCTTCCCCCTGGGGGGCTGTGAGCCAAGGGAGCCAGAAACTGCTTGTGGATGTGTGAACTGAGGCACAAAGTGACCCAGGCCTGGTGATTCAAGTGGTGGGGGGGGGTTAACTCCTTCACTGCCGCTCTGCCCTCCTCTCTGCTCACACTCAGGGTCCTGGAGGAACCAGGGTTTCAGCGACAGAGTTGACAGTGCTAGCCATAGAGTGTCTCGAGCCCTGCTCTCACTCCAGCCTGCCCCCTTGTTCCTCAGCTGCCTCAACCAAAAAGTGGGCCCAAGAAGGAGCACTCATCTGTATTTGGAGAATGAGCACGTACCGGATGCCTGTCACATGCCTGGTGTTGTTCTGACTCCCTCGGGTTGTCTAGACCGGTGGGGAAGGGTCAGACACAAAGAAATATGTGAATTAAAGAAAAAACAGGAAGTGCTATGCAGGAACGATAAGAGAG
This sequence comes from Micronycteris hirsuta, assembly GCA_004026765.1. Taxonomy (NCBI): domain Eukaryota; kingdom Metazoa; phylum Chordata; class Mammalia; order Chiroptera; family Phyllostomidae; genus Micronycteris; species Micronycteris hirsuta. The sequence goes on from PVJI01001080.1 coordinate 37,958, forward strand.
TGGAGGGATGGGATAAGGAGTGGAGGAAGAAGGGCGGGGGAACATTTAGCTGGGGGTCAGGAAGGAGCTGTGAAAGGAGGTGACATTTAAGCTGAGACTTCAAAGATGAGACATCTGGGAGAAGAGGGGTCCTGGTTGAGGGAACGGCTCATGCCAAAGTCCTGGGGCAGGGCCATGCCTGGGTCATTACAGGAACAGTGAGGAGGCCTGTATGGCTGAAGCAGAGTGAGCAAGGAGGGGGGCAGTGAGGGCAGGGAGGGGAGGGGCAAGTGGTGCAAGGCATTGTGGGCTGTGGGGAGGACTTGAATGCTTACCCCACTCAGGTGGGAGCCCTGGTGGGCTGTGAGTAGAGGAGGGATAGAACCTGACTCAGATGCTCACAGGCGCCCCCTGTGGCTGCTGCAGGGAGAACAGGCTGTGGGGCCAGAGGGGTGGCGCTGGGCTACCCACCAGGATGGAGGTAAATGCCTTGGACAGGGAGGTGATGACGGGACCCTCCAGGCAGAGATTGCCTCGGCCAGCCTGGCCGTGTCCTCCATTATGGTTGTGCTGGATCATTTACCTATTGAAATATGTAATATGTAGAATTTTATTATAAAGAATATTCTTTTTATTTCTCCTTTGTATTATAAGTAAGTTATGTTCTTTGAAATTACACGTGTAGGTTACGTTGTCTGTGAATTTGACTCTAGGATGGGCTGAGACCCACTGCGTGGGGGTGGCCCCTGGTGTGGATCCATGTGACAAGGCCTGGCGTAGAGTAAGTGCTTGGTAATCCGGGCCTTTGGTTCCTGGGCTCACAGGGCAGAGGCAGAAGGGAGGCAGACTTCTCTCCAAGTTCCTGGAAGTTCCAGACATGATGACCCCAGGTCTCAAGGACCTAATTGAAGGTTCTCTTTTTGTGGATAAAGAAACAGACTTCCAGAGAGAGAGCAAGCCATTTACCTAGATCATGCAGCCTATCAAGGTGAGTCTGAGGTTTAAACCCTGCCATTTGGGCCTGCTCAGATGCCTGGTGTAACAAATGTTTGCTGTGCCTTTTGGGGAGCCCCTATTCCCTGCTCTCTGCCTAACCCCACCCCTCATACTTCTGCCTCTAAGGTGACCCTGAGCTGGTTAGTGGGAATGTCATATCCCTTGGCCACAGTGATTGATTCAGAGGTGGCCACATGACCTGAGTCAAGCCAATTAGAATTAGCCATGGACTTTGCAGGAACCAATAGTCAGAAAGGGTTTCCATTTCTGTTTGGGTTGCTGACTGGGAAGAGACAAATGAGGCTGGATCTTGGGGTTTCTTTGACCCCATGGATGGGGGTAGGCTGACAATGAATGAAGCCCACTTAGAGGAAAGCCACACTGAGACACTGAAAGGGACATACTTTTAGTAACATCATTTCAACTCCTAAATCTAGTAACAGCCTCTCAACTCCTGGATCCAGCTATGCCTGAAGCTGGAGCAAGGACTTTAAATTTGCTAGAACCTGTTTATATGTGGGGTTTTTTTTTTGTCATTTCCTTTTGCTTTGTTTTGTCTTCTCAAATCTGTTTAAGTCCCATTGCTCACAATCTGAGGCACCAGAATTCCTACCCTCAAAGTCTGTGTCCTGTCATGGTGCCAGGCTTTCTTTGTGTGCTGGGCAGGCATTATAAAGAGGCACAAGAATGATATATTTATCATCTTGGTTGTGGTAATGGTTTCATGGAAATACACATATGTCCACACCGGTCAAAGTGTACACTTTTGCAATTTATATGTCAGTTATGCCTCAATAAAGGCATAGGTTTAAAAAAAAAATCTATAGCATCATTTCAGCTCCTGGAGCCAGCCATACCTGAAAGCAGAAATCTTTGGAATTTTCAGATATATAAGCCAGTCAATGTCCTTTGGGGGAAAGAATAATATTTATTATTAATTTTTATTTTCTTGTCGGTTTTGTTAACCCTCCTGTCTCTTTCGCACCACAGTCTAGATACAAGGGGCGACCAAGAGAGGGCAGTGGTGTGATGCGATGCACTAAAGATGTGTCTAGGAAACGGCTGTGGATAAAAATTCATTTCTGAGCTCGTCTAGGAACCTGTTCAACAGATGTCTCCTCTGAAGGACTTGTCAGAGCCTTCAACCCACGGGCGAGACCGCTCTGGGGCTTACTTCACACAGTCTCCCAGGGGTCCCCAGCAGGACTGAGCCCCGGATGGCCACAACAGCCACCGCTCATCAGTGCCCCCATATTGGTGCTCCCCACTGCCAGTGTCCGTCCCCCTCCCTTTCTGCTGCTTTCTGGAATCACCTCTCCGGTACTGCATTGTTCTTCCAGAAAGCCCTCACACAGTACTCTTCCCGAACCCAGAGCCCCAATCACCTACCCACGTGGATCTCGTTCATTTGTTTTTTTTTCCCCTCCAGTTGGGAAACATCAGAAAAAAACAGAAGGTCTCTTTCCTTCTGGCCGGGGGAGAAAATCTCACGACTGTAGCATCTCCTTGCCCACGGTCCTCCCTCCGGAGCTCTGCCCAAGCTGTGCTCCCTGCCTAGACCACCCCTCCTCTTCACCTAAGCAAATCCACACCCTGCAGGTCAGGGTTCCCCCAGTTCCAGGCCCAGAGTGATTGCGGGTTATGAAATCTATGGCATGAACTTGCAGGGTGAGAACCGAGTCCCTTTCCAATCCTCTTTCATGCCCTCTGATGAGGTAGAGGTGAGAGATGCCACTGGGGCCTCGGGTTTTAATGCTTTTCTATCTCTCACTGGGGCTCTTTCAAGCAAAGTGAGAGCAGGCTGCAGGCTTGAGCCTTGGTGGGCAGCAACACCTCACTAGACAGAATAATCGTATTTTGTTTCCATTGCATGCATTTCGCCGCCCACCTTCTATGTGTGGCAGGTGCAACTGGCTCTCATTTCCAGGAAAGAAAGAGAGACTGTTTCTAAATAAACCCTGGGACAGGTGGGATGCCTACATAGCAACAACCATTACCTATGATACTTGGGAAACGCTGTTCTCTTTCAGGAAGCCCTCACAGATTGCCCTGGCCAAGCCTACAGGGTTTCTGCTTTACCTTTCAAAGCCCCATCATTTCTAATGAGAAACCCCTCACACTGGCACATGCAGAGTGCAGTTCTCACTGTAGGTGGGTAGTCTAGAGCATATGGGAGGTGTCTCTGGGTCTCAGTCTCCCTGTCTGTGCTTAGGAGGGCCGGGGGGCGGCCACAATGCTGGAATGGGGGTGGGGAGTGGCAGGTGCCTCTGTGCCAGCTGGGCCTGCCTCCCGCAGCTGCTGGCGTTGCTATGGTTACTGCACAAGCCTTCCCCACCCCCCACCAGCCAGCCCTTCATCCTCAGACCAGGCCTTTCCAGGGACCATGGCTCCTGGGTGTCATGGAAACAGTTTCCAGGCACCCACAGCAGGCTTCCTCATTGGCTGGCTGAGCTTTCAGGCAAAGGTTACCCTTGGGGTCACTTCTAGGGGCCAGACTTGGGTTTCTTCAAGGTCCCCAGGAAGTAGGATGTCCAGTGGGTAATTTCGATTTTTTTAACCCATTTGCTCCTGGGACCGAGTCTCAAAGTCACCTGGGTGGGGCCTGGACATTTAGAAACTTCCCCCAAACTCCCAAAAGGCCCCCTGCCCAAAAAAAACCTCTGATGTGAGGCAATGAACTGGGCTTGCTCTACCCATGTGGTGCTGAGAGGAACCACCAAGCAGCCCCTTTCTCTTCTAGAACCTTCTCCCTGCAGCGGTGGCTGCCATAGAGCAGGGGCTGGGGGCCAGGACACTGGACTCAGGAGCAGAGGAGAGCACAGCTGGGCCCTAGGGGACTGGGAAAATACAACAGCAGGTAACGCACTTGAGAAGGCCATTCCTGTGTGCCAGATCCTGTTCTAGATATGAATGCATAGTATCTCATTTAATCCTTAAACAAGGTAGGTACCATTGTGCCCATTTTAGTGATGGGGAAACTGAAGCTCAGAGAGGTCAAATGCTTTGCCGAAGTTCACACAGAATGAATAGTAAGTGGCAGCATGGATTTGAACCCAGGCCACATGGCTCCAAAATCAACAGTTCTACCACCAGGCTCTCAGACACCTCCAATAATCGTGACTGAAGGTGGCATCTGCTCTCAGAGATGGGGGGCAGGGGTCTGGGACTGAGCAGAGGTTGCCAGGAGGGAGCTGGGACCCCGGCTAGCCAGAGGGAAAGATGGGCACTGCCAAGGGGTATGGTTCGCAGGGCTCCCGAAATCTCCATCAGGGACTGTGGAGCCACCCCAAGGAAGCTGACAACTGAAGCTGAAGAAGTGAGCCCCTGTGCAAACCCAGTTTCCAGACAGTCCCCTCAGACCCCAACCTCTCCGTCCTTCCCAAGATGCTGTAGCTGACCCCTGATTGATGGAAGTTCTGGAAGGAAACCCAGGCCAAGAGGGGTCAAGAAGAAAAATTGAATTCTGGGCAACCAATGTTTTACAGTGGCAGCTGGGTGTTCAGCCCTGTGCTGAGAGGCAACCAAGGGACCCGGGACAGTGGGCAGACTGGATACAGACACACCCAGTACCTTGGATTCAGGGGGTTCCAGAGAGGGGAACTGTGGAGCTGAGCAAAGAGGTAACATTGGATGAGAGACATTGAAATTGGGCTCAGACTGCGAGTAGGAATTTGCCAGCCAAAAGAGAAGAGGGTTCTGGGCAGAGGGAACAGCCAGGGCGAAGGCCCTGGGGCAGGACAGCGAGTTGCAGGTGGCTCATGTGGCTAGATCAGAATGAGCTCGGGGCAGGGTGAGAGGCGATGGGGTCAGGGAGCACATGCGGACTGCTACAGCCTGAATGTCTGTGCCCCCGCATCCCCACCAGTGCATCCACTGAAACCTGACCCGCAATGTGACGGTGTTAGGTGGTGGGGCCTTTGGGAGGTGATTCGGTCATGCAGGTGGAGCCCTCCTGAATGACATTAGAGCCCTTGTGAAAGAGACCCCAGGTCTACGATCTGGGACCTCACAGCAGACACCGACTCCACCAGGGCCTTGATCTTGGACTTCCAGCCTCCAGAACCATGAGAAATAAATGTCTGTTGTTTTTAAGCCCCTTGGCCTAAGGTGTCTATAGAACACCCCCAATGGACTAAGACAGAGATTGACTATTGCAAGGAAAGGTAAGAGGACTTCTTGGAGGGGGTGACCTTTGAGCAAATCTGGGGAGGAAAGTGTTCCAGGCAGAGGGAACAGCACGGGCAAAGGCCCTGGGCCTGGACTGTGCTTGGAGTAGGGAGGCCCCCGTGGCTTGAACAGGGTGAGAGGTAGCGAGGGCAGGGAAGCAGCTAGGACCAGACCCGAGGGTGCTATTGCACCAGTTCAGGCAAGCAGTGATGTGCCCTGGGCCAGGCAGTGACAGCGAGAGCTGGAGGAGACAGGTGCTTGGATTCAAGGCGTAATTTGGAGTTAAAGCCCCAGGTTTTGTTGATGGAAGGAAGTAAGGGGGGAGGGAAATGGAGAATTAGGGATGACAGTCAGGTTTGGGGCTCTTTCCTCCATGGCCAAAAGAAATCATCAGGCAAGGTTTGGCTGCAGACTGAGGGTGGGACCAGGAGGCCACTCAGGGCCACCCAGCCTCCGGGAGATGTTGCTGTGCTTCGTGGTGTCCCAGATCCCACCAGCTGCCGGCAACATGTGGTCCAGATGTTCCATCCTGGGGACATCTGTGCCAGGCCTTCCCCGGCATCCAGCAGTCTTCGTCTGCAGCATGACATCTGGGATGCCTCGGATGGGGAGGCAGCAGGGCGGGGTTGGGGCTAAGAGGGGGATCCTTTGTTCTGGGCCAGGAGGCTGTCACTACCTCTCACGGGGAGGGGACACATGGGCAGCTGAACGCAGCATGGCAGAAACGCTGTTGGAGATGGGGACAGTGCTGCTTGCATTGTCAGACATAAACCCCTCTCCAGAAAGCGAGAAAGCCAGGGGTCACAGACAAGGCGCTTGGGCTCACAGTTGCCAGTTGCAAATTCCTACCTTTAAGCCTTTGCCCAGACATTCCCCCTGCTCACTCCTTTTATTCATGCTCTCAACAAGCATGCAGTGAGCACCTACTGTATACCAAGCACTGTTCTGGGCACCAGAAAGATAGCAGTGGCCAAAATAGACCAAACCACCCACCCTGGAAAATTCCCTGATCTCGTGGGTCTCAGTCTAGTGTAAGGCAGCTAATAAATAAACAAATACAAAAAATATTTTAAAAGAGTGTAAGTGCTGGGAAGGAAACAATATAATGTGATATAAAAGACAGAACCAAGAGAACTTCTTCAGCTGGGGGTAGTCATGGAGGGCCTCTCAGAGGAGGTGGCATTTGAACTGAGAGCTGAAAGAGGAAGAGGAGCCAGCCCCCAATAGGAAGAGGACATTTCAGAGGGAACAGCAAGTGCAAAGGCCCCAAGGCAGGACAAAATTGCCTGGCATGTTGGCAGTACCACAAGGAAGCCCTTGTGGTTCGGACGGAGTGAGCAGAGGAGAGAGAGGGAGCACTGAGGTCCGGGAGGGGAGCAGTGGCTGTGGTGGCGGCAGTGATGGTGGGATGTGGGAGCTCCTACAAGGGTGCGGATTTAACCGTGCATGGGGAGGGCTCACTGCACAGACAGAGCCCAAGAAGGGGAGCAAGTGTGTGTAGGACGTCTTCCAACAGACCTCAGAGAAGGCGAGCCGTTTGTCTGCAGACACAGCAGTGGTAGGTACCAACCTGGCCTTTCTACATAGCTCTGAGACTCGGGCGCCCCAGAACTCAACGGGAACTTTTCTCCAAGCCAGTACAAAGAAGAGGGAAAAGAGGGAAGGGGGAAAAGCTCGATATTTCTGTTGTCCTTATCCAAATAAATTGAGACGTGTTTGTGAAAGTGTCAAGGAAACCTCCAGGAGAGAAACTATAAAATCGCACAGCTGCTCCGAGGGCCCGTGACAGACAGCTCAGATGAATGCAGCTGTAGTTTTACGGTCTGTTAACAACTGATATGGGTTTTAAATATATTATCTTCCATTGTATTGTCTGTCATTTTAAAAACTGCTCATGTCTCCTGTGTTTGCTTTTAAAAGGTTCTTATAGAACCTTCCGCTGCTGAGCTCCCAAATCTTTTTTTCCTGTAGATATATCATTGCACATCTCCTTCTCCCCTGAGCGAGGTTTTCCCTGGTACTTTCATGGGTAATTTACCACAGAACCTATTGGAACCCCCTGGGTTACTTAATTCGGGAAGCAGCTGCAGGAGGCCAGACTCCTGTCTGGTTGGGGATTTCTGAGATGCGGAGACAGAGCTGCAGTGGCTGGGACAGGCAGTGGTGAGGATGTCTTGGGCCTCCGTTTCCATGTTTATCGAAAGGAGCCTTGCCTCAGGGAGCTCAGAGTCCATTTAGAGACCTTTGTAGCAGTCAGCTAATGCTGAGATGCTGCCACATAACAAACCACCCCTGAATCTCAGTGGCTTGTAACAACAAACATTGGTTTCTCCCTCTTGGTGAATTCCTCAGCTTTGGAGATTCCTGCCAAGTGTGAACTTCACCCTGAACTGCTTTCTGTGCTCTAGACCAGGGAGCCAGCATTCCCGCCTCAGGGAGGAGTCAAACAGAACTTAGCGTCTTTACCGCAAATCTTCATGCTGTCTTCTTGGGAGTGGACCCCTCACCTACCTCGTTTCCCCTTGATTCCCTGGGGGTCTGCTGCCCTCCCACACTTCCTCCCCCATCATTCGTCAGTCTCCACATCCTGCCCACTCTACCCCCTAAATACATCTCTCATCCACTCCCTTCTTCCCGTCCTTACAGCCTCTGAACCACTCGGTCCACCTTAATCTTGTCTCCGGCCAACAGAAACCACCTCCTTTCTGGTCCCGTGGCCTCCACCAACGCCTCCTCCTGCTTACTCTCCCTGAAGCATCTAGAGTGATTATTTCTTTTCTTTTCTTTTTTTAAATTTAACCTGTCAAGTCTCTCTCCTGCTGAAACCTTCTTGTGTATCCCCAGAAGATAAAATCCAAGCCCCTCAATCTGGTCTTCAATGTCCTCACGTAGGACCCCCATTAAATCTTTTCTATTCTCCCTAGACTTTTCCCTGCTGTCATTCCACACTCCAGGCAGACTGTCTCACTAATTCTTACCTCCCCACCCCAATGCCCAGCTCTTTCCAACATTCAAACCTTTGCACATGCTGTTCCCTCTGCTTAGAATTCCCTTCCACTTCACAAACTCCTATGCATCTCGTACGACACAGCCTCTGCCGCACCTCCTCCGGCACATGGCACCCTTGTTCCGTGCCCCTCGACAACCGGGATTTGTGGTTCCCACAAGCACAGCGTGAACTCTGCCTTGCTTGTTTCCCTGTCAGCAGGAGCTGCGTGTTCCTCCCGTGGGCACTGCCAGCCCCCCACTCCAAGAATGCGCGTGGCTCTAACCACACGAGAGGAGAGGCCGCCCTAGCGTGAGGCATTAATTACAGAGTCTGCGCAATTAGCAGCGAGGCTAGGAGACTATAGAAGTGCAGGCAACCACAGAGCCATGTATAACGAGGCACTAATTGTGCAAGGAAGACAATTAGGAAGGGAGGTTTTGAGTCACCGATTCTGCAGTCTGGACAATTAGACATCGGGCCATATATAAAGGATGGGCTAATCGCTTGGTTTGGACAATTAACGGGGTACCCAGGAAATGACAAAGCAAAATGCCATCGTGCAGCCAGGCACAGAGCCAGGTGGCACAGCCTTGGGGACTGGAGTCTGGCTGCCTGGGCTCGAGTCTTCCTTCAGGACCTCAAAAAAGAGACTCCCCTCACTGAGCCTCATCCTTCTCCTCTGGAAAGTGGGGTTGTTCACGGCGCCTGGCACGCACGAGCATTATCATATAAACGGCAGCAGGGAGGCTGCTCGGAGGCACTCGTTGCCAAGTCCTGGGGGTGCAAGACAATTGCCCAGATCACGCAATGCGAGACTTGGATTGTGTATGTAATGAAGACTGAGCGCTGGACACAGAGGCTGGGAGAACCTAACAAGGTGCAATGCAGAGGAAGTCAGTGGGATACCCGCGTCCCGCCCCGGTCCTTATGGCCGCCCTCCATGCGGACTTGCCCTCGGTTGTGTTCCCTGGGAACATTCAGCTGGGAGCTGTGAAGCAGACACAGCCCAGGTCTGAGCCGGGCATTGCCTGGGTGAGGGGTGCCTTCCCTGGGCTAAGCCTCAGTGCAGCGAGTGCGCTTATCATCCCCATATCTCCCGATTCAATAAGATGTCACCCACACGCAACTAGCAACGTGGCCAGCACAGGGAAGAAATGGGCTACCCGGTGGCTGTTTCAGTGTCGTCAGGAACATCAGTGTTTTCGTCACTGTCATCCACTTGGACATGTTCCTCACAGTTCCCGCACGGCTGTGCCTGGGCTCCAAGGCAGGGGTGGGGCGGGGGTCCAAGGGCATGTGGAGGGGCTTGCAGAAACAGGAGTTGTCCCATCCAGACTGGAATGAGATTTCTCTGGGCGGCTGGGTGGCCAGGGTCCTGGTGGAGAAGGACTGCCAGGTAAGCGGGAGCCTCCAGGGACAGTGTTGGGAGGGGCTCCCGGGAGGAAGGAGCGGGTGTTGGGCTGGCTCCCGAGGGCACTGGACGCCATTGAAGGTGGCAGATAATAGAGGAGCTGATATGACATTCACAAGATGCACCGGGGCTTGGTGTGAGCTTCCTTCCATTCTGGGCAGGAATGTCTGTGGTCCTTTCTGCTTTAACACAGTTTAGAAGGAGCTAGAAGCACCCTCTTCCCCCAAATAGGTGCCCTTATGAGAAGCCCTTGGCCCGGCTGCCACCCTGTAAGCGCCAGACTTTATTGAGTGCTTACTATGTACCAGAACGTTTATTTTTCTCAGGTAAAACAAGAACTTATGTTTCCTTTTTCCCTTTCCCCCCTAGGAAGCTCAGACCCAAATGCGGGGTCCAACTATAAGTACCTTATCATAGCCCCAAACAATAGTAGGACACTATTGCAAATCACCCCTCACAGAACTGTACGTGGTCGGAACTGTCATCTGCTCCTCTGCGGCCCCCCAGTCCCGCCCACCCCAGAGTGTACAAGCATTGTGTCTCTCGGTTTTCCGCGACCGCGAGATGGCCGCCCATCCCGGTTTGCCTGGCGCTCCCTGCGATGCGGGAGTGGAAGGCTTTCCATACTAAATCCAGGAAAGTTCCGGGGAATCCAGGAAGAGTCGCGCACCCTATGACACCTTAAAAAAAATCTAAAAAGATCGAACAGCAAGCTTTTCACAGCCATTAGCCCACGTGCCTGCGGTCGCTGAAGGGATTCATTCAGATATCGCGGGAGCACCTGAACCAAGCGTGTCTTCTTTTTGCTGAGTACTTGTTAATAAATTAATGAAAATAACAGCAAACCAACTCCTAGTCTTTGTCCTTGAAGAGGTGACAGAGCGCAGCTGAGCCAGCATGGCGTCTGGCCTGGCGCCTGGGTTGCTGGGTAACCTGGGGAGCATGCTGGACATCTCTGGACCTCAAAGGGCCCTGCTGGCTGGGAGGGTGTGGCCGCTGAAGGGGTCTGATTACGTGAGCTCTCCATCAGGAGAGGCTGGGGAGGAGATGTGCCACCTCCCCAGGGATGAGCCACTCAGGGCCGCGGGAGATGAGGCTGCAATGTTTATAACTTCTTTCCCATCCTGTGTATCCACCCAGCATCACCCTCTTGGACCGGGGCTGTGGTCTCCAGCCTGCTGCCCCGCCCAGGCCCTGCCCCCATGGTCTGTCCTTCCTGCAGGAGCCACCAGAGGGCACCTGCAACCACCAGAGTCAGGTCCTGCCCCTCCTCTACCCACGATGTTCCTGGACTCCCATCTCCTCTCAGGGTGGAGCCCAAGTCCTGCCTGTGGTCCACATGGCCCGGCGGGACCTGTCCCTGTCGCCTCCCTGCCCTCAGTTCCCTCTCTCTCTCTCACTCACTCTGCTCCTGCCACACAGGCCTCCTTGCTGTTCTGCCAACGTGCCAGGTGCCGTCTTGTTCAGGGCCTTTGCACAAGCTGCTTCCTGTGCTTGGGACACCCTTCCTCCATAGGCCCCCGTGGCTGTTTCCTTCTTACCCTCCAGATCTCAGCTTAAAGGCCACCTCAGAGATGCCCTCTCGACCAGTGCAGCTGAAGTTGCACCCTCCCACCCACCACTTTTTTCTACACCCCCCAGCTTTAATCCTGCCTATCATGTATCGCCGCTTGAAAAGACTGTTTTGCTTGCTCACTTGCACATTCTCTCTGTCCGGCGTCCAGCAGCTGCAGGAGGGCAGGAAATATTGTCACTTCTGTGGGCACACAGGGCCCGTCCATGTGTTTTGAATGAATAAAAGAACGGACAGGGACAGAGAGGCTGAGAACACAGATGTGGGCATCGCGGAACTCCTTAATTCCCTGTGATGCTGCACGCTGGCTGTGTGACCTTGTGCCAGCCACTCACCTCCCTGTGTCTCCATGGCCCCACCTGGAAAACGGGAGAGTCTAATGAAATAATTCACAAAACATGCTTCACACCGTGCCGGACGGCTAGTTGAGCCTCACTAAATGAACCACTGTTACAGGAAAGCTGGTGTCCCACTCATAGGACCCGATAACCTTCAGCTCAGAGACCCTGCCAGGTCAGGACCCGTGGACCAGCCTCTTTCTTTCTTAAGGGCATACATTTCCATTAATGCATGTTCTATGGTTCATCTACCATGTCCCCACGACGGACACCTATCACCAGGAACTCTGCAGGGTGCACCTTGAGCACAGCTGTGCACACACGTGCAGAGGCATCTCCGAGTTAACGGGGGGAGGCAGAGTGGCTGCATTGTGGCTGGACGCTGTCTGGCTGCTACCAGCTGCACGTGAGTCCTGTCCCTTTCACCTCGTCAATATCTGATTCCATTCCTTTTCTCCCAATCTGATCAGAGCGAAGCAAGATCTAGTTCTGGTTCGATTTTCCACTTCCTTGCCTGCAATGACGTTTTTTCCTTCTTCTCCTCTTGGTAGGATGGACGTGCCCAAGAGACGTGGCCATTGCCACCCACAGACACAACATGGGTATCACGTACGTCCTGCCAGCACGGCAACTCAGCCCAGGAATGAGGAGGAGGAGGCTGAGAGGGGCCTGCAGCGTGTGCTGCGAGCCGATTCTGGGGCCATCCCTCCCCCTCAGCCCCTCCGTCGCTGTGATCACGGTGGGCTCCGTGCCCCATGGAGCAGCCTCTGTGCATTCACTGATTGTTGGGAGGTCAGAGTCAGACCGCTGGCAGCAGCTCAGCAGCCCCCCTCCCCACCTAAGCCCCCAGGAGTGTCAGGGAGGGAGAACTGAGGTGGACGAGCCAGGCTTTATTCCCAACATTTCTACCAGCTGCCATGGGACATGGAATAGGCAGTGTCTCCTCCCCGCCCCCAACTATGTCCATAATCTGTGAGTGGAGCATTAACAACTTCCTGCCTCCCGGAACTCATTCATTCATTCAGTCAGTCAGTCATTCATCAAGTGTGTAGTAAGCACCTACTCTGTGCCAAGTCCTGTTCTAGGCCTTGCAATTGGTAGCGGTGATTAAGACAGACAAAATCACTGTTGAGATGGTGACAATCTGATGAGGTCATGGGCAATAGCCAACATAGAAAATGACAAACGGTTTTGAAAGGGATGTGAAGAAAAATAAAGCAGGGAGAGAGAGTAGAAAGTGATGGGGACGTGGCTCCATTAGATGGAGTGGTCGGGGGGGCTTCTCTGAGGAGGTGATATTTGAGCAAAGATTTGAAGAGGGAGGTAGAGCCACAGGTTGGGATGTGGTTGGGGGTGAGGAAGCACTCCAGGCAGAGGGAATAGCCCGTGCAAAGGCCCTGAGGCAATGGAACGTGCAGGGCATGTTGGAGGGAGAGGGAGCAGCCCTGTGTGGCTGGAGCAGAGTGAGCGAGGCAGGGAGAGGGAGGCAGTGAGGGCAGAGAGGAGACAGGGCAGGTTGCGTGGTGCAGTGGTTAGGCCTTGGGAGCCAAACCATCTGGAGTTCAAATCCTGGAACTGCTCCTCAGTGGCTGGGTGATTTGGGGTCCAGAGAAGCCCATACAGGTGCTTAGCATCCCCATGCCTCAGTTTCCTTATTTGTCAAATGGAGGTGATGAAGAAAGAGATTTTAATCTGTGACTTCTTTCAAAAAGCTCCCTTGGGCTGCAGGATGGGAGCCTGGAGGCCAGAGGAGGTTGAGATGCTCTCTAGACAAGAAGCGACAGCTGCCTGGGAGGGTCTCTAATGTCCCACGTGGCTGGTCTTGTCAAATCCTCACCTCGAAGCCGAGGTCATGGACACCTTACATTGTTTCCATTCCACAGGTGAGACAACCAGGGCCGTTTCTTACTAGCGCCCCACGCCCAGTGTTACCTGGTTTCCTTTTCCCCTCTTTCTTTAAGAACAAGGATGTACTGATGTCCTTTATCTCGGCTCTGGCCACAAAAAAGTAATGAAACAAACGAAAATGTAGTAAGAAAACTTGGCTGTCATCTGCCCCAAACAGCCGACATGTAAGCGTGTCCTTTTGGTTTGCTCTATGCGATGATACACATTATAACTTGTCTAATGGCAACATCCTGGTTTTTTTTTTTTAAAGATTTTTATTTTTATTTATTTTTTAGAGAGAGGGGAAGGGAGGGAGAAAGAGAGGGAGAGAAACATCAATGTGTGGTTGCCTCTCACATGGCCCTCATGGGGACCCGGCCCGCAACCCAGGCATGTGCCCTGACTGGGAATTGAACCAGGACCGCTTGGTTCCCAGCCCGCGCTCAATCCACTGAGCTACACCAGCCAGGGCACATCCTGGTTTTTTAACCAACTCTGTTGTTAAGGGTTTGGGTTGTGTCTGACCAGGAAACAACACCCTTGTCGCTACGTGTACATTCACACTCACACTTATTCTCTCGGGAAAATGTCCTAGAATGATAACTAATCGGAGGGCAGACTGATTACAAGGTCTCCCTCCCTCCCTCCCTCCCACCACGCCTTCTTTTCTTCCTTTCGTCTTTTCTCTTTCACTATCTTAAAACAACTTTGTTAGAATGCTTACATAAACCTCTTTGCATCAAGCAAATGTTCACACGCAAGCACATACAAAAAAATGGCAGAACAGCGACCTGTGCTCTCCAGCCAAGCGGGGCGGGCAGGGGTCCTTGAAGTGCGATATCGTGTGACCAAGTCCTCGCTGTGAGTGACCCTGATTTCCTCTTTGTCCTTAGAAATGTATCGTTCCCTTATTGATTCTTGATTTTTAGATGGACCCAGGATATCCTCCTATGAAAACTCATCGGTTGAGACTTGTATCTGTACTATCAATTTCACCATCAGCATTTGTCTCCAGGACTGCTCTCTCTTTGCCTTCGTCGATTTTATTTTTATCGAGGGGAAATTCACACCATGATCACAGGTTCCAGATGCGCCCTCTGATGCAGATTGCCCAGGGCCCCGACATCCCCCACCCCCGGGTCACCGCGGTTACTGCTCCATGTGCTCTCTTCCAGCCTTTTTTCTGTGCCGGAGGATGTGGGTGCCTGGTCCCTCTGCCCCTGCTTCAGTTTGTCCCCTCATTACAAATCTCATTCAATTAATCGCTAAAGTGAGGGCAGAGTTTGGTCTGTCTTAGACACCACAGGGCTGCTGGCGCCTAGAACAGCCTGGCACACAGGCACGCGGTAAATACGTGGTGGATTAATTCATGAGAAGCATCTCGAGACTCGTTTTATTTTGCAGCCCAGTGTGCTGACATCACGGGGCCTCTTCCTCGAGCACGCGAGTGTGGGCATGGCGTGGTCAGTGGACTAGGGAACAGATGCCCCTGTGGTTCAAAGGGAGCCTTCAGGGTGCCCCCCCCCATGTCACCAAAGAGTCCTCTGGAAACGTTTAATTTACTTTCCATTACAGTTGAGGAAACTGAGGCCCAGAAAGGGGGAAACATCTTGCCTAAAGAGCCAGAACAAAATAATAACAAGAAGGTCCCTTTTGTTTTTAAAGGGCAGTGTGTCGGACAGGCAATGTTTGGCTGGGACTTTGCAGACTGCAGTCACGTGGCTTCAGTGGCTTGTCGATCACCCTTTTGATTACTGACCATGTTCCCTACCTGAGGCCCACTCTGTTGCCAAAAACCCAGGTCCTGCAGCCACGCTCGATTAAGAATATACAATAGGTATTGTTCTGGGGAGCATTTATGGAACATCTATTATGTGCTGCACATACATGATCCCTTTTGACTGTCACAACATTCTAGTAAAGTTGGCAGTGTTATTACCAAACCCATTTTACAGAGCAGGAAAACTGAGGCTAGGTGGGGGAAGGGAATCATTCAAGGAGTGAGAGGAAAGAGACGGCAGCCAGGCACAGCTCACTCAAAGACCCGGAAGCGGGCCCAGCAGAGGGTGCATACACCTGATCGGAGCCCCCTCAGTGGGAGTGGACCCAGTGCCAGACCAGGGCTGGAGGCTTCCATACCCTCCTGATAATCCTCAGACAGCCCCAGGCATTGGTTTGACAGATACGAAAACAGGCTTGACCTAGGGAAGTGACTTGCTTAAGCAGAGAAACAAAGGCCCAGCGAGGGGAGCAAGCGTTTGGGGCCCAAGCCCGTGACCCACGCCGACTAGAAGGGAGGGTCTTTGACTGACGGCCAATTCTGCGGAGAACCAAGGGGAGGTGATGATGAATCTCCCCGTGTCGAAAATGATGAGGGAGGACATTTATTTCAGTGGCGTGTGGATGCGTCTCTCCTGCCTCTCTCCCTCCCCTCGGCCACACACAAGGTGCAGTACGGAGATCTCAGAAGGGGAGACAAGACAAAACAGGGAGTCCAGATTCAACAAAGCAAGGGGCGAACTCTCGAGAAGGGCAGAGAGAGAACAGAGTCCCACGCCAGGTGTAGGGAGGGGAAACGGAAGCCTGGAGGAGAGGACACAGACCCCCTTCCCTCCTCCCCATGTTGCCTACTGGGTCCTCCACGCATGCACTGTCCATTTGCTCAGGCCAAGCCCCGGTTCGAGCCCCATCTCCAGTCCAGCACACGGTCAGCGCCTCTTTGGAGCTCTCGCGATGAATGTTCACACACAGACACACCCCAGTCCACATGGAAAGACACTGTGGCCCGAGAAGCTTGGGCAGATGACCTACCCAAGGTCGCTCAGCTGGGGTACATGGCACTCAGTCCAGCTGGCGACCAGAGTCCGTAATTTTTTAACTGCAGGCAGCTCTGTCTCTCTCTTTCTCTCCCTCTCTCCCTTCTTCCCTCAGAACCATTTAAAGGATTACAAAGATGCTATTTTTATCTCAGGGAAAATTCAATTATAGACATTGACCTTTATGTTTTTCCCAGGCGCACGTGCTGCCAGCCCAGGGCGTGAAAGGCTTCTGTGAATGTTCTCAGAAGAGAACCGTCTTCAAAGGCAGAAACTCCAGAGGTGAGCGCAAGCGCAGAGGCCGAGGGTGAAGGCCCAAGGCCGGGGGTTGGGAGGCCTGTCTGAGCGCTCAGGCAAGCCCGGAGCTCAGGGGTTCCCTGGTTGCCTCCTCTTGGGGCCAAGGTCAGGAAAATCTGGACTGTGCTAATTATGAGTGTGGTCTCTTCGGGGGTTCTCTGCCTGCCTCTCATTGTATTTTCTGCTTTCCCGGACAACTTTTTCAGGGCCTATCCATAGTAGAAACTTGTTCAATGGATTCGGCTTCCCTTACATGTTTAATTCTTCAACAGATATTAATGGAATGTCAGACGCGGTCCTGTTTCTGGGAGGAAATGGTGAGCAGAACAGAATGAAAGTCCCCATTTCCAACAGCCGATGTTTTATGTTACAAAGTAAACAAGTAACACAAACAGGGTTTAACCAGTGTCACCCCAATAAATTTAATTAAAAAATGCAGTGGGTGGTGAGAGTAAAGGAAAGAACTCAAGCAGCAAAAGAAGACGGAGAGGTGTGAGGAGGCAAATCTTATACAAGTGTTTGGCGGAGGCCTCAGTGAGATGATAGCATTGAACACTAGAGACCAAAGGAAGAAGGGGAGGGTGAGGCTGTGGGCACAGCCTGTGCAAAGGTCCTGGGGCAGGACCAGGCCTGGCATGTTGGAGGAACAGCAAGGAGGCTCATGTGGCTGGAACAGAGTGAGCGAGGGGGAGAGGAGGAGAGGTGAAGGTGGGGATGTTCTGGGGGCAGGTCATGTAGGGCCTTGTGGGCTACAGGGAGGTCTTGGGCTTTCATCCTGAGGGAGGTGGGAGTCTTGGAGGGCTCTGAGCAGATGAGAGACCTTACCGGACTCAGGTGCTCACTGGCGCCCTCTGGCTGCCGTGGGGATGACACACTGCTGCGGAAGATGGTGGAAATTGGGGGCCAGGGTGCAGGTTGGCGGTGATGAAGCTGGATCAGAGGATGTATTGTAGAAGAGGGGACAAAGTGGGCAACTTCTGGATAGACAGAGCCAATGGAATTTTCTAAAGGACTGGTGGCAGGGTATGGGAAAGGAGAGAGCTGAGGATGATGCCTGTGTTTGCCCCGTGTGCCTGGGAGGTTGGAGCGGCTCTGGAAGAACAGAAGTGTGGGGGAGGGGCAGGTTGGAGGGGGAGGGGTGAGAATGGAGGTTTGGCTCTGTCGTGTTGCTGGGTGCCCACTCGGAGATGTCAAGGGGCCAGTTGGGTATTGGGCTGTGGAGTTTGAGGGAGACGCCTTATGAAGACATA
>PVJI01001080.1:55760-202803 GCA_004026765.1 Micronycteris hirsuta
GGACTGAGACGGGACCACTGTATTTGGACTTGGAGGTCACTTCGACAGGCGCGGTCTCAGAAAAGTGCTGGGAAGGGCTCACCCCGAGACTTTAAAGGACTTTAGTTCTCTGAGACTTGGACACCCCACATCTACAGTGAAAGTGTCAGTGAGACACCCTCCCGCTGCCACCACCAAAGTCAGTCTGAGGACTTGGTGAGGTCGTGTGCTCAGCACATACTCCACTTGGTAAGGCAGAGCTGGTGTTACTGAGCTGTTGTTACAGGAGGGAGTGCTGTCTGTCCGTCATCCACCCATCCATCCACTTATTCATCCACCCAGCCACCCATCCATGCATCTATTCATCCATTCTTCCATCATCTATCCTCACCCATCATCTACCTACCCACCAAACCATCCATCCATCCATTCTTCCACTCAGACTTTCTGTCTGCACATTGCTGGGCTCTGTGTTTTGTTCCAGCTCAGCCTGTCCTGCTAACTCCCCTACTGCCTCTGGTCATTCTCTTGACATTTTCAAAGTAGCACCAGATTTGGCTTTTTGCCTTCCTCCCCTACATCCTGGGCATCGCTCACCATCATCAACCTGAGTTTGTCGAATGGACCAGAGCCCGCCGGCTGTCCCTCCTGCTCCCCAGCTCTGGGCTGTGCTCATGGTGGAACACACAGCTCCCTCCCACAGAGCCTTTCTCCGAAGGACCATTTCCAGGGTCCACATCTCAGGATTAACAACATTTATAGCAGCTGGAGAAATTTCCCTTTGGGGGCTTTTCTAGCCCTGGAGCCAGGTTAGGGAGCTAGCCTTCCCATGTGCCCCAACCTCTGCTCACTGCCTGGATCAGAAGACCTCCCAGCCCAGCATCCGGATTTCCTTCATCTGAATCACTGTGTCTCGTCTCTGTTCCTCTCGCCATCCGCTGAGGAGAGGACAGAATCCGATAGATGAGGGCATGGGAAGCAGCCCAGAGGAACCTTGTCCCAGCCTGGCCCTGCCTTACTGCATGACGTTGAGATGCATCCCCAGTCTAGGCCTCGACAGTGGAATGAAGCAACGATTCTGTTTTCACAAGGGGCTAAGATTATGCACAGGATCACCCTGTGGGCTGGACACCAGCTGGTGCTTGACGAGTAGCCCCCTCACCTTCCGGTGGGGAGGTGTTTATAGACAGGACCCCAATGGAAACGACGTTGAGCAAGAATTACCCATAGCCCATGGTGGGCCAGAGCCATCTGGAGTCGTCCCCCCGGGTTCAAAGCCTGGCTCTTCCATGGCTTTGTGTGAGCACACTATGTTCCCCTCTGGGCCTCCGTCTCTTTATCTGTACAATGGAGTCACAGTCCCCCACACCTGTGACTAAATGAGTTACACATCTAATGCACTGTAGACATATTAGGTGCTTACTAAGTACCAGCTATTATTATTATTTATATTGCAGCCCCGGACATAAGCACTACTGACGGTGTACCGTGTGGTCTTCAGATACTTTCCTATGTATAGAAACAGTGTGGGGATCCTAAGTGGGATCCTACTTAAAACTGCTTTCTCCCAAGGAAATGATAACTGCAACAATAGTTAGGTTTCCTAACCCAGAGCTGGGCGTTTTAGATTTCATTATATTCTTCCTACAGCTTAGAAAGAAGATGTTTTTATTAGACTTCATTCACAGAAGAGGAAAAGAGTCTTGCGGTGAGCAGAAAGTCTGGATACGACCCCAGATCAGCCTGATTCAGACGCTCCGCAAGCGAGCCAGCCAGCCCCTGCAGGGAGGCGGAGCAGCACCCCTCCCGGGGCAGCCCGAGCCGGGCTCCACCCCAGCCAGAGACTTCCGCCCGAAGTCCCGGCAACCGGCCCCTTCGAGATGCTAATTAAGGCAAAGAGGAGAAGATTCCCAACCTCAGCCCTCCTTGAGAATTAAAAGGGCACTCCCTCCTCCACTCCTGGGGCGGGCTAAGAGCACTGGGGCCTGAGGGACTTGGTTTCCCCAGGTTGCGTCACCTGCTCTGGGGCTGGGTCCCTGGAGGCTGAAGGTGGGAGCAGGGAGGGAAGGGGTGAGCTCACCAGTTCGGAGATAGTAGACGCCAACCACAGCCGCGCGCCAGGCACTGAGCTCTCTCCGTTCACTTTTCATTCAATGTTCAAACATTTCCGTCTTACTTCTTTGTCCCGGATGCGAAAGGGTGGAACAGGGCACAGGAGTCGAGAGCAGTGCTTAGCCGGCACCCGTTTTATGCCAAACCCAATTCTTGGCACCTGATTGTGGCAATTCATTATCCCCTCATCCAAACAGCCCCCGGAGGTGAGCATCACCATTTTTGTTTTGTATGTGATGGCACTGAGGCACAGAGAGGTTAAGTGACTTGCCCAAGGTCGCCCAGCTGGTCAAAGGCAAAGCTGGGCTTTTCACTACTGCCTTTTGAGGTGCCAGAGTTCAGGAAGAAAAAAAATTCTCCTGCCCACCCTGGGCCTGGTCATCCAGTGTCCTTCCCTAGAGGCAGCCATTGTTATAGGTCCCTGTTCCTTCCAGGGACAGCGTGTGTGCACAGAAGCACCTGTGTGCTTCCCCACCGACCCGCTTTTTCCGCACGTGTCTACTCAGATGCTGCCCTGCACTCTCCTTGCTATCGCTTAGCAATGCACCGCTGAGGTCATGCCTCATCTGAGGTCATTCCTAATTGTACCTGGAGCCTCCCTTTTGTATGCTGCTGCCAGCTCCTCCTCTGAGGGAGTAATCCGGACTGTTTTTAACGTGCTGAAAGGCACACTTACACAAGTCAGCTTTCTGTCCATTCAAAATGTGCAACTCAGAGGCACATTCACAGTATTGTACAGCCGACCCCACTGTCAGCTTCCAGAAACTTTCCATCTCCCCAAAACACACAGAAATTTTATTGTGGTATAATATTCATTACAAAATGTGCCATTGCTTAATCTAATATATATTTGAGAGAGAGACTGATTTGTTGTTCCACTTCCTTATACATTTATTGGTTGATTCTTGTATGTGCCCTGACCAGGGATTGAACCCACAACCTTGGCGCATCAGGACGATGCTCTAATCAACTGAGCTACACCAGCCAGGGCATCTTAATCCTTTTTAAGTCTCCAGTTGTGTGGCATTAAGTACATTCTCACTGGTACACAACCATTACCACCATCCATCTCCAGAACGTTCTCACCTTCCCAAACTGACACTCTGTCCCCATTACACAGCAACTCCCACCCCCTCCCCCCAGCCCCTGGCCCCACCATCTACTTCCTGTCTCTGTGGGTCTGACTCCTCCAGGGGCTTCCTATGAGTGGAATCGCACAGTGTCTGTCCTGTGTCTGGCTTCTCTCACTGAACATAACGTCCTCAAGGTTCATCCGTATTGTAGCGGGGCCCAGAACCTCCTTCCTTGTTAAGGCTGAATTCCAGCGTCTGGATGGACCACATTGTGTTTGTCTGTTCATTTGCCCGTGAACACCTGGGTTGTTTCCACCTTTTGGCCGTTGTGAAAACCACCGCCATGAACATGCATGTGCAAGTTTTCGTTGGAACCCCTGTTTGCACTTCTTTGGGGGATTAAACTAGACTGTCACCCCCAGTCCCTGTGGATGGACATTTAGCTAGTTTCCCTTTCAGTTGCCGTTGCAGGCAAAGTGCAGTCAGCATTCTTGCCAGCTCTGTGCCTCGGGCACGTCGCTTCTCCTCTCCGCGCATCTGCTTCCCCACCTGTAGTACGGAGCCGACAATACTTCCTGCCTCATAGGACTGTGGAAGAATTAAACATGAAAACTGTAATAAAGGGCTTGGAATAGGGCCTGGACACAGTAAGTGCTCAATTAACGTTCGTCCTCTGAGCAAAATTCAGAAACTCTTTGCTCTTCTGCTCCCTTCAGAGTATCAGCTTTTGAAACTCAAGAGCCAGGAGGCAGCTGGCTGACTGTACGTGGGGCGGCCGGGAGGAGAAGCCCTGGCAGGGGGCGTGGGGGGCATTTCACAGGGTGGACGAGGGCTCAGGCAGCCGTGTGGGGCCTGGCACACATGTGGGAACAGTCACACACACGGCCACGCGTGCCCTTGGATGAGTTGCCTGGGCACATGCTGAGACGGAAGTAGCAGCTGAGATTCACCGAACGTTGCGAGCCCATGTGCCACCCATGGACACATGTGGGGACACAAATGCCACTGTGACATCTGTCCCTTGTGCCTCTTCCGTTGGACTCAGTTCATCAGGCCCAGAGAGGCAGCTCTGAGAGGCGGCAGTGCCGGGCCCGAGACAGCAAACGACCCTGCTCCTTGGTCTGTTCATTCATTCACGCGAGTGTGTGCTGGGCACCTACTGTGTGCCGGACGCTATCCTAGGTACTGGGACCCAGCAGGCCACACGCCCGCCGTTTGTGGTCTCAGTGTCTGGTGGCTCATACTCCCATTTGACACATGAGCAAACTGAGGCTCAGGGCAAGGCAGGGACTGGCAGGAGAGACAGGCATTGAACAGGTAAATAATCCCTGAAAGAACACATCAATTTTTCACAAACGGGGATTCGAACTGAGAAGGACAGGACTGGGGCAGAGTAGCTGGGCGTGTGCTCAGACAGGGTGATCAGGGAAGGCTGACATTTAGGCTGAGGGCTCAGTGACGAGGAGAAGGTGGGGATTCCAGTCAAGAATTTGGGGGGCTTCTGGTCAAGATGGCAGCATAGCTAAAGGCTGTGCTCACCTCCTTCTACAACCACATTGAAATTACAACTAAACTTCAGAACAACCATCATGCAGAACTGCTTGACATCTGGCTGAATGGAAGTCCTACAACCAGAGAATTAAATAAGAAGCCATATCAAGACTGGGAGGAGGGCCAGGGACACAGAGCAGGCTGGTCCCGCATCCACATGGGGCGGGTAAAAATCAGGGAGGATAACTTGGCTGTGGAGGTCCCCCCTGAGGAGGGAGGGGCTGGGGCTCCAGGCAGAGCAGAGACAGTGGCTGACCTTGGCCTGCCCCTCCCAGGAGGTCCCAGAGCCTGCGAACCTGGCAGACAGCTTTCAGACGCTCTGAAGCACCACCCAACCACCTCCACGAGCGCACTCGAGGGGCAGACTCCACAGGCGCCAGAGCCCCCCCACCCCCCACCAAGCCAGTCCTGCTCTGTGGGGTAAGCCCCTGCACAGCAGGCCCTCGCAGTGGTTGTGACCAGTCCTCGAAGCCCGTTGGTCTGGGGGTAAATCCCTCCCACTGATGTACCAAGTGCAGTCAGGGCTCAACCACCATAGAAGTGAACCCAGCCCACACAGGGGCACACCTGAAGCTCCCAGCTCCGGTGACTGGGGAGGTGGCGCTACAGCAGACTACTGTGTAAGGCCCAGGAGACACGGCCGCTCTACTGAACTGAGACAGAACGAGGAGACAAAGAAACATGCTCCAAATGAAAGAACAGAGCAAAACTCCAGAAAAAAAAAACTAAACAAGATGAAGATAAGGGATCTACCAGAATCAAAGAGCTTCCCAAACAAGAAAAAGCTGAAGGAGATCATCACCACCAAGCCATCTCTGCAAAAAATGTTCAAGGAACTTCTTTAAGAAGAAGAAACTGAAAAGATAAAAATAGGAATAATAAAATGGCAATACATAAACTTATCTATCAACAATGACTTTATATGCAAGTAGATTAAATGCTTCAGTCAAAAGACATACAGTGGCTGAACGGATAACAAAGCAGGACCCTCACATAGAGCCTGCAGGAGACTCGCTTCAGATCAGAAGACACACAGAGACGGAAAATGAAGGGATGGGAAAAGATATGTCAGGAAAATAGATAGGAAAAAAAAAAAAAGCTGGGGTAGCAATATTTATACCAGACAAAACAGACTTTAAAACCAAGGCTATATCAAGAGACGAGGAAGGACCCAGCAATTCCTCTTCTGGGTGTTTATGTAAAGAAACCCCAAACGCTAAGTTGAAGAGATATATTCACCCATCTGATCACTGCAGCGTTATTTACAACAGTCACGGTGTGGAAGCAACCTCGGTGTCCGTCAGTAGACGAGTGGATAAAGAAGTGGTGCATATAAATATACATTGGAATATGACTCAGCCATAAAAAAGAATGACATCTTGCCATGTGCAATAACATGGACGGACCTGGAGGGCCCTGAGAAAGACAAAAATGCCAGATGATTTCACTCATAACGTGGACTCTAAAAACCAAAATAAACAAACATGCAGGGGAAAAATGAAACAGACTCAGATACAGAGAACATTTTGACAGCTGCCAGTTGGAAGGGGGGTTGGGAGGATGGGTAAAGAAGGTGAAGGGATTAAAATGTATAAATTGGGCCCTGGCTGGTGTGGCTCAATGGATTGAGCGTGGGCTGAGGGTCACTGGTTCGATTCCCAGTCAAGGCACATGCCTGGGTTGCAGGCCAGGTACCCAGTAGGGGGTGTGTGAGAGGCAACCACACATTAATGTTGTTCTCCCTCACTTTCTCCCGCCTTTCCACTCTGTCTAAAAATAAATAAATAAATTATATATATATATTTTTTAAAATATTTTTTTTATTTATTTTTAGAGAAAGGAGAATGAAGGGAGAAAGAACAATGTATGGTTGCCTCTCACATGGCCCTCACTGGGGACCTGGCCCGCAACCCAGGCATGTGCCCCGACTAGGAATCGAACCGGGACCCTCTGGTTCCCAGCCCGCGCTCAATCCACTGAGCTACGCCAGCCGGGCAATAAATAAAATATATATTTTTTAAAAAGGTATAAATTGGTAGCCACATAGTAGTCATGGGAATGTAAAGTACAGCATCAGAAATACAGTAAAAAATATCGTAATAATTATGTATGGTGTCAAATAGTTACTAGATTTATCAGAGTGATCACTTTGTAAATTGTATAAATGTCTAATCACTGGGTTGAACACCTGAAACTAATATAATATTGTACATCAACTGTAACTGAAAAATTAAAAATCGTTTTAAAAAAGAGCTTGGGAAACGGTGTGTGAGACAACCGACGGGGCCTGCGCAAAGGCCCTGGGGCAGGACCTCGCCCGCGTGCTGGAGGGAGAGTGAGGCCCACGTGGCTGCGGCGCAGTGAGGGAGAGAGAGGGACGTGGTGAGGGCAGGGCGGGGATGGGGGCAGGCCGTGCAGGGCCTTGCGGGCCGTGTGGAAGAATGCAAACTTTATTAAGAGAGCACTGGAGACCTGTGGAAGAGAGACAGGGCCCAGCGACCTGATATTCTGATGCAAGTTTTAAAGAGACTTCTCTGGCTCCATGCATGAAACTGGCTAACAAGTGCAATTAATTAATTAATTCATCCACCCATTCGCTCATTTCCCCAGGGGCAAAAGCAGCCACTGAAAGACCTGAGCACAACAGGGACAGGAGGGGGTTTGTGTTTGGAAGTGTTCCCCGTGGCCGCTGAGCAGAGGACGGAGTGTCGCAGTGAGAGGTGGGAGTGGCAGTTCCATGGTCGGATGCGAACTGAGCCGCTGGGAGAGGCCACCTCTGCCCCCCGGGCCCCAGGTTTCATCCTGCACATTTATTGTTTCCCAAAGTCACCCTGGGTCAGGTACTGGCAAGATGCTTTTGAGGCGTTCTCTCCTCGTCACAGTTCTCTAAAGTCCCCCTGGTCCGTGCCAGGCAACAAAGGAGACAAAGTGATCCCAGTCACCTGCAGGCATCCATGTTGAGTGTGGAACACCAGGGCAAGAGTTGGGAGGCAGCCAGGCATGGGGACAGTCCTCACTGTGGTTGGCAAGGAGCACCCTCCCTGGCAGGCCTACATGGAGGGAATCGAGTGGGGGCCAAGTGTGGGGACCCCTCCCCGTGAGAGTCCCAAGCCCATCTGTCCTGGTGCCCACTGTTTTATGTGTACTGCCACCATGTGGGGGATAAATGTGGATGGCGAATGCCAAGGCTTTGACAGCTCTGAGACAGAGCCCAGGTGCAAGATGCAGCCGAGGGTGTCTGCCAGGTCTGGAGGGCAGAGCCGGAGCCAGCCCTGGAGCTGGGTCTGGAGATAAAACTGAGTCAGCTGCAGGGAGGGAGGCCGGGAGAGGCTGACATCAGCCACGCCGAGCACGATTGCCTGCTGGCATGTCGCACGTACCTCTCCACACAATCCACAGAACAACTGCACGAGGGAGAGGTGTCTGTCCATTCTTTGCAGAGGGGGGAATGAAGCTTGGTGACAGGAAGCAACTTGCCTAAAATTACATAGGGAAGATGCAGTCCAGCCAAAATTTGAACCCTGATCTATCCGAGTCCAGGATCCATCCTACCGTTCTTTGCAGGAGGGTGTAGAGGGTTTTCTTTGAGCAGAAGCAGGTGGCAAACATGTGACATACAGACCACAATATTCTTTCTGTTCAGCAGTCCATGACAGGCATCCCCAATCAATAACAGAACTCTCCCAAGGAGACAAGACCCAGGCATCACTAATCCATTGCAGCACCCTTCCCCTGCAGAACTGGGCCACCGATTAATCCCTTCCCTGTTAAATGTCCCTTTAGTTTCTTTTTATTGCCTCAAGGATGAAATCCAACCTCCTGGCCCTGCCTTTGACCTTGCTGTTCTCTCTGCCCTCCATGCCATCTCTTAGCGCCTGAGAGAGGCCCCCTCAATCAGCCACTCTGGCTAAAGTCTCTGGGACATCTACCCTGCCATTATGTTACCATGCTTTTGTTTCTTTGTAGCAATTGTTGGGATCTTCAAAGATCATCTTTGTTCCTCAGTGTGCTTGTCCCTCCCACAAGGCAGGGGTGTGGTCTACAGTGTCCTGTGTTGGGGTCCTCACTCCCAGCTCTAAGAGGAAAGAGTCTGATTGGCTCAGCCTACACCCTGGTCCAATCTGTTAAGGCAGCAAGGTGGGGGTCATACGGTGAATAAGTCAGGGGGCGCTGTGTTAGTGGGGTGGAGGGTCGGGGCAATTCTCAGGAAAAGTCCAAGGGCTGTGCAGGTAGCCCAGCTGGGTTACGAGAGCAATAACAAAAACAATAAGGAGAGTGAATAAGCACAGCAAATAACCATAGCTAATATTACAATTACAATATTAAAATATTGTTTGTATTTGGCAGGTGGGGGAATTGAGGCACAGAGGGAATGCTATGTGCCCAAGATCACACAGCGAGTACTCAATGTTCACTAGAAACCTCCCTCCCCAGGAGGAGAAATGTTCCTTCAGGACCTGACCAGTAGGAGAATTGCTCCCCCCAGCCCCCCAATAATCCACAACAGGAAATGAACATGGGGCGGGGGTGCTCAGCCGGGCCCTCCCATCTCCTGAAAGGCCCCAAGGGCAATTCCCGCCCCACAGCATCTCAGTCCTTCGTGACCTTCATTCCTTCTGGGCACGGCTCCAGGAACACGCGGGGCCTCAGCTCCGGAGCAATTACGTTCTTTTTGTGGCGACTCTGCCTCAACCACTCTGCAGGGCCTGGCACCAACAGCTGTGGCTGAAGTTTGCTTGTCGAGGACAGGAAGTGTCTATCTTTGTATTCCGGCATTAACGAGCCTCTGTCATATGGAAATGGCGTTTTATTTCTCCTCCTAATAAATGAGAATGTATTTTTTTTAGCTCTTCCGCCATCACTTGATTCTCAAGTTTGAATTGTCTGAAGGCTTAAAACACTTCTGACTACATCAACACATTTTAACATTTTCCTCTTCTGAATGAGAAAAGTGTAAAAAGGGGAGGAAAAAAGTGAAAAACATTTTGATTGTATTAACAGGAGTATGGAGAGCAAAAATAGGGAGGTGATTGTTCCACTTTCTCTCCTTGGAACCTCGCTAAGAGGAGCGTATTTGATTCAGAAAACTCTGACAAACTGGAGCACAGGGAGGAGTCAGGTGGGATAGTATATACAGTGTCATGCATTTCTTTTCATTCAAAAGCATTTATTGAGCACTTACTGTGTCAGGCACAGTCTGAGGTGAAGGGGCTACATACTGTACAAGTGTGAAAGGGCAGAGAACAAGCCCTGCCCTCCTGACACTGACAATGTGTGAAAGACAGAAGTTAAGCAGTTAATTACACAATGAACCATCACAGTTTACGTGTAAACCCTCGGACACAGGAGGAGAAGGATCCCAGAGGGGGACCCTCATCTGTCTTCTCAGCTGTTGAATTAAGGATGAAAAGCAAAGCAGGCAAGTGGGACAAACATTTCTGGCAGAGGGAACAGCATATACAAAGGCAGTGAGTCGGGAAGGAGCTGGGTGTGGTGGGGAGCAGGGAGAGGTCGGCTGGGCCTTGAGGGTCCAGATGAGGGGGTAAGTTTTACTTTGGGAATCCTGGGAGTTTTTTGAGAAGAGTCAGATTTGGAGCATATGAGGAGTATTCAACAGACGAATAATTGAGAGGAAAAACATTCATTGAACAAACATTTCTTGAGAATATGCTGTGTGCCAGGCCCAGCTGGGTGCTGGGGCCACAGGGGCAACCAAGATGGGGGAGAGTACCCTTGTTTTTACAGATGAGGAAACCAAAGTGCAAGCAGACAACATGGATTGCCCGGGACCAGAGAGATGCCAAGTAGCAGGTGTGTCTGACTCTAAACCCTGAGAGTCATCTGTTCCCCAATTCTGGTCCTGAGAGTGAAATCTGAAGGGCTGCCTGGAGGAGGAGAGAAAGGGGGTGAGGGGAAGAAGGAGGGAAGAGTGAAGAAAGAAGGGAGGCTTTTTCTGAGCAACCTCCAGAAAGTAGGACCAGGACCAGAGCAAAGAAGTGAAAGGGAGACAGCGACAAGTAGATTAAGGAAAAAACTACCCTTTAGCATCACCCAAAACTAAGGAGGCTCCCCATACAGGAAATGAGGGTCCCCTTGCTGGAAGTATGCCAGCCAGCTGCGTCAGGGAGGGGTTTCCCTCTGTGAAATCTCCTGACCTCCCAGGCCCCTCCCCTCTCCCAAAGCCTGGGATAGGAGGACAGAGGGGACCCCAACCTGAGACTCCAGGACAGCCTTGGCTGAGCACAACTCAATTCACAGAGACCTGGTTTCCAGTCCAGTTCCCACTGTGTGGGCCTAGGCTGGTCGTCAGCTTCTCAGTACCTCACCTGTAAGATGGGGCCGTAGCAGCTCGGAGCTCCCAGGAAAAACACCGGGAACAGTGTCTGGAACAGAGAGTGCACTCTGGAGATGCCATTTTTGGTGACACCTGGAGCTCTGGTCATCAGGGAGGCTGTGTTTATTGCTAAGGCCTGGGTGAGGTCTGGCACGCACTGGGAGGGGCTGGCAGCAGCCAACAGGACTCTGGGAGTGATGCCACAGTTTCCAGCCCAGCTCCCTGCAGACGCCTGCTCGAGTGCTCAGGGTGTAGTGGACACCCATTTACTGAGTTTTGGGGGCACAGGCTGCTCTGCCTGGGGGTGGGGGCTCACCTTCCTCAACCTGGATTCAGGGGCTGTGTGTACCACCTCTGATTAGTGCATACCTATGGGCTGAGTCCTAGGACTTAGTCAACTGGGTTAATGATACAAATGTGGCCCCCCTTAGTCCCTGAAGGTCACTTAGGCCCCAGAAAGACTGCAAGAAAAGTGTGGCCGAGAGTCATGCTGACTCTCAATTCTGTCCCCTGTCTAGCTACTTCTCCCCCTAAGCTGCCTGCACCCTGGTCCACCCTATCTGTCACTTCTATCCTGGTCCCCTAGCTCCTGCCCTCACCCACCTGTGACCTGTCTTTCCTGAAGCAGCCACCAGAGGGCGCCCGTGAGCACCTGAGTCAGGTTCCTTTCTTCCTCTGCCCATCCTCCAGCACACCTACTTCCCTTGGGGTAAAAGCCCACGTCTTCCCAGCAGCCCACGAAGCCTTGCACAACCTGCCCTCACATCTCCCCCCTCCCACCCCGCTTCCCTCACTCTGCTCCAGCCACAGAGGTCTCCTTGCTGTTCCTCCAACGTGCCAGGCACAGTGCTGCCCCAGGACCTCTGCACCGACTCTCCCTGCGGCCTGGGATGTTGTTTACCCTCCGCTGCTTTCAGGCCTGCGATGTTCAGATACCACAGTGAGGTCTTCCCTGACCACCCTATTTAAAATTGCAGCCCCCAGTCCTTTCCCTTTCCTGCTTCATTCCCCTCAGCTCTTCTTGCCATGGATTTATTTATCTAGGTCCATGTCCACGTCTTCCGTTAAGAAGTCAGCCTGGGGTCGTTTCTTATATTGTACCCTGCAGTGTCCCCAGTGCCTAGCACACAGTGGGTGCCCCTTAACTGTCTGTCAGTTGCATGGATACATTTAGAATGAGCTGCATCAGACCTGGGGCCAGAAGCCCAGCCCTGTCTCTCCCAAGCTATGTGAGGGCAGTGCATCCTTTAAAATTCTGAGCCTCAGTTTGCTTGGCTATCAAATGGGCAGAAATCAGCCATCTTACTCCCTGGGGAAGAGTGGTGCTGCTCAGCTGTATGGGAAGCTCTCAGCCCACAACTCAGCACAGAGTAAGTTCTCATCAGATGGAATTTTCTGTTGTCCTATGTCCATGACCTTCCCTCTTCCCTCAGCAGCCTGCTCCTAGCTTAGAAATGTCCCAATATTTTGGTTTCTTCCTGGTTCAAGAGAAGTCATGTCCCCTTAGGGGACAAGGACAGTGATCCTAGGTCGGGGCTTCCAATGTGCTGCTTCTGAAACATTGTGTGTCTCTGGGGCACAGGAAAAGCAGCCTCAAGGGCCCCAGAGTACCAGGCACCTGGAAAGGAGCTTGATGGGTAATTGGGACACAAGGCTAACTGATTTATTTAGCACTTCCCTTTTTATCCTGCAGACATCTCCGCTGCCAGGACATCCCACTCACAGCCACATGGTTGGGTGGGAGCCACGGAAGGTGGCAGGTGGAGGGCTAAGCTCTGGCACTGCTGGGACATCCACGCCCACTCCTGGCCAAGCTACCCTCTCCCCAAGGCTGGGTTTCCTTTGGAGGTGTGAAATACCGCTATGGCATCTATTAAGTGCCTACTACATGCCAGGTGCTTCCCTGATCACTGCACATAACTGAGGGATGCTCTTGGACGTCTGTTAACTGAGTTACTGACAAGCACAGTAACTAACACAGGTCAGGATGAAGTGCCTGGCAGTGAACACTATTCACGTAGCTTTTGGGAAGATGGTGCCAAGTATACAAACCACAGGTAGAAAAACTGAGGACAGCTTTATATCTGCCTAAAGTGCAAATATACATATATGTTTATATACCAATTTATCTCTGGATGTCTATAATTCTTTTATTAGCTACTCATAGGGAAAAGAAATGTAACTCTGACCCCACATTAGTTAGGGTGATCTGTGCCTCATCTTTGCCTGTATCCTCCAGCTCTGAGCCTTTGAGCCCTGCCAAGAATTAGCCTTTTCCCCTCTTTGGGTGCTCCAGGACTCCGCTCTGCACCCCTGAAGCTTTGCTGCAGTCTATTCCCAAGACGCCTCTGCACACAGTATGCAAATACAGTGAGTTAACCCTTTCGCACTCAGAAAGGTCCCACACACCCAGCAGGGATATAGCAAGCCCCAGGGTGTGCTTGGCTCTGTAGGACGGGTTAACAAACGAGCTGTCATAGTGATTTAAATAAGACCGGGGCTGTGAGCTGGAAGAGTCAGCAGGTGTCTGTAGGAGTGAGGAAAAATGCGGTGTGGTGGAAAGACCAAGTCTGAAGCAGGCATGGCCTGGGAGATCATCCGGAGGTAGGACTGGCAGAGAAGGAAGGGGTGCAGCTTCTGCAGTTAGGCCAATCTTCATGCCAATGAGTCCCTGGGCCCATGACGTCACCGCCCAGAGCCTCTCAGCTTTACCGAGATATAATGTACACATCATACAATTCATCCATTTGAAGTGTGTAATTCATTAGTTTTTAATATTTTCCAAAGAATCATTGTCATCATCAACCATCCACAATCTAATTTGAGAATATTTTCATGATCCCAGAAGAAATCCCAAAAGGGTCTGTTACCTAAGTCAAGATCCCAAAGATTTGTGCCTCTGTTCTGATCCAGGACCTTTACCGTTTCGGCTCCTCCACTTAGGCCCGTGATCTGTTCGGAGTTAATTTTTACATATGGTGTGAGATAAAGGTCCGACTTCATTCTTTTGCATGTGGATACGCAGTTTTCCCAGCACCACTTGTTGAAAAGACCATTCGTGCCCCACTGACTACCCAGCCCTGTGGCAGATCGGCTGATCGAGGGTGTGAGGTCCAGTCTGGACCTGTATGTCCATTCCCATGCCACCGCCACAGTGTCTTGATGGCCACGGCTTTGCACTAGTGTTGAAACTGGGGAGTGTGAGCCCCTCAACTTCGCTCTTCTTCAAGACTGTTTTAGCTATTCTGGGTCCCTTGGATTCCTGTATGAATTTTTTGACCAGCTTGTCAATTTCTGCAAAAGAAGCTAATCGGGATTTTGGCAGGGATCAAGTTGAATTTGTAGATCAGTTTAGGGATGATTGCCATCTTAGCAATATTACATCTCCTGATCCATGAACATGGGTTGCCCTTCCATTTATTTAGATCTTCTTTCTTTTCTTCCAACAATGTTTTGTTATTTTTATGGTATACATTTTGCATTTCTTTTGGTAAATGTATTTCTAAACATTTTATTCAATTGTAAACAGAATTGGTTTCTTCATTTCATTTTGTTTGTTCATTGCCACTGCATAGAAATAAAATAGCTTCTTGTGTATTAATCTTCTATTCCACAGCCTCGCTGAACTTGTTTACTAATTTCAATAGATTTTTGTAGTGGATTCCTGAGGATTGTCTGTACACCAAATTATGTATGTGTGAATAGAGATAGTTTTACTTCCAGTCTGGATGCCTTTTCTTTTTTTCTTTTTCTTTTGCCTAATTGCCAGGTTCGACCTTCCAGTAGTTTTGAACAGAAATGGTGAGAACAGACATCCTTACCTTGTTCTTGATCTTGGGGGACAACATCCAGTCTTTTATCATTAAGTATTCATTATGTGAGCTGTAGTGCCCTTTATCAGGTTGAAGGAGTGCCCTTGATTGCCTGTCTAGTTGAGTGTCTTATTCAGGAAGGGATGCTGAATTCTGTCAAGTGCCATAGTCACAGTTCGGGCCTATGTCTCTCTGACTCCAGGGCCCCAGGGATTACCTGATACACTAAGTCAGCGGAATCCCATAGGAGCACCCCCTGCCCATGGAAATCAGTAAGGGAGCTGGTGTTCAGCAAACGGGGTGTTCCCATGCACCCCTTTTCTCTTTAGCATTGGAAGTGAACTTAGGGAAAGGGGGAGAGAGAACACCATGTTTAATTTGAAGGAATGTGTAATGATGGTGGAGTCTCTGGCATAGGAAAAAGTTACAGGGGGGATGTCTTGGACCTGTCTCACAGGGATTTAAGGCCGGGTCTATGCCGATAATCCTGAACTTGGCATGAGGAGTCCTGTTTATATACGGTACTGGGCAACTGATGGCTCCCCTGGAGTTGTCCTAACAGAAGCACACCGGAGGTAATACCAGGTTCTGGGAGATACTAGGGGGTGGGCAGGGTGGGCTGGAAGGGAAGGAGGAGAAGGCTGGGAGGGTGGAAGAGCCCCCCACTCCCAGCAGAAGATGGAAATGTTCATTACCTGAACTTTTCACCCAACAAACAATGAGCCACACCCACTGCGTGCCAGGTGAAGAGACTGGCAGAGACCCAGAGCCCACCAAGCCCCACCTCCCAATTCTAGTGTTTTCCACAGTATGGGACTTGGAGGCTTCGGCCATGCCCTGCCCCGCCCTTCTCCCTAGGGAGAACATTCTCTCCTTGGTTCTCTTCAAGCTCTGGCTTGCAGGAAGTTTTAGTTTGGTGTTACTAAATCCTTAATGCCTTTGTGACACTTGTCAAACTCCTGGGGCTGCCTGGAGGCTATGACAATATCAGACTAGAATGTTCTGTTCTCCTTGTATTGATTTTTATGGCCACCTGGCTAGCCATCCTGACTTTCCCATTGACAGTGGCCACATTGATCAAGCAAGCGCTTCTTGAGACTATACTTGGTGCCAGGTGCTTGATGTTACGTAGCTCACTTCGCTCCCCCAGCAACACTAGAAGATAGAAACTGTTACTATCCCCCTCCTACCGACGGTCAAACAGAGGCACAGATGAAGAGGGGAGACAGACATAAAATAAGCAAACTGGCCAAAATACAAAATAATTCCAAATTATAATAAATAATCTGTTACAAAGATGAAGGGTGAGGTGGATTCAGCCTTGGGAAAAACAGAAGGAACAGCATTCTAGACAGAGGGAACAGCCAGTGCAAAGGCTCTGAGGCTAGACTGATTGATGTTTGGAAGGGACATTGAAGAGGCTAGTGTGGGTGGAGTAGGCAAAGGAGAAAGGTGGAGGAAGGAGGGGATGGGCACAGGTAGTATAGGACCTTGTGAGCTTTACTGAAGACTTGGGTCTTTACCTGGAGTGATATCTTGTCAATCTCCTCCCCTGGACTATTAACTCCTGGAGGGCAGGACTTTCTTTAGCCTGTTTTGTTTATTTCTGTGTCCCAGACCTTAAAACAGCTTGGTACACAGATTAATGACCTGAATAGATGGGTTTTCTAGGCACACACTGTACCATATTTTACACCTGTTTTCCTTTGTTCCTCGAAAGAATCCTCAGAGGTTAGAGGTGGTTGTCCCCTTTTTACAAAGGGGAATACTGAGGCTCAGAGTGACTTGTTCAAGGTCTCTCCCTTGAATAGGTGGCAGAGTTGGGGCTCATGCCACATCCATAACCCTGCAGTCTCATTTCACTCTGCCTTCATCGAGCATGCAGGCCATGAGAAACCATGCTCAGTGTTTGTGGGACTATCCCATTTGATCCATCAAGACATGGCTGTGTCCCCATTGCTTGGATGAAAAAAACAAAGCCAGACTGTCCATGGCTAGGTCAGGGTCATGCAGATAGGAA
Source organism: Micronycteris hirsuta (assembly GCA_004026765.1). Lineage (NCBI taxonomy): Eukaryota > Metazoa > Chordata > Mammalia > Chiroptera > Phyllostomidae > Micronycteris > Micronycteris hirsuta. The sequence continues at coordinate 72,642 of PVJI01001080.1, forward strand.
GGACAAAATAGGCTCTGCAAACCTGGCCACTGCACTGGCCGCCGGGAAACTCCAAGCTTAATTTAGGTTCCTTGATTAATTATTCATTCTCTCCTCTCTCTCCTCCTATTTGTGACATCCGCCTTCTCATTTTGTTCCCCGTTCAATGCCTTTTGTTTACATCTGCATCTTTGGCCCAGAATGAATGAATCCATGATTTTTGAGGGAAAAACCCTCAAACTCTAAACCTGAGTTCCTTTGTGGGTATGAGGCCCTCTCCAAATGCATACCTTGAAGAAATAAAACTCTTTCAACATGTTCAGAACACAATGACCCCAGGTGCAATGTTGTTTGGTGTCTGAGCACTGACACCTTCCGTGGTAATTCTGTGCTTTTATTTTCCCTGTCTTGTTTTCTCATTATCCAACTCTGAAGCATCAACTACAGGCTAGGCAGGCACATTATTACAATTCATCCTTACCCTCTGCATATGAGTTGGGGCTACCCTGCCCTATTTCACAGATGGGAAATTGAGAACCAAAGAGCAAAACCTAGTTCGCAGGTGGAAAAACCAATGTTCAGAGCTTCTCACAGCTAGTCAGTTTCTGAGCTGGGGCTCCTAGGGGGGCTTGTCCTGACTACAGGGCAGCTGAGGATAATAATTAGGTGGCATGTTTATAAAGCGCTTACTCTGCAGGAAATGCTCCTTCATCCATTCCCGCATTCGTGCAACCAATACACAGGGATTTCAGAGCCCACGGAGTCACACCCTAGTGTGACCAGAATAAAACCAGGATGATGGGTAGAGAATGGAGCGTGAGGTTGCTAGTGACCCGGGTCAGGGAGGGCTTCTTCGAGTAGTTGCTGTTTGAGCAGAAACTGGAAGATGTTGGAGGAAGACCGTTCCAGGCAAAAGAACAGCAGGAGCAAGGGTACTGGGTCAGGAGTGAGCAGTCTGTTGGAAATTTAAGGAGTTGGCTTGTCTGGAGCACGGAAATCTGGGGACATAGTGGTGGGTGCGAATGTGGAGAGATGTCTGTATTTTATATGAAGTAGGCACTGCAGAACCTCGGCAGAGTTTAGAGCTGGACATGGCAAGCACCATGGCTTTTGTGCAGTGTCCTGGGACTCACGAGCGAACCGATGGCCAGAGGAGTCCCTCACGCTAATGCCACTGCCCACGTGTCATGCGAAGCTCCGTGCCCCACGTGCTCCCGCGGCTCTTTAAAAGCCCGCGACCACGTGACTCATCTGTACGGCCTCATTGGCCGGGGGGCGTGGCGGCAGCGCGGCTGCGCAGCGACACTCTCAGGCTTGCCCCGCCCCGCGGCCGGCAGCGGCCGCGGCGGCGCTGGCGGAAGGGATGACGTCACCGACTGGAGGGGGGCGCGCAAGTCGGCGCGAGGGGAGCGCGAGCCGCAGTGAGTGTCCTCGCGCCGCCCGCCCGGCAGCCCGGCCGGCGCGCGCACGCCGCGAGCCGCTGGCGCTCGGGCTCCGCTCGGATGCCATGTAACAGCCAGGATGTGAAGCGGAGAGTGCCGGGGGAGCCCAGCCCAGCCAGCCTCCAGGTAAAGAGGAACAAAAATTCTGAATTACCATAAAATTGCAGGCACTCCAATGAGGGTCTTGGAGGCAGAGGAGTGGGCAGCGCGCCGGCTTTGTGCCGGGGGAGCCTGCACGGCCATTGTGCTCTGAGGACGCTAGGCTGCAGCCGGCTGCACGCCCAGTCTCTGCGCCTGGCCAGCTGCGTCCGAACAATGCCCCCGGGGGCGGGACTAGGCGGGGGCTACGGGGCCAGGGGCTTCGCCGCGGCTGTGGAGGGGGCTGGGCTGGACTCGCCCGGAGCGCGGCGTTGGAAGCTGCCCAGCGCCGCCGGCTGCACCACCCCGGGCTGCGGGCGGGGCGAAGGCGCTCAGGGGGGACGTGCGTGTGTGCGGAGGGGGTCCTGGCCCCGGCGGCGCCGGCGAAGGACCCCAGACGGGTCCTGGAGGCAGGGGGCGCTGTTCTGGGGTTGGGGGTATGCGGGCGCTCCCGAGTGGTGAGTAGCCCGGGACGGGTGGCTCCAGGTGGGAGCTAGAGAAGACCGGCAGGTGCGCCCAGGTTGGCTGCTTTGCCCGCCGCCGTCTGTCTTCAGTCCCCATCCCCTGGGACCCCTGACTCAACGCTGTTTCCCTGGAGCGTTTTCCTGTCCTTTTCTCTCGCTTGAAAGAGGAGCGCCCCTCCATCACCCTGGACTTGCCCCACCCTTCTGCGGCCCTGGCGTCCCCTTCCAGCCCCCTGGGCGAGGCGAGACTTAGCCCCCAGCCCCAGGGACTCTGGCCGGCGGACAAGCGCGCGCCTGGCATCCGACCTCCACTGGGCGCAGGGGGTCCCGGCAGAAGGGAAGCCGCCCCTAGATCCGCCAGCCCCGCGGGTTCTGCAAGCCCCTGGAGCCCCCTGGGGTGGGGGTGGGGAGGGTCGGGTCGGTGACGTCATCCAGGGGGGCGGAGTCGTTGAACGAGGTTGAAGGGGGCTTGCGGAGGTGGGGGTTGCCCTGAGGGAAGGCTCCCTGAGTTAGAGTACCCGAGCCCTGGAACAAGGGTTTAGGCTAGGCTGCGGCCAAGTTCACTGCTCTTTATGGAAATCTTTCGAATTTAGGAACCTTCCTTAGCACTCTCCCTACAAATTCAGGACACTTACCCCCACGAAATCCCTCTAAATCGGGGAACTCCCCTTTAGCCGTTTTCTCTCCAAAATTCTCAAATCAGGGAACACCCCGCAAACTGAATTTTTTTCAGCCACACCCCCCAATCTGGAACCTCCTCCTAAGCGACCCTTTTCCGATTTCTAATCCTCCTCTAGTAGCTCCGTAAATATGCAGCTTTTGAGAGCCCCTACCTCTGCAACCTTTCTTCAAATTTAGTCACCCCTTAGGGATCTCATCTCCCCAAATTAACAAACCTCCCCAGCGCCTCCATCTGGGGGTTCCTCCCCTCCCTCTCGTGGGCTCAGCTGGGATTCCCCAGCCTCCCCCATCTCCATTAGGGGGAGTCCCTACTCTGAGCACGGGGCCCTTCTGCCGCTGGTCAAACCCCTGAAAAACCAGCCTGGGCAACATCGCTGGTGAAGGGGGTGGCTGAGATGTCCAGACTGGGCGTTGGGACTCTTTAAGAAACAGGACAAAGCATGAGGGTTCTGGAGGGTCCTCACCATAGGGGCGTACGCTCGGCCCCCCAGTGGCCTCCATCCAGACTTTGATTGCTGGGGTTCTGGCCTTCTCTTGATATTCCCTGTCGTCATTGTCCCTGGGGGGCAGGGAGCGAGGGCCCCTCTTTGTTTGGGGTGCCCTGCTTTCCTCTTGGAGCAGCCAGCCACCTTCAAGGAGAGGAAACCAGCCCTCCCTGCTGCTACTCTTGATACCGGCTGCTGCTGCTGAGGCCTGTATTAATGCCTGAAGAACCCAGTTGATTCTGCCATTTGCGTATCTTCCCCCCCCCTCCCAGGGTCCCTTTCTTTTGTACACCCCTTCCCCTGCCAATCTTGCCTGCCTTCTGTCCTTCAGCTTTCTTCTCCCTCTGCCAGCTGATACTTTGGCTAAGGAAGGCAGGCAGCTGGGACTGGGGACGGCTGCTTCCCGCGCCCCCAAATTCCAGAGCCCACCACCTTGGGCCTGTGTCTCTGGCTGCTTACCCCTGCCCCCCACGTTGCCCTTCACTGGGCACCTTTTACTGATTGTGCTGCCTGCTGTCTGTCCAGCTCTCCATTCTTCCTCTCCAGAAAGCTTTGTTCTGCCCCATCCCCAGGGCCCGGGGTGGGGGGGGGCACCTTCACCATGACAGTGCACTTCTTCCTGGGGCCCAGCTCCCCCCTGCCCCTTGGGGGCTGCCACCCGCCATACTCTGTCACACTGAGAGTTGGTATAATTGGGCTCAGGGAAATAAAACGTCGCGGGAGACCTGGCCTGCCTGGTGAGCTCATGCATTTTTCTATTCTTGCCACCTGGGCTACCTGGGCTGGTGACATCGGCCCCCCCAGGGGTGATGGGGGGACTGGTGCTGTCATGTCAGTGGACTTTGGTAGTCTGGACCGCTCTCTTCAGGAGATGGGGGATGGGTTGTTCTGGTGTGGCCTTGAGGTGTGACATTGGAGGGCATTCCTGGGGGGCAGGGGGACTAGGCTCCCCAGGGAACTCTCTTCCCCCAAGGTTCCTTGCAGGCCCCTGAGCTCGGCTTGCGGTGGGCGCCGAGAGAGGGTCACCAAAAACTGGTGCCTGCCTGCTGCGTACTGCACGGAAATCACCCTCCCTTGACCGTGCTTCTGGTCTTTTCCCTCAGAGCCATTCTTTTATCCCCGCTTCCCCGGGGTTCCTTGCATTCCCACTTGTCCGTGGGCCCCACCTGGAGCCATGATGCTCAGGGCCCAGGTGTCGGGAGCAGGTGGAAGGGGAGAAGCTCCTTGGATGTCAGGGAGCCGTGGAGGCATCTGGGTGATGGTTCTGGAGCCATCCTCTTCACCCATTTTTTCCTGTATTTGGGTCGAACAGAGCGTGGGACTCTGCCTGGCATTTCCCGAACTTGGGCCCAGTCAAGGAGACAGACCCACCTTTGCTGGGCAAATGGATTTCCAGGGATGACTCAGTTTCCCCTCCTGTCTTGTGGGTCAGCATTGCACAGCATTTCACGGGTGTTAGATGCAGTGCAGACTTCCAACTGCTGCTTCCAGCATTCGGGCGCCGGGAGACCTGTGGCTCCGCTGGTTATTCCAGCAGCTGCACGGCCTGAACGCTGATCAGCGAGTGAGGTGGCTGGGGAGGGACAGGCAGGGATGATGTGACTCTGAGGCACAGAGTGGCCGGGCGCCCTCTACCCTGTGTTCACCTGCTAACTGTGACTACAGCGACCGTATGTGGGGAAATATGGGGATAGCATGGAGAGAGTTCGGGGTGGGGAGGAAAACCCTAAAAATAAAAACGGATATTTATAAACCCAGCAGGTTTGGGGAATAATTGACGAAGCTTAATGTTTTCAGCTGAGAGCAATTTCCCTCCCCGACTGCATTAGGCTCCATTTGTGGAGTCATTCGGAGCCAGCTGAAGGTTCTTGAAGAGTGTGGGTCTTGGCGGGTGCCTTTCGAGCAGAGCGCTTTTTGCGAGGGTCACGTGCTTCTGGAAGGAGACCGGGGCCTAGGCAGGGGCTGTGAGACACCAGAGTCTCCAGCTACTCTTCATCCAGGGCAGCCTCCTGGCACACCTGCCCGTGGTGTGCATCCCCTTTTCCAGAATTTGCAGGGAGGAGGATGCCCATCTCCCACAAAGCAGGTGCAGGCCGTCATTGCTCTGTCCTTCTGTGCAACAAGATGTCTGGGGTGGGTATTTGGAGAGAGCCCCCCCCCACCCCGCCCCCCCCCACCAGGCAGGGTGGCTCAGCCTCCAGTGATGGGGACAGGATGAAGACATAACTGCCATGCCTGTACGGGATCCATGTGCCAGGCTGACAAAAACCTGCCATGGGTGCATAGACACAGTAACGTCACTGCCTGTATTAGGGAGAACTAGGGTTCGAGGGCTTTTCAAATGGTTATTTGTCTTATTCCCACCTGGTCTGGGACCAGAAAGCTGCTGGCTTGCAGGGTGGGGAAGACGGGTGCTGAACAGGAGTCGAGGTTCAAGTGCATGCTACCCTAGTACAAGGAGGACGGACAGTCCAGAGACAGGCAGGTTTTCGCTGTGAGAGGCACAGGAAGTAGTGACACCTGGATCTCTGAGCCCTGCAGTTCAATTTGTCACCTCCTCTGCCTTTTAGAAGCTCAAGGGTACTGAGTATAATGTGTGGGTTTATTTTTTTCCTTTTTCTTTTTTTCTTTAAGGGGGGAGAAAAAGACACTCAAAAAAAAGGGGAAAAAAAATCCCGGCGTACCATTTCTGTCTTGTCTCTGGCTGATATTTCTGAAGTGGCAGTGGGGGGAGGGTGCATGGGAATATGAAAAAATCAATTGGCTTACACTTCTGCAAAGGCGAAAATGAGTGAGCGGGTGGGAGTGACTCACGGACAGGGCCTAGACTTTTCCTTGCTTTATTTTTGTCTCCTTTCCCCCCTCCTCCGAGGAGCTGCTGGTCTTGGTCCCCCTCTGCCACCCCCCACCCCCTACCCCCCGCCGGCCTGGCCCGGCTGGACCTGGGGATTGGTGCGGTTCCACCTGACTTTGGAATCCCCTCTTTTCTGTCCTGAAATCAAGGTACCCTCCAAAGTCCTGCCGAGGCCAGGGAGATCCCAGACATGAAAAGGCTCCCAGGTTTTTTTGTTCAGCATCCTCGTCGGTTCCTTTTTCGGCCCCATGGGCTCCACTGTGGTGGGGGTGTGTAGCCTGGGTTTCTGGGTTGTGGTGACCCTTCCCCCGAAAATGCCTGAGTGGACCTGAATTGAAAAGGTCGTTTTTCTTTCCAAGGGGCAGATTTTGTTCAGAACTTCCTGGGTGGTCCCTGTGACTTTTGAGGGTGTTTTTTTTTGTGTGTGTATGTGTGTGTGTTTTTAAATCTTTGCTGTTAGCTCCTTGTAGGAAGGCCAGGGGTCCCCTGCCTGCCTGCCTACTGGGGGAACCGAAAATCCCCATTTTTCTCCTGGTTTCACCTTCCTCTCTCCCTCTCTGAGTGGCCTCGCCTCTGCCCTGTTTCACTTGCAAAATGAAGTTTGCCTCTGATTCGGGGTCAGAGGCCTGACTTCCAGCGCCTGCCCAGCGTGAACTGTGCACACTTGGGCCGGTGGGTCGACCGCTGTGTTGCTTCATCTCCCGGGTCAGGGCAGTCGCAGCCTGCTGCTTGTTGAGCTGGGGCATGAGATGCTGTGCGTCCGGCGCCTGGTCCGGCATCGCAGCGCGGCCCGGAGGCGTGGGACCCCAGGACGGGGGCAGCGAGGCGGAGAGGGGCTGGGGAGATGCTCTGTCGTCGTGCTGTCGTGTGGGTAATTGCGTGGTGGTGGAAATTTAGGGGTTCTGGGAAAGTAAGGTTGGCACGTCTGTGTGTGTATAATTTAATGCCATTTATAATTAACCTTGTGATCAGCAAATGAGGGGATGTCGGGGGGATAATAATAGCTGCTCCGACTTATTTGGAGTTGGCGCCCTGTGCCAGGCCCTCTGCTGAGTAAGCACATAAGGCCGGTCCTCATGCCTTTAACCTTCACACACCCTGTGAGCTCAGTTGCCATATTCAGAGCCCCCTTTCTCAGAGAGGGAAACTGAGGCACAGAGAGGGATCTTCATTGGCCTGGGGTCACACAACTTGTAAGTAATAGAGTGAGGAATCTGGCCCAGGATCCACGGATGCCAGAACCTGAAGTCTTAATTGCTGCGCAGTCAGTGCTCTGCCTGGTAGTCACAGAAGTTGTTTTGATGACATTTCACCTGCTGGGGGCGCCTCCGAGTCACTGCGGAGGCTCTGGAGCTCCCAGCTGCCTTCCTCAGAGGGCCACGGAAGCGCACTGGGGCTGCCTGGGTGCAAATCTCAGCTTGGCCACTCATCTCTGTGACCTGAGGCAAGTTGCTCAACTTCTCTGTGCTTCCATTTTCACGTCTGTCGGATGGAGAGTAATAATACCCAGCTGGCAGGGTTGTTGGGGGGTTTAAGTGAGTTAATATGTGTAAAGCAATGCATTGTTACTCAGTGGGACCTGCCTGACGGGGGCTCCCCAGCAGCCCTCGTCCCTCCATGGGGTCCAGCATGGAAGATGTGTCGTGGTGACTCAGCCACCGCAAACTGGGGCGTTCCCCGTCACTGGCTGCCTAATCAAGGCCGCCCCACTTCTGCAGCAGGGCCGAGCCAGGCGCCTGGCAGGATCTGAGCCATGGGAAGCCAGGTGAGGCTGCCTTGGAAGGCTCCGGGTGCTCCTGGGGCCCAGGCGATGGCCCCCAACTGCCAGGATCCGTGGTAGCTGTGAGCGAGTGCCCGGGGGAGGTCAGGGAGGCTTCACGGCTATGAGGTCTCAGCTTGGACTGAGGGTGCGCAGGAGAGGGTCCGTTTACAAGCTTGATGTGCCGTCATCCATCCGTCCATTCATTCGCCAGTTCATTCCTTCAGGCAGTCGGTGTTTGTGGAGTACCAGCTGCCAGAGAACTTGAGAGCCAGACCCTGGGTTCCAGTTCCAGCTCTAATGCTCACCCGCTATGGGACCTCGGGCTAGTTATGTAGCTGTCCCATGCCTCAGTTTCCTCGTCTGTAAAATGGGTGTTTTGGCATTGCGTCAGTCATGATAGGGGTTATTGCAAGGGGCATATAAACTAGCCTGGCAGAGAGAAAGTGCTATGTAAGTACTTTTTCTTTTTAAAAAGTAATAGCAAATAAAAATGAAATTCTGGGTATATAGTAGTGAACAAGGGAAGGTGGGTCCTTGGACCCTGCAGTGTATTGGTGGAGATAGTGAATACATAAATAAGCAAAAAAAAAAAAAAATCGACTATAGTAGGGTTCTGAGACTAGAAATCCAGTGGCCCCTAGTATATCACCTGGCCACTATTTTGTCTGTGGTCGGGGGACAAGGAGGACCTTTCTGAGATGACCCCTGAGCTGAGAGACCTGAAGGGAGACAGACGAACAGGTGCTGGGGACAGCAAGTGCAAGGCCAGGAGGGGCTCCGTGGCTGTGTGGCGGCAGGTGAGGGAAGCAGAGACAAGAGGTAAAAGGCCCCCTGGAGGGCGGGCTGGGCCCCCTCCCTCCAGTCCGGAGGGGAAACTGAGGCAGAAAGATGTAGCAGGAACATCATTCTCAAACCCCAGTGCCCACTAGGGCCTGGCAGTGATGCCAGTGGATGGCGTGGGCCGGGCTGGCTGCTCCACCCCCCCGCCCCCGACTTCCTGGGCTTCCCTGAATGGCTCCACAGCCAGATCTGCCAGTGATTCTGAGAAAAATCAGAAATCTACATTTCCTATGAAATTGCCCTATCTTACATCCTTGGATCTTTCTTTTTCTTAACACACCTCCGTTTGTTGGTTGTGTTACCTTGAATCACCTCACTTGCCATTGCTGAGCCTCTGTTTCCTGGGCTGGAGAGTGGATTTAAGATTTGAAGTCACCTCGATGAGTTCTTTAATGGCACCAGCCCAATAACTCATGGGAGGACTGAGAACAGGGCCTGGGCCAATATCCACGCTCAATAAACGTTGGCTCTGATTATATTAATATTGGTCATAATGATAAACTTGACTTAAATTAAATGCTGTGCAGAAAAAGCTGGCGGGTCCCACGGGGCAGGGCTGTGAATTATCTCCTGGCGGCAGGACCTGTTCCTCACACTCTCGTCTGTTCCAGAACTTACCTGTTTGCTCCTGAGGCTCGGGTGTGGGGGTCAGCAGCGTCTTTTGTAGAATTTATTGCAGTGGTTTGCAACCAGGGGCGATTTTGCTCCCCAGGAACATCTGGGGTGCTCCTGACATTGAGTGGGTGGGGGCCGGGGATGCTACTCAACACCCCACAGTGCCCGGGATGGCCCCCCACAGGGAGTGGCCCAGCCCCCGTGTCAGCAGTGCTGATGAGCGGACCCTGATTCGTGCTCAGGACCCGTGGCGGCCTGAGGAATCGGGCGGTTGGCTTGTGTGTGGAGGTCCACCCTCCACGGTCCGCAGGGTCCTGTTGGACTTGAACGCTGAGATGACTGACGGGTTTCCTCTGTACACCTGTCCCGGCCCGCTGCCCAGCCGATGATCAGAAGCGGGTAATCGCCCCTGACATGTGGATTCTAGAAGTCGGGAGCAGCCGGGGGTCTCTGGCGACAACGGTGCTGGATCTGGAACAGGGAGGGGCTGTTACATCGGGTTTTGTCCCACCGGCTTAGGCCCTGTCCCCACTGGGGAAGGGCTTTTGGAAGCCTGAGCTCTCAGACTTCGATTTCTGACACCTATCTTCTCTGGCTGTGTGAGGTAACCCGTTATTCCCTTCCCCCAGCCTTGGTTTTCCCGTCCGTGAAATGGGAACAGAGCTTGCCTTCTGCGTCATTGGGGATTAGATGGTGTCACGCTGACGTGGTGCCAGGGGTGCACACCTAGGGGCTGAATGACTGTGTCCTCTCACCCCTCCCCCCCGCCCCACCGCCAGTGAACAACAGGGAGGATGCGGATGGAGCCCCATGCCTACAACTCCCCAGCAGCTACGGTGGAGCGGAGGTGACTCCGTCGTGGAGCCGCTCTGCCCGCCTGGCCCTGGGCTCCAGCCTGGTTTGCATTTTCTCTTTCTTCTGAGAACAGCCCTAAGAGGTGGCAGCCGTTGCCCCACTTGCAGGCGGGGAAGCCGCAGCACTGGTGGGGACGAGGAACTGGAATGGCTGGGGCCTTTTGTCAGGGCTGCCCCACCCCCAGCCAAACCGAGGCGTCGTTTCTGTGCTTGTGGAGGTTCAGACGGGTCTGCACTGGTTTAATGCTCTGCTGTTATTTTCTTGAAATTCTTAATAATTTTTGGTTATCCTGCAGTTTGATTTCGCGCTGGGCCCCACGGTTATGGAGCCTGCAGGCTGCTTCCCGCGGCTGTCGTGCGCAGAGCAGAGGCAGGTCTGTTTTTGCCTCTTACAAGCTGTGTGGCTTTAGGGAAGTCACTTTGCTTCTCTGAACGGCACACTCAGACTCCTCTCTTGGCAGCAAAGTCCCTGCCAGCCTCCCTGTCCTCTCCCCCTGGCTCTCTCACTCTTGCTCATTCTGCAGCCGCCAGCATCCCGCACTGATTGTCCCAGTTAGGTGGGCCGTGGCTGGGAAAGCCCTGCCTCAGCAGCTCAGACACCCCTGCTCAGCTTCCTCTGTCCTGGCAGGGAGACTGGGAGACCCAGTCCCAAGAGCAGGTGCGCTGTGACTTTGGCCACTCACTTGCCATCTCTGAGCCTCCGCATGTCTGAGATGTCTGGCACAGAAGCAGTGGTGAGTGGCCATTGAAAGCCAGGGGTTTTGAGGATGGGAGTCAGGGAACCCTGAAACAGTCCATGACATTTGTCTCTTGGGAGAAGTCCAAAGGAGTTGGGACCCCAAAAGTGCATAGTCGCTGGGCCAGGTGATTTTAAGACTCAGTTGCTCTGATGTTCATTCGGTATACTTTGTGTCCAGCCACATTGTTGGAGAAGACACTGAAGAGGCCCCTGGAACAGGCTAGGCTTTTTTTGGGGGATCAGATTTGACATTTGAAGAACCCACATTTGGGTCTTGGCTTGGCCTCACACACAGTGGCCCTGGGCAAGTGGATCCACCTGCTATGGCCTCAGTCTGCCTGTCTGTAAAATGGGTATGGGACTGTCTCTGGGGTGACATACTTGGGCATTCCTGCAAAGTGTGGGCATAAACATCGTGTGGTACAGTGTGGTGACTGGGGAACCTGGGTACAGGGCTTTGGGGGATAGGGTTTGGGGGTGCCAAAGAGCAGATGGGCCAAGTCTGGCTTCTCTCGAGGATGTGGAGTCATGCCTGAGCCCTCTGCTGCGGTGCCAAGAGCAGGCTGGCAGGAGCCAATGCCAAGCCCCGGGCAGATGAAACCACAGGCCAGGCTGACGCCGTGATTGACGCTGGCGGGAGGCCTCCCCTGGAACCACCTGAGCCATGGTGGAGAAACCAAGTCACACCACTGTGGCCTTGGCAGGTATTGGCAGGGGGCCTCTGTTCTGAGGTCACCCTGCAGCTCTATCGAGGCCTCTGGACTCCCTGGCCAGTGCTCTGCGGGACACCACCCAAATTTCAGTCATTCACTATGACCTGTGCTTTTGCCCTGGCTGCTTGGTCCTCCTAATGACTGAGTAGTTTTCTTTAAACCCATTCATTCTCTTTTAAAACTTAAAAGAGAAAACTTTGTCTCACTCCCATGAATGGGAACCTGGTATATCTTTGACACCAGCAGGGGGAACCTAACGAAACAGGGATGGGAGGAGGAAAGAGCCATGTAATCATTTGGCTTCTGCCAGAGGCTTAGAGCAGAGGCTGGGGACCACTGGGCAGGAAGCCGCATTAGACCTGCTGGTGACTGCGACCTGCGGAAGGCGGGGAGGTGCCCAGGGCAGGAATGGCCCCCTTTCCGGTTGAGTCATTGTCACTGAACGTGGCTAGAACCATTCAGGGCTTTCCCAGCCTTTGGGGAGGCCAGGTCCCCTCCTGCCTTCCAGCTGCATGGCTTGGACTTCCTTGTTTGCGTCTGAGTATTCCTTCTTAACAGCCTGGGGAGAAGGTTATTTCTCCCTGAATTCAATTAATGAGCCTATTAAAAACTATTTATTTTCCCTGACAGTTGTTTACTGAGGAGAAGGAGATGGATCGGTCAGGCATCCTCACCAGGCTGGCAGGAGGGAGGGTGGGGGCTGCCTGGTGCCAGGGGAGTGTAGACTACGGGTGCAGTCCTGCCGTCAGGAGGCCCCCGAGACGTGGAGCCTGAGCTTGGGCTGCGGGCACTGTTTCTGACCTTGGAGTTTGGGCGAGGTGGGCCCTGGGATGTGTGAAAATCATCCTGGCGTGGAGGCAGGGAGCTGGCTCCACTGACTTCCATCTTCACTTTCCAGGCCAAAGTATCCCGGGCACACTGGTTTGGAACCTAAGACCTGACCCCATTGGGCCATATGTTTGTGGCAGGTGTCCCAGTGTTCCTTCTCTTCTCCGCAGCAGTTGAATCCTATGACTTATCTTGGCATGTGGCCACCTGGTGGGAAAAAAAACATTTTCCAGTATACTTTGCATGTCTGTGCTTTATGATTCAATTCTGACCAGTGGGATAAATAAGCAGGATATTCTGAAAATGCCTTCAAAAGGAGGTGGCGCATGCTCCCTCCTACTACCCCCAGCTGGAATATGGAGGAGATGGTAGGCACTTAGGCAGCCATTTTGGACCACGAGGCAAGAATCATGGATAAGAATGGGGAAATCAAAGGAATGGATGGAGCCTGGGCCCCAACAATTGTGGGGTGGACACAGTAGCCCTGAAAGGCCGACCTGGGCGCTTACTTGATGTGAAGAGAGATACTGTGCCTCTCGTGAGTTTTTTGCACCCGCAGCCCACCTTGATCCTAACCACAGCATTGTATGGGCCTTAGGAAACGGTGCTTTTCTTGTCTCCTTCAGGTCTCTGCTCATTTTTAAAAAGATTTTATTTGTGTATACTTAGAGACAGGGGAAGGGAGGGAGAAAGAGAAGGAAACATCAATGTGCATGAGATACATCAATCGGTTGCCTCTTGTGTGCCCGCAACTGGGGACCTGGCCCCCAACCCAGGCTTGTGCCCTCACTGGGAATCAAACCGGCGACCTTTTGGTTCTCAGGTCGGCACTCAATTCACTGAGCCACACCAGCCAGGGCACTGCTCATTTTTAAGTGAAGTTTCCTGTGACCTTCTTAAGATTTGCAAAATTTGCCTTTCTACCCAGTTACTCGTCTGCTCTTTCCTGCTCTGCTTTTACTCAAAGCCCTTGCCACCATCTCCATGTTGTGTGCATCTTACTCATCCTCTGCCTCCTGCTCTGGCTGGGAGTTCCTGGGGAGGCATTTTTGCCCATCTTCTCTGCTGTGTCCACAGCAGCCTCTGCACAGGCAGGGCTCAATGCATATATTTTGCACAGACAGAGCTCGTTCGCAGGGGAAGAAGCAAGGCCCAAAGCCCTCCACCTGGCTGGAGGCAGCGCCCACACTTGCGCCAAGCAGGTGGCTCCCAAGTTCTCCCTTTTCACCCTGCCCCCAGCCAGTTGGCCGGTCCAGGCGGGCAGAGTCGGCCCCAGCGGCCGCTCCTGATCCTTTCTCTCGCCCCCACATTCTCACCTTGGCCTCCAGAAATAGCCCCTTTAAAATAGCCGTGTCCCTGTGAGCCTTCCGGGGCCTCTACCCGCCCACGGATATGACGCCTTGCTGACGGGCCAGTCTCCTTACTGTTGTGGGATTTTTAAAAATACAGTTGGTGTTAGGTGTTTTTTTCCGCCCCTCTTTTATGCCTGAAGAAGCCCAGTCACCCACAGGGCTGCTTTCCCGTCCCTGACACTTGTCATTTAGGTTTTGCTCTGTGTGTCCCTGTGGACACTCCATGGAAGCACAGCTGTGGAGGGTGCCTGGTTTGCAGAGCCGAGAGCTCCTGCTGTAGGCAGGCTCGTGCCAGCGCAGGTCCATGTCCCCAAGACTGGTTGGGAAGCCCCGAGTGCGAGTCCTCTGGCTGGCTGTTAGACCTCGGGCAAGCGTAGGCTGTCTCCGAGCCTCAGTGTACCTGTCTGTGAACTGGGGACATCTCAGGACTGAAGGCTGAAGTTCTCTGAGCCTCAGTACACAGCTAATACTCTATGGAAGTTATAGGCATTTTTTTATGTTTTATTCTTGTCATTTATTGAGACTGTGTAAATTAGTGGTTAAGAAATGGACCCTAGGCCTGGCTGGTGTGGCTCAGTGGGTTGAGTGCTGTCCTGTGAATCAAAGGGTTGCTGGTTTGATTCCCAGTCAAGGCACATGCCAGAGTTGCTGGCCAGGTCCCCAGTAGAGGACGCGTGAGAAGCAACCATTCATTGATGTTTCTCTCTTTTTCTGTCCTTTCCACTCCCTAAAAATAAATAACATCTTAAAAAAAAAAAAAAAAGAACTGGACCCTGGGGCCAGGTGGCCTGGGTTCAAGTTTGAGCTCTGTTCTTTATTCACTGTGATTTCACCTCCTGGCCTCAGGTCCCCATCTGTAAAATGGGGATACTGATGACCCCTGCCTGCCAGGGTCTTTTTAAAAAGTAGGATCCAGCCCTGGCTGGTGTAGCTCAGCAGATTGAGCATGGGCTGCGAACCAAAGGGTCACCGGTTCGATTCCCAGTCAGGGCACATACCTGGGCTGCAGGCCAGGTCCCCAGTGGGGGCCACATGGGACACAACCACACATTCATGTTTCTCTTCCTCTCTTTCTCCCTCCTTCCCCCTCTCTCTAAAAATAAATAAATAAAATCTTAAAAAAATAAAATAAGAAGTAGGATCCAGTGGGTTACTAAGGGTGAACCCCTTAGAGCAGCACTGGGCTTGGAGTGAGGGTGCGATAATGTTGTAAACAGCGTCTTTATTTAATAACTATCTGTCAGGTGCCCTCTACCTGGGGATGGCGACGGGGTCGGTGAGATGGACACTTCTCCAGTCGATCTGCTTGTTCTGCTTCGAGGTCCTGGATCAGCCGTAGGGCTCTCTCTGTCACCAGGGCAGGGATTAAACTGGCTGGAGGGACATGCAGCCCAGTCCCCGTGCAGGGGCCCCTGCTTCCTGTGTTTGCTCAGCAGGTGTTGGGCCGCGGGGTGGCTCAGACTGGGGCTGGAGGCTCAGGAAAGGGGGCAGAGGGCAGAGTCCAGGGATGGCTCAGAAATGGGGACAGGAAGGGCCCCGTTGGAGGAGGCGTGGACGCTTCCGATGCTAGCAGGCCCAGCGGCTGGTTCAGCTGCGGCCGGTGCCTCCCCCGCACCTGTGCCTTCAGTTGTCCAGGGAGTTTCTCGGACGCCTACTGTGTGCTGGGCTCTCTGTGGGACCCAGCTGGGGAGGAAGTGCTTGCCTTTGTGGGGCTCATGTCCTTATCACAGAGACAATAAGCAAAATAAAATGCGTCGTGTTAGATGGTGATAAGAGAACATAAGAAAGGAAGAAAGGGACTTGGGAGTGGACGGATGAGGGCTGTCATTTTAAATGGGATGTCAGGACGGCTTCATTGAGGAGGTGACAGTTTGAATAAAGGCCAGATGGAAGCGAGGGAGGGAAGCAAGTGGGTATATGTGGGGGAAGAATGTGCTGGGCAGAGGCTACAGCCTCTGAAAGGGCCCTGGGGTAGGACCGTGGCTGGCATGTTGGAGGAGCAGTGAGGAGGCCCGTTTGGCTGGAGGAGCGTGAGTGAGCAGGGGAAGGGACAGGTTGTGCAAGGCCTTGTGGGCTGTGGGGAAGGACTTGGGTTTTCACCCCTTGAGAGGTGGGAGCCCTGGGGGGCTGTGGTCAGAGGGACTGGACTCACTCAGATGCTCACAGGTGCCCTCTGGTGGCTGCTGGGGGAGCACAGCCGCTGGGGGTGGGGTGGTTAGGAAGGGGTGGGGGGGTGGTAAGGACTGGGTGGGAGGGTGGGGGGACTGGGCAGGGAGACTGGCAGAAGGGACAGCACTGGTCCCTGTAGGTGGTGATGAAACTGGACCAGGTGGAGACAGGAGGTGGGGGAAGTTGTCAGATTTGGGATAGAATTTGTAGGCAGAATTCTTGTGTATTTTTTGTGGGTTTCACCTTCACAGTAGCTGTGAAGGAGACTCTTACACCCATTTAACAGATGGGAACACTGAGGCCCAGAGAGGCTGAGTCACCTGACAGATGCTGCACAGCTCCATATGGCATGGTGGCAGGGTAGCCAGCCAAGCTGACCCGCTGCTGGGTCTGGCTAGGGCACAGCTTGCTCCCCAGCACTGAACAGCCGTCGCTTCTTCCTACTTTACAGATCAACCACATGCATTTAAAGGCTGTGTGGAGTAAGTTTTCTTAGTTCAGAGGTCGGTCAGGGTCCACACCCTGTCCTGTTTTAGGAAAACACACACATTGTAGGGATGTCAGCTGCGTGGACCAGCGCAAAGCTGGCGGTTCTATTGGACCTCAGTTCAGAGTCTGCCCTCACCTTTTGCTGAGCTGTGTGACTTGTGACCAGTGCCTGACCTCTCAGAACTCTCATTTTCCGTGACATTTGTTTGTTGATCTGCTAATATTTTTTTGAACGTCTGCTATGCATCAGGCAGTTTTAGTCAGAGTGGTTATTCCTGTCTTGGTCACTGAAGCCTCCAGCGTCAGGTGACAAACCACAGTGCTCGGGCCGCGTGAGCGTTGGCCGGAACCCCAGCCGTCGTCGGGACCTTCTGTGGAGACCTTCAGGGGGGTGTCGGCGGCTCGGAGGGAAAGCCCTGGGCAGCCGCCCTGGGAGATGCTGGGTTCCTGGGGCTGGGCAGCACGGCGTCAGTGCTGCGTGCAAACCCCACACTGGCAAGTCTGGGTTGGGAAGCAGCTCACAAGAGTTGGGTTTGGGACATAGAAGTTTTGGGAAAACTTGAACCTTGTATTTTACTTACATTTTCCATTTTGTACCTGGTTCAGGAGAGAAAAATGATCAAAATCTTTCTTGAAAGAAGTTTATAGAGCTCTTTCAGTAATCAAATGATAATTCTCTGATAAAGAAGTCATGTCTGGTTTAATTGGCAACGTTTTTTTTTCCTCTTGTTGGCACGTAAAATAACAATATACCTTAAACTCAGTGAAGTATAGAAATTGCCAGACCGGGAACTAGGACGGAGGAAGGGAAGAAAACATGGGAGGGGAGGTCAGGGAAGGCTTCCTGGAGGAGGTGGAAGCCGATCTAAGATGTAGAGGTTGAGTAGGAGTTAACTGAGTGGCAGGGAGAGAAGGGTGTTACAGGTAGAGGGAACAGTGTTGGCAGACTTCCCTCTGTGTACAAAGTCACAGTGAGCCCTCCAGGTGAAGCGGTTGTACCATCTTGCAGCTTGCGCTGCTCTCAGCCCCAGGCGTGGAGGATGCCGCCCGCGAGAGTGTTGCTTTCTGGTGACTGTGTTTTGAGAGACCGGAGACCCAGAGGTTTGGGGCTGTCCAAAGTCCTTCTACAAGTTGACTGTTGAGCAGGTTCACACCCTCAGTTCCCTTCCTGGCTAGTAATGAGGTTTTAGCCTCAGACACACAGTGGGCCTGCAGCCAGAAAGGAAGAGAAACCCAAATCAAACTTTAGTATAAAAGCAGAAGAGTTGATTGCTCTGTAACAGAGAAGGCTGGTGCTGGCATAGCCAACTTCAGGCATTGCTCGATCCAGGGGTGCAAACCAAGGAGCCTTTAACAGATGAAGAAAAGCAGACCCAGATTGTTTAAAACACTTGCCTGAGTCCACAGAACTAGGGGGAGGTTAAGCCAAAATTCAGACTCAGGGTGGCCGTGAATTGTAAAGTCTGTGGCTTGAGAAGGTTGTCCCAGGCCAGGGAGTGACAACTCCATTTCATAGATGGGAAACTGAGGTTCATAGATGGGAAGTGATTTGCTGAAGGTCACCCAGTAAGCAAGGAGTAGAGCCTGGAACTGAATTTACATCAAACCTGTGTTCTTGGATCCCTCACCATATGGTTCTCTGTAAACACAGGTTAAAGGGTGGATTGGTCCAACTGAGGCAGAGAAGGAAAACAGGTTTGCTGGGAGCTGCACTGACTTTTGGCCAGGCTCTCCCTCCCCCACCCAAGAAGTGCCCCTTCCCTTCATGCCTCCTCCTGCCACCCACCCTAGGTGGTTATGATACTCCCCTTGCTCTTGATGAACACATCACAGGTGACAGATTGGGGAGGTCCCTGCTGACCCTGGCTCTAAGCCAGCCGCGGGCCCTGGCCAGGCCTGCCCATCTCTGTCACAGGAGGAAATGAGACTGGCAGCCGATTGTTGTCCTCCGAGCGAGCCGCCTTGCGCTGAGGCCCCGTTCCCTGTGTGTGTGGTGCTTGCTCAGGCCCTCCGCCTCGCCCCCAGCAAGCACCCACCCGTCTGCCCCTCAGCTCCCGCCCCCTCCATCTGGAGCCGTGTGCCCGGCCTCAGCTCCCTTCGCCCTCGGACAGCTCCGTGACATTCATGGGGCACCTGCTGTGGACCAGGCATGGATGGGGCTTGGCTGCTGGCGGGCTTGGCCACCACATGTCCCGCTCTGCCACATCTGAGCTGTGTGGTCCTGGGCAAGTGTCCTGACCGCTCTGAGGCACTTATTTCCTCGTGTGTAAAAGGTAGAGGATTAGGTGAGATGTCATGTGCAAAGCACTTGGAACAGTGCCTAGCACATAATACATGGTCTTCAGATATTAGCCATTATTCTTATTGTTGCTACTATTATCTCAGCATCGTAAATATAGCTCTGTTGTTCTCTTCCCTTTTCCACATGTCCTACGCCCACATTAGCATTCGCTGGATTCCGCCTGGTCACCTACAGAGAGTGTTTACAGGCTCCACTCCGGTCACCAGTGAGCCAGTGCAGGCCTGCCTGCGACAGCTTTGTGGGACGGGCATGTTTTTCTTCTTCCTTTGTCTGCGCTTGTCTGCTCGCACTGAGCCAGTGGCCGCAGCCAGCGCGCTGCCCACCCATTCCCCCAGGGGGCGGTTCAGCGCTGAAGTTTTCTGTTGAACCCTGAGCTAGGCTTCTGAGAGTTGAGAAAACAATCACAGTGCCTTTTCTGGGCCCAGGACCCTGCTGGGGGTCTGGATTCACCAGTGGGTATTTACTGAGCACCTCCTGTGTGCTGGGCCCTGATCTGGGCACTGGGACAGAGGAAAAAACCCTGTCCTCATGGAGTGTAGCGAGGAGAAGGGCGATACACAAATAAATAAACTAAACGTTTATTAAGGGCCTACTGGATGCCATGCCTTTAAGGAAAATGAAGCCAGGGAAAGGGGTAGGTGATAAGGAGGGGCTGTTTTACCTACTGAATCAGGGCAGGCCTCTCTGAGGAGGTGGCATTTCAGTAAAGACTAGCAGGAGGTGAGGAAGTAAACCGTGTGGAGCACCGGAGGAAAGGGGTTCCTGGAAGGGGTGACAGGCCATGTGAGGGCTCTGAGGCTGGACCATGCCTGGGTCACTGGAAGAACAGCGAGGAAGTCCGTGTGGCTGGAGGAGAGTGAACGAGGGGAGAGGGGGAGGAGAGGATGGAGCAGGTGGTACAGAGCCTTGCGGGCTTTGGGGAGACTTTGGCCTTTGAGCTTGAGCGGGGTGGGAGCCCTGGACCACCGTGGGCAGGGAAGGGGTGGGACTGGGCTTGGTGCACTCAGGGGTATTTTTGCCACTGCAGGGAGGACAGACTGGGGGGCCACGGGCAGGAGCAGAGGGGCCCGGGTGGAGCCGACTGCACTAGTCCGGGTGGGAGATGGTGGGGGCTGGACCAGATGGGGGGGGGGGATAAGTGGGTGGGCTCTGGAAGAGTTTTTCACAAAAGCCAGTAGGATTGGCCAAGTGGTTGGGTGAGGGTGGGAGCGAAAGGAGTCAAGGATGAGTCCTGCATCTTTGACCTGAGCACCTACAAGGACAAGAGGGGCAGGTAGGCCCGGCTGGTGTAGCTCAGTGGATTGAGCGCGGGCTGGGAACCAGAGGGTCCCGGTTCGATTCCCAGTTGGGGCACATGCCTGGGTTGCGGGCCAGGTCCCTGTGAGGGCCATGCAAGAGGCAACCACACATTGCTCTTTCTCCCTCCTTTCTCCTCTCTCTGAAAATAAATAAAGAAAATCTTAAAAAAACAAAACAAAACCGGTATTTAAAAAAAAAAAAAAAAAAAGAGGGGCAGGTAGGTGTGGGGCCCTGTCTGTTACAGGACAGCCACCAAGGTTCCCAGAAGGCAAAGGGGCTGGTTCTCCCTGGAGGCTTGGTGTGGGCCTCCTGGAGGTGGTGGATGTGATCCGGGGCCCGTGTCCCTGTGCTGCGCACAAGCTAGTGCCCTCGGCAAGTCACATTCTCTTCTCAGCCTTATGTTGAAAGCACTTAGAATAGCATTCAGCTACACCTTTGGGGTGGCTTGGGGCTTTGCCAGCTTTAAGCTCTACTGGGGCCCTTCTGGGGCAGAAATTCAGAGATTCATAGAGGCCGCCAGTTTGGGATGCAAAGGGGGCCTGGTTTGCAGACAAGGAAACAAGCCCAGAGAGGCCAAGGCCTTGCCCCAGACCACACCGCATGTGGCAGGGGTTAGATCCCACTCAGGAGCCTGTGCTCCCTCCCCTCTCCTCCCGGCTCCTCTTTCTTCTTTTCTGGGTATCTTCCACCCCCGGGCTTGCCAGCTTCAGTTCTTGGTGGTTTCCAGGCTTCCCTTGGCTCCAGCTTCACACTCACCTCCCCTCTCCACGCGCCTTGGGTCCCGGGGCTGCTGCCAGGTAGGCTCGAGCGACTGGATGAGCACCCTCTGCCTCACACCCAGGGTTCCCTCTGCCCCTGCCCAGCCCCCAGTCCCACTATTGATGGAAGAGGAATGGGAGGGAGCAAAATTATATACACACGAACATATAAAAATTAGTTTAGGATCTGGGCCAAGAACCACTTGCGCTTGGCCGGGCATTGTGGGTAATTCATCGCTGATTACCATAAAAGCCAGAGCCTGGCTGACAGGCTGCTGTGGGGCTTTTGTTTAAGATTCTGATGAATATATAATTTCTCTCCAGGTCTGGAGCCCGAGGGTCCCGCCACCCCCACAGAGGCAGGACCCCCGCCTACCCTGCCCATTTCCCCACTGCTGAGCGCTGCCCCCAGGGAGGACGCACCCGGCTCCTGCCCAAGGCACAGGCCATTCTGGCCTGCCCGGGGGCCAGGCTGGCCCCGTGTCTGGTGGTGGCACGACCTGGGGGCAGCTTGGCTTGACATGGCATTCCATGCCCACTGCCAGCCTTGTCATGCAGCCCTATCCCCAGGCCCAGTGCCCTCAGTCCTCATGTACATTTATTAGGCTTCAAGTGTTTACCAGACCCAGCATAGATGCGGGGGACGCTGTGGCGATTGGGGTGGTTGGGGTCCCTGCCCCCTATTCTTTAAGATACTGTGGTTGACGGATGAATGGATGGGCTTTTATCTATATTTAAAGATTCCCAGGAGATGCAAATTGAAACGACGAGATAACCCTTTTTGCCCATCCTCTCGGCCCAGTGGTCTGGAGCTGGTCATATCCGGCACGGCAGCGACGGGGTCCAGGCGCTCTGGGTGCCACCGCTGGGAGAATAAATCTGCGTTGCCACTTTGCATCATCTCTTATTTTTAATGTATGTTTCTGGCCAGATAATGCACAGTGTGGAGCACCACTGAGGATGCGCAGAGCACACACAGTGGAGAGTCTCTGCTGCCCCCCACGTCTTCAGTTCTCTCCCCGCTCCTTCCCAGAAGCAGAGGTCAGTAGATTTTTTCCACAAAGGGCCAGATGGTAAATCTTTTCAGCTTTGCGGGTTGGAGGGTCCTGTTCGTACTATTCAGCTCTGCTGTTGTAGCAAGAAGGCAGCCAGAGACAATAGGAGATGAATAGGTGTGGCCATGTGCCAATAAAGCTTTATTTACACAAACAGTTGGCGGGCCAGGTCTGGCCTGTGGGTTGTAGCTTGCTGCCCCAGGTCTGCATCAGCCCAGCAGAATTTTCATGCAATGATAGAAATGTTCTCTACCTGTACTTTCTAATAAAGTAGCCACTGATGTCCTCTTATGCATTTGAAATGTGGCCAGTGCAACTGAGGACTTGAATTTTAAATTGTATTCACTTCATTCCATTGAAATGTAAACAGCCATGTGCGCCTGATGGCTGCCGGTTTGGCCAGGGCAGTTGCGTAGGGCTCTCCCGCGAACGTTCCGAGGTGGGTAGAGTTCCAGTCCTTTGTTTAAGCAAATGGTAGCATCCTTTTCGTGCTGTTCTGTTTTTCCCTGTCTAAAAATACAGGATCTTAAAAGTAATTTCATCATCGTACATCTAGCTTCCCCATTCCTTTTCACACCTGTGGTACTAATCTCACAATACCAAGAGATACTAATTTTTTTGTGACGTTATCTGGTCCTGTGTACTGTTACATACTTAACCGACCCACTATTGATAGGCACTTGTGTTATTTCGAGTCTTGCTCTGAGAACTTTCTACATGTGTCATTTCAGGGGAATGTGTCTATCAGATAAATTTCTAGAAGTGCTGTTTGTAGCTCAGTGGGAACGTGAGACATCCTTCCGCCTCTCAGCATTGAGAGAGAGACAGATGCTTCCCGGAGGGCCTGGGTGACATGGTGCAGAGGCCCACCGTGGCCTTGGGTGAGCAACAGGGGGTCAGAGTACACGGTCCAGCCATGTCACAGGAGGCTGGGAGGCAGGTGAAAAGGGGGATCGCACACACAGGAATGTGTGTACAGTGTCACGTGGAAAAAATGCAAGTTGGGAAATGACACAAACAGGATGATACAATTTCCGCTTAAAAACCCACTCTGTGTTTGATTGTTACCTTTGGTCTGTCTGTAGCTGCGTGGGAAAGCTCTGCAGAGATTGACACAGACTGACTGCAGAGGTTGCTTCCAGGGGCAGAGGACTCTCCCTTCCGCAGTGTTCATGTCTCCCGTGTGCCAGCTGCTCGCTGTTCCAGGCATGCGAGTCATTTAAAAGGACAAATCCCCTGTCCTCTTGCAGCTCGAGGTTTAGTTGGGGAGGTGGGGAATAAACAAAGCGCCGAGGAAAAACCACATCACTGTCAGGGTGGTACCATGCTCTAGGAAGAGAAAACTGGGGAAGGGGAAGAGCCCAAGTGGAAGGCGGGATTTTAAGTAGGCGGTGCCGGAGGCCTCCTGGCCTGGGTGACCTGCTCGCGGAGGTGGTGAGGGAGGCAGCCGGGTGCGTTTCTGGGGGCAGTGGCCCTGGCGGAGGGGTAGACGGTGCAGAGGCCTGGGGCTGAGTCCTCCAGGGACAGCTGTTGAGCCCAAGCCGCCATCCTTGCCCATGCCGGTGCCTCCTTATGGCTCCCAATGCCAGGGGCAGCTGCTAGAGAATTAATAATAATAATAATAATAATAATATATTACATTTGGGAGCCAGGGGTGCATCCTTGTGCCTCCAGGTGGCTGCCAGAGCCTGACCATGTGACAACAGCGAGTCACAGATGGGCTCAGTGTGAGATGCCATGAATTCTGGGACCTTGTCATCCCCAAGCGAGGCAGGAGGGTGAGGCCTGGGGAGGGGAAACTGAGGCTCGGCTGAGTGGTTGTGGGAGGGGTTGAGAACCAGCTTGAGTTCAGGTTCCCGTTCTGCCATTCATTAGTGGTGAGAAGATGGGCCCAATCTCTGTGCCTCAGTTTCCCTAACTGAAAAGTGGGGGGAATACTATCATTTATTAATACCATTTATTGAGGGTATTCAGCAAGCTGCTTATGTATGCCTGGCTTTCAGGAAGAGTCAGGAATAATAGCCAGTGTGTTCCTTGAGCACCTACTATGTGCCTGGCTCAGTTCTGAGTGCTTTTCCCATACTAAGTGCTAAATTAAAGAGTGTTTTTAGGCCCGGCTGGCATAGCTTAGTGGATTGAGGGCAGGCTGGGAACCAAAAGGTCCCGGTTCGATTCCCAGTCAGGGCACATGCCTGGGTTGCAGGCCAGGTCCCCAGTGGGGGCCATGTGAGAGGCAACCATACATTGCTGTTTCTCTCCCTCTCTTTCTCCCTCCCTTCCCCTCTCTCTAAAAATAAATAAATAAAATCTTAAAAAAAAAAGTGTTTTTAGGTCTCAGGGAGATGGCAGTGGGTCCAGGATCAAACCCCTGTCTAAACATGTCACCTCCCTGGTCTTGAGAGCTTGGGGAGTGGAGAGGTTGTTACCTGCACCTGCGTTTGCACAGCAGGTCCATCCCCCGGTCCCCCCCCCCCCCCCCCCCCCCAGAAGCTAGCTCCCTAGTTCCCATCTTCTCCCCTGTGGGATGTGACTGGGACCCAGCCCGAGGTGTCTGTTCTCACCTCTTCCATTTTGTCCAGTGCTACTTAGGCCTCCTCTCCCATTTTCTATTCTTTCTTCACATTTTAGATATTTCCTCTTCCTGGAAGCCTGCCATATTCGCAGGCCAGGGGCATCCCCCATTGCAGCTCTGATCTCTAACTGCCGGAGCCCCTGCGTCCCTCCCCCACAGGCCGGTGTACCCCTTAAGACTGGGCTGGGGCTGCCTGGGTCGTCCTGTGTCCCTAGTGCTCAGCCTGGAGCCTGGTATACAGCAGGGGCTCTGTAAATGCAGGTGAGGCGTGCAAGGAGAGTATTTACGGAGCGTGATGGTTGTTCATGCCTCGGGCACATTCATTCCTTGACTTGCCCCCCACCCCTTACCCTCTAATCGCATTTCTCAGCTACCAGGGGCCTCTGTCTCCCTGGAACTTGGTCTGTGCATGTGCTTTGTCCTCTGCCCAGAACTCCCTCCTCACCCCTGTCTTTACACGGCTGCCTTTGTCTGTCACTCGCCTTCCCTAGAAGAGACGCCCAGGGAGGTTGTCTGCCTCGGTCCCTGCTGTGTCCTCAGAACTCAGGGTAGCGCCTGGTGCAAGGTAGATGCTGCGGCTTGAGCAGTGACCAGGACCAGGTCCCACCTCACTAGGGAAGTCAGTCAGGGGCTGCTTCAAGCCCTGCCTTGGGGACCTCGCTGGCCTGTGCCTCAGTTTCCCAGATCTTCAAAGGCCTTGAACCCACAGAAGTCAACCTTAGGCACTAAAAAAACTAGTCTTCCTCTGTACAGGTAGGGAAACTGAGGCCCAGAGAGTGTCAGGGACTTGCTCAGGGTTACATAGCTCCCTGGGGACAGAGCTGGGTCGAGCACCTTGTCCACCTGCCTTCTGTGGGCCACAATTTCTAAAGTTGGGGGGCCTGTCCCCAGAATGAAGCTGTTTTGGGGTGACCTGTGGAGGAGGTGTCCTGTGACTACCGCAGCTACGGAGCTGTGCAGGCTAGCAGCGACTCTCCTTTCTGCTCACTTGTAACAGGTCAAGGAGAAAGACTCAGGTGCAGGGCAGTCTGTAAGCCAACACCTGCCAATCGCCTCATAACCAAATCCCATTCAGGCTGCTGCCTTCAGCAACAGTGTCCAGGGCAAGTGAAGAACTCTGTTCATGTTTCCATTGTAACAATTTTTCTGGTAACTTTCAGGGCTAGGCAGTTAGAGCTGTGCATTATCGGGTTAGTTTCGGAAGGAAATTAGTTTAAGGCAGCAATTTTCAACCTTTCTCATCTCAGGGCACACATAAACAAACTAATGACTAAAATTCCGTGGCACACCAAAAAAGTGTTATTTTTTGGCCAATCTGACCAAAATAGGTATAATTTTGATTGACTTACCAAAAAATAATAATAGTAATTACCTACCTTTTTTGCTCCAAAATATCTTTTTAAAAAATCAGATGTCTGTACTTGTATATAAGGATTTTTGCTACCAAGTATTAACCAATCAGACACAACCTTATTATGCAACTTGACTGATAAGATGCAGCTGTATTATATGACCTATAATATACATTTATGGTTCAAGACGGGGCATTCACACCGAATGGTTATTGTTGTGTTGGCTGTTGTCATTTTTTATGTGACAATATGAGGGAAAAGAGGTCAGTGCCCCTGACTAAATAGTCAGCTATTGCATGTTTTAAAAATCCTTGGGACCCACTGGTTGAAAATCTCTGGTTTAAAGGAAAGGCATGAGCCAGTTGAATGAAAGATTAATGAGGCAATTAGCATGTGGCAGAAGTCGGGCGCAAGAGGGGAGGGGTGTGGACAGCACCATGCGCTCACTGGGGACCTGGTGATCACAGAGGCACCTTGCAGAGAGGATGTGGCCAGAGCCATGGAAGCAGTCACCAGTGGCGCAAGGTGGGGGATGGTGGTGGGCTTGGTGGGGGCCCGCCCTGGGGGACCTGGCCCTTCCACCCTCTGCTTCTGGCTCTGTCAGCGTGTTGGTGCTGGGCTGAGTCTGGCAGTGGCCAGGGCAGCTTTTCACAAATGTCTGCCCTTGGGGCTGGAGTCACCCCCAGAGAGCCCCTGGATGGCAAGTCGGGGAGACCCAGGTGCAAATCCCAGCTTGCGGACTTGTGGGTGATGGTGGCACCTGCTGACCTCTGCCCTGCCCTGCAAATCAGCCCCTCCAGGCTTTGCAAAACCCCTTAGTCATTCATTTGTTCGTTCATTCATTTAGAGAGCACTTATTGAGCACCTTCTGTGTGCCAGGCCCTGGGACGCGGCAGTGACCAAAGCCAGCCCGGCCCCACCCTCCTGGCTCCTTGTCCAGCAGAGCCGTCCACAGAGCTTCCTGAGGTGGGAGGAATGTGCTCTGTCTGCGCCGGTGCTGTGGCCGCGAGCCTCGTGTGCGGGACGCTCAGCCATCGTGACTGCGGAACTGGATTTGGATTTTGTTTCCTTTTCTTTACCTAGTCACATGTGGCCGTTGGTCCCTGTCGGACAAGACTGATTTAGACAGTAAAGAAGAGAGAAGTACGGAGTGGGGCAAAAGTAGGCTTGCAGTTGTTCGTATGAAAAATAATACAAGAATAAACTCTGTTTCACGTACTCACGAGTGTAAACCTACTTTTTAAAAAGACTTTATTTTTAAAGAGAGGGGAAGGGAGGGAGAAAGAGAGGGGAAGAAACATCGATGGGTTGCCTCTCGTACGCAGCCCGACTGGGGACCGAACCTGCAACTCCAGCATGTGCCCTGACCTGGGAAGGAACTGGCAACCTTTCACTTTGTGGCTCGACACCCAACCACCTGAGTCAGGACGGTCAGGACACTGTGAACCTACCTTTTGCTCCACCCTGTAATTTCAGATGGAAGTGCTGAAAAAAGGAAAACAATTGAGGAACATGTGAGAAAGGATGATGGGGGTGCTTTCTGAACTGGAGTGATCAGTTAGGTGTCTGTGCGGTGATGTTTGAGGGCGACCTGAATGGTGAGAAGGAAAGAGCCGTGAAAATGCGGAGGAAGGGTATTCCAGGCAGAGGGAATAGCCTGTGCAAAGGCCCAGAGGCAGGACAGTGGCTGGCGTTTGAAGGAGCAGGGAGGAGGCCGTGTGGCCAGAGTGGAGTGTACAAGTAGGAAAGAGGGAGGGGGTGAGGGTGGCAGGGGTGCGGGCAGGTTGTTTAGGGCCTTGTGGGATTGGCTAGGGCTTGGGCTTTTATTCCTAAGGAGTTGGGAGACCTGGAGGGCCGTGGGCAGAGGAGGGACAGGACCCGGGACTCAGGTGCTCAGAGGCGCCCTCTGGCTGCTGTGGGAGGACAGACTGTGTGGAGTGAAGGCAAGAGCTGGGGGACCAGGGCAGAGGCGATTGGTCCAGGGGGGCAGTACTGGGAGCTAGACAAGGTAAGAAGGCACATGGAGAAAGATGGACAAATTCATGAGAAATTTAAGAGGGACACTTGAGGGTATTTGCAGACCAGCAGCATGTGCAGGTGAGGGAAGAAGAGTCAGGGCTGGCCCCTAGGTTCCAGCCTGAGCTTCTGGGAGTATGGAGCTGCCATCATCCGAGAAGGGGGGAACCTGGGAAGAGCAGGTGAATCTGGGTCCAGCTGTACCTGAAGGCATCCTGGGATTTCTCTGGAAAGAGAGAAAGATAGCTGGGCTTGGGGAGCTGGAAAGGAAAAAGGCAGATGAGGAGCTGGGGCATGTCTGTAGTGGGCAGGGTGCCCACTGTGGGGTAACTGGCTGGCACGCATGGCGCCAGGACCGTGATGTACGTGTGGGTGCGGTGGGCACCTGGCTGGTCGGCAAGTGCTCACTTCCCCGGGTCGTGAATACTGTGCCCGGTGGAAGGGAGGGGATCCGTGGAGCCTGGGGAAAGGAGGAAGCTGCCCAACCAGTTTCTCCCTCAGTCTGGACCCCAAGGGTGTAGAGTTTGGTGGTTGTCTGTAAGTGAAACTTTGAGAGATTTTGGCTCCAAATGTGAGGACAGTGGGACAGGTTGGGAGAGGGATGGGAGTGGGGGTGTCCTACCCAGGTATGTGTGGTTTTGCCCGAGGGTACCACATCAGAGCAGGTGTCAAAGGCTGCAGAACATCCCAACAGACACCTATTGGTTGGAACTTTTGTGCGGGAAGCGACAGGCCACAGGTTCCTGTGTGGATGTTCCTGTCAGTGTGGTAGTTTGTAACGTCGAACAAGTGGGAACTGATTAAACTCTGTGGGTTGGTCACAGGCAAGTGGTCTCATAACGGTGATCTCCGTTTCGGAGAGTACCAAGTTGCACACATAGAAGAAAGACTGAAAGAAAGCAGTTGGCCTCAGGACCTTTGCACTTACTGTTTCTCCTGCTTGAAACACTGTTCTCATAGGTGTTTGTATGTCTGATTTGCTGACTTCTCCAGGTCCTCTGAGAAGTACCCCAGGCCCCTCCTCCCTCCAGGCTTCTAGAGCCTCCCTGTGCATTTTCTTTTCTTTTTGGAATCTTTTAGCACTGTCCAGCATTACGTGTTGACAGTAATGGTTTCCCTATGAGTGTCTGGTCCCCCTCACTTGTCTTGAGGGCAGGACCCTGGCACATAGTAGGTACTCAAAAAATGTTTGTAGAAAGAATGAATGAAAATGAGCACATGCTCACATTTTCTCTCCAGGAAAGGGGTGGAGTATGGGCAGCTTTAATTTTCTTCTTTAGGCTGATTTTCTCTCATTTTCTGCTGCATGTGCCTGTTTTATAATTAGAATAAAAGTTATTTTGAAAAAACAATTACCCACAAATGTCTCAGCTGCAGGGGCTGATGTGATGTAGCCCCATGCTTCTCCCCAAGGGCAGCTACCTCCTGGTATATATAGAGGACATATCAGCTGAATGTTTGGGGGCTTCTGGGGTCAGCCCTCAAGGGCACTGGGTGGGCAAAGCAGTCAGGGAGGACTTCTCGGAGGTGGCAGCCTTTAACCTTCAGTTGCTCAGGCCCAAAACCCTATAGTCGTCCTTGGGCTTTAATTTATGCCCCACCACTGGTCCTTTGGAGAATTCTGTTGGCTCTGCCTTTAGAATCGGTCCAGAATGTGCCTCTCACTGCTGGCCTGAGTATGTGCCGTCACCTCCCCTTTGGTTTCCCCTACCCGCTACTCCCCACAGTGCCCTTGCAGTGGCCAGAGGTGCCTGTGAGCCCCTGAGTCAGGTCCTGCTCCTCTGCCCACTGCCCTGTGGGGCTCCTACCTCTTAAGAGGTAAAAGCCCAAGTCCTTCCCTGGGGGGCCCACAAGGCACTGTGTGACCAGCCCTTATTCCCTTTCCACCCTTACCTCCCCTCTCCCCCTCGCTCACTCTGCTCCAGCAACGCAGGCCCTGCGTGTTCCTCCCGAACAAACAAACACCAAGCAGGGTCCTGCCCCAGGGCCAGGATTGCCCTTCCTCCGAACACCCGTCATAACCTCTTAGGTCAGCTGTCTCCTCACTCCCGGGCCTCCCTTTTTGAGACTGCGTCGCATCCCACCCCACCCCTGCTTTTGTCCGTCCTCATAGCACTTACTCCTCACTGACCCTTGGTGCGTTTTAATTTTTCTGTTTCCCTTCTGCTGCCCTCACTGGAGGGAGCATCAGCTCTGTGAGGGCAGGGACCCTTGCCAGTCTTAGTCACTGCCATGCCTCAGCCAGTCCTGGCGGACAGAAGGTGCTCAGAAATTTTTGTTTAAAAAAGGGCGGGTGAAGACGCCCACTTTGTGATGAAGGCACCGCACACGGTCGCCCCCAGGGGAGAATAAGGTTGGAGAAGGCTGTCCTGGGTGAGGAGGGGGCTGGCTGTTCATGTGAAGGTTTGCTGAGAACCTCCTTCTGCTGGGTGCTGGGGACCCGGCACAGGGTGTGTGCTCCGATCAAGACAGAGACCCTGCCCAGCTCTTGGAGGTCGCAGTCTGGTGGCAGAGGCAGGCCCATGACCAGGCAGTTAACGTGTGGGGTGATTAGAGCCGCAGTGGGGGGACATTCATGGGGCTGTGCAGACAGCGCACAGCTGGGTAGATGAGACGCAGGCCTCGTTCCTGGCCCAGATCTCTACCACCCCTTTGCGGGGGGTGGCTTTGTTCCCAGCCCGCTGAGGTCCCTGCCACTGCATGGAGGCAAGAGGTCATCTTCAAGCAGATGTGGGCAACAGGCCCTGAGAAGGCAGGGCCAGCTGGGGAGGGGCTGGCAGGTCCTCAGCCAGCGTCCCCTGGGTCCTAGATAGTCTGGAGATAGGCACTTCGGCCCCAGGTCACACAGCCCAGGATGTCCTGACGTCTCAGGTTCCTCAGATGCCTGGTTTTTTTACAGATGGGAAAACTGAGTCCTGGAGGTGCAGATTCTTCCTTGAGGTCACATGGGGTGTGCTTGGATTCATTCCTGGGTGTGTATGAGCCCTGTGCCTGGGCCATCCACCCACAAATGCGAGCAAAACACCCGCTGTGCTGGTGGCATTTCCCGAGGGCCCACTGTGCGCCCTCCTAAGCTGGGGAAGGTAACACTGCTTGATTCCAGATCTTGTTGACCCAGAGCACCTCCTGTGTGTTCCACATAGTGCTGGGGTTCCAGGTATTATGTCAGTTGAAGCACCTACTATGTGCCTCCCACAGTTGGGGCTGTGGGGGAGTGGAGATACTGGAGTATCTTGTGTTTAGCAGCACCCACTGTGTGCTCTGTAGAGTCCACATCCAGGCAATCACAGAAAACCTACTGTGCCCCTGATGCTTTGGGAACTCTAGTGCAGGCCTCCGCAATGCTAGAGGAGGTGGCATTAAACACTGTTTTGCAGTGAGGGGAACTGAGGCACAGGTCAGGAAGGGGCAGATCACCAAGCCTGCGGTGCTGGGGAGAGATGGGGCACGGATCCTCTGCAGCAGCTGTAGCAGAGTGTGGATGGGCCTCCATGGAAACTGAGTTGTCCCTGAACCCTTATCAAGGCCTCCTCTAGGCTCCCACAGCTACCTGTGTGTCCCCATCAAAGCCCCTGTCCTTTGCCCCTGAATACTTTAAATTTGTCGCAATTTCTCCATTTGTCGTTTCCTGCTCCAGGCCTCCTGCAGCATTGTGGGTAAGGGCTCATCCTCTGGACCCAAATCTTGGTTCCAGCCCCAGCTTTTCCTGACCTTGGGCAAGTAGTAACCTGTCTATTCCACCACTAACCCCTGTGGAGAACGGGGGTGATGTGGCTGTGACTTCAGCAGGCACAGCACTTGGTATACATTAGGAGCTCGATGCGTGTTAGCTGTGGGATTCATTCTGAGCATTAATGGTGGAACAAGTGGCATTTTCACCAGGGAGAGGAGCAGATGGGAGGGGGGCTGGTCCCCTGCAGTGGCCCTTGGCTCTCCATCCGGGTCTTTGCCCCTCCCTGAACACTTCCCAAGCTCCCAGAACCCGAGGGGCCTCCAGTTCCCTGCCTCAACCCTGGAGTTTTCAAACTCTCACCGGGGCAGAAGCGCAGCCCGGATTGGCTGCCTGGGTGGGGCCGCCCCTCCCTCTCCCCCCCTCCTTTCGACCCACCCCTGTGGATCGGGTGTCTCCGGCCTGGCATGGTGGCTCCATCTGTTTCCAATCTGGGCCTGCGCTCTCCGCCCCCTCCTTAGGGTTGTGCCTAGGGTGGGGGCTTCTGCCACCGTGGCCCCCATTCATTTCCCCAGACCCCAACCAGATCCCAGCAGGAGGGTAGCCTCTTTGTGCCTGCGCCCCTCCCCCACCCTCTGGGTCTTTCTGTGTCTGCCTCTGCCATCCTACTCAGACGGGGAGGGACTCTTTCTGCCCCCTATCCGACCTCCAGTATTTGGGTGTGTTTGGGGAGCCCTCTGCTGCGGAGTCTGGCATCCAGCCCCTTCATCCGTTGCCATGGTCACGATCTGCA
Organism: Micronycteris hirsuta; assembly: GCA_004026765.1. Classification (NCBI taxonomy): domain Eukaryota; kingdom Metazoa; phylum Chordata; class Mammalia; order Chiroptera; family Phyllostomidae; genus Micronycteris; species Micronycteris hirsuta. Next base: position 104,863 of record PVJI01001080.1, read on the forward strand.
CCTGGAAAGGGAGGGGGAGCAGGATAGGGGTTCCCTCTGCCATCAGGTTTCCGAAGGGGCGGGCCTCAGGGTGCTCCCTCATGCTTGTGCTTGTACGAGGGCACATACCCCCCTTAATACTTTCCCCACACAGGAACCCCAGGGAGGCTTCCAGAGCCCCCAGATGGGGCTCCCCCGCTGGTCCCCCGCCCCACTTCCGTCCAGAGCCCCGCCCCCAGTTCGCCCCGCCCCCGGCCTCGCCCCCAGGCCGAGCTCTTTGGGCCAGGGCCTCTCCCAAGCCCTCCCTGCGCGCCGCTGTAGCGCTCAGGGTGGACGAGGGACGGAGGGACCAGCTGCAACGGCCCGGCCCCAGTTTCTGAGCCGCTGGGTGAGTGCACCTGGGATCTTCCTGCATATCGAGGGCCAGTCTGCGCGGGGCTTTGTTTCCCTCCTTGTCCCTCCTCTAGGCTCCGCTGAGGGGGCACTCTCGCGGGCCCCCACTTGCCCCCTCTCCGCACGGGCCTGGCTCAGCCAAGCAAGCTCCAGGGCCAGCTGTAACCCCGACACTGCCTGGCGCTCCCCCATTCAGCCCTATAACTCTCACTTTGGAAAACTCTTGACCGTTATGCTCTGTAGGGTCCCCTCCCCCGCCTGGCCCCCAGCCTTTTCTCCTCCCCCACCTCCTGGGGGCGGAGCTAGGCTGGGGCAGCCTTAGCTGCCAGCCCCCCAGCGCTTTGCTGGGGGCGGGGGCTTCTGATCCTTCCTTCGGGACTTGGTCTGTGGAGGACTGGAGGAGGCGGCAGGACCACGGTAGTGGGGTGGGGGATAGGTAGCTGGGATCTCTGCTCTTAGCCACCCCCTAAAACTTAGGGAAAGTTTCCCACTCTCTGTGTGTCCCCGTGCCCTTTTGGCCTGTGGAGCCAGGTTGGTGCTATGTCTAATTGAGACTTTAATGAACTGGAGGGTCAGGACAAGCATATCAGCGCCCACCTACTCCCCTGCCATTCCTGTCCCCAAGCTCCATGCCTTTGTACATCCCATTATCGCCCACCAAACCCATGCCTCGGCAACCCTTATCATTGCCTGAGAGTCCTGCTTCCCGAGATTCCTTCTTAGACCTGGGCCACTCCGGAGGAACTCCCTGCAACTCCCCAGTAAGGGGCCCAGCCCCCCAAGTCCTGCCTGCCCCTCCTGGAGTTTCACTTCTACCCGTTCAGGCTCAAGCTGACTGCCAGAGCAGATGTAAGTTGCAGCTGGCAGCATGCCGGTGTTGGCCTACCCTGCCTGCAGCACCTCCTTCTAGCCTCAGTTTCCCCTTCTGCAATGGACGTGATCATAGGAATGATGTGAGTTAAAGTGCCAAGTTGTGCCAGGGGCCTTGCCATGTTCTCATGGTGGGGGGAAGGCCCCTAGCCCAGAGGTTGACATGCCCATAGTGGGAGCAGAGCTGTGCTAGGAGACACAGGGTGCTGGGGGAGCTCAGAGGGGCTCCTGATGCAGCCTGGGACATCCATGGGGCTTCCTGGAGGAGGCGACAGCTCAGCTGAAACCTGATGATAAGTGCGATGGCTGAGGTTTGGTCGGGGGGGAGAAAGGACGTGCCGGGGGAAGGAACAGCATGCACAAATACCCGTGGGTGAGCGAGTGGGCGGTGAGTGGGCCAGCACAGTTCCAGCAGGGCGCTGGGGGTGTGACGTGACGGGGTCAGCATTCTGGAGGCTGTTGGGAGTCCGGATTTTCATGGATGTAGATGAGAGCCATGGGAGATTTTAGAGCAGAGGAGGGACAGAGTCAGACACAGCCACTCCCAGCCCCAGGAGTATCGGTCAGAGCTGAGCTGAGGAACAGTCCTGGAGCAGGGGGATATGTGGCCTCAGCTTGAAGGATGAGTGGACAGGTGGGCCAGCTGGGGAAGGGTCTGCCTGGTAGGGGGACCCATGTTGAGAAAGGTCCAGAGGCCCTAGGCAGACCAGTGCATTCTGGGAACGGCAATAACCTTTGGAAAGAGGCAGCAGGGTGAGGCTCCAGTCAGATCCTGAGGGTCCCAGAACACTGAGCAGAGCACCCTGGAGAGTGTGAGGTCTTGGTGTCTTAAGCTCCCCCATGAAGCCAGAGTGGGGGACATGCTGGCAGAAGCGAGTCTGGCAACCTGGGCACTCGGGGAGTGTGGACCCTGGGCTCGAAGGAGAACCAGTCTCTGACCTTGAATCCCAGCCCAGTGCTCTCCATGCTGTGTGACGCTTGGCAAGCAGCATCCCCTCTCTGAGCTGCATTTTTCTCATCCGTCAAACAGAACGAAGCTCAAGGGGCATCTAAGAGGGCGTGGCATGCTGGGACACCCTGCTAAGATGACTGATTTCTCCCTCGGCGGCTGGGCCTGGCTCTCTATCTGCCCTGCCTGTCCACTCCTGGTTTTGGAGACAGCACCTAATACAAATGGATATTCAATTACAGGCAGAGCCCTCAACCCAGTCCCAGCCCGTTCCAGGAAGGTGGCGAGGCTGGCCCAGCACTGGGTCGGTTTCCCTGTGAGGGTGCACTGAGGCCCTGAGAGGGAAAAGGGCTTGGCGGGAACCTTTCGAGCCCACTAGTGACTCAGCGCTAGAGCTTGGATCCTGCGGGGCGCTTTGGGGGGACACAGGTATCCAGCGAGGCTGGGAGCCCAGCCCCTTGGGAGGCTCTGAAGCCCTAAAACTGGGGCGCTGCTCAGTGCAAAAGGCTGCTGGCCCAGAAGTGAGGCAGTGGGAGGGAGAGAGGTGGGGGCAGGGGTGAGGGCAGAGAGGTGGTCCATCCGTTGCCCTGAAGCCCCACTGCCAGCACCGGGGCCTTCCCTGCCCCGGCCTAAGGCCATGGGAAGTCTCCTGAAGGTCAGAGTTGCCCAAATTAGCCCCTAGACCCCTTAGGGCAGGACGATCCTTCTGCAGGCAGGGGCGGCCTCAGGGCATCCTCTGGCCCCAGCAGACCCCGCCTCACGCGGGTGACACAGCCTGTTGCTGTGCAGTTCTGGGCCATAATCATGCCTTTATATTCTGTGCTCTGCGTGGGTACACAAAGCCAGCTCCGGGATCGCGTGACCCATGCCCAGTGCCTGGTTGGAATGGGTGCCCACTCGTCCCCCGTTAGCACAGTCTGGGAGCCCCCCGTGGTTGCCCAGCAAAGCTGTATCAAGCCCTGAGAAGGTCATCCACTTTTCTGAGGTCACGTAGCGGGCAAAGAACGACACAGTCATGTGATTAAATGTGGGCTCTGGCCCCAGGGTTCGGAGGAGCCAGGACCCAGCTGGGGCCTCGGGCAAGTCCCCGGGGCTCCTCTGTAAGCCTCAGTTTCCTCATCCCAGCTGACTGCTGGGAGCAGATGGTGGCCAGCTCAGCACCTGGCGCAGAGGCAGCTCTCAGCTGACGGCTGGGTGGGACCCTCCGGGTGGGACCCTCCCTGGCCCCTGGTTTCCAGGTCCCAAGGTCGCTCCTTTCCTTCCTTCCCACCCCCGGCCCAGCCTCATTTGCAACCCGTTATTTCCTGCAACTTCCATGGGTGGCTGTTCCCTTTTTAACAGCCACACGGTCCCCCAGGAACTCGGGGATTGCAGCACCATGCAGCCCCGATGCGCTTGCCTCAGTTTCCCTTTCTCGGCAGCACAGGGCAGGTGTCCCAGGCTGCTTCCCTGAAAGAGGCGCAGGGAGGAGGCTTGGCCAGATGCCAACCTGGCTGTGTCCCTCCCCGCCCAGAGCCGCCCAAGGCTCCTTGCTGTCCTGTGTCTCTCCCCTAATCTTTTTTCCCTCTCCCTCCCAGGACTTCTAGGTGCTGCTTCTTGCTGTTTCCTTGTGTGAGTGACTCCTCCCCATTCCCATTCATGCTTAATTTTTAGCCAAGTAATATTGTTAACACTAAATCTGGAGGCAGAGAGATCCAGGCGGAGGGAACAGCCAGCGCAGAGGCCCTGAAGCAGGACCATGCCTGATTGGTTGGAGGGTTAGTGAGGAGGTCCGTGTGGCTGGAGCAGGTGAGCGAGGGGGGCGGGGGCAGGGGGGAGATGGGGCAGGTTGTGCGAGAGCTCATGGGCTGGGGTAGGACCTGGGCTTTTACCCCAAGGGCCGTTGGGCCAGGCAGAGGCAGAAGGGGAAAAAGTAACAAGTGGGCAGATTTGGGGCAGATTCTGAAGGCAGAGCTGACAGGGCTCTTTAATACTCTCCGCTGGCCCCTTACAAAAGGGCCCGCACTGGGGTCTTCTAGAAAGTGGTTGTTGGCGGGAGGGTCCTGGGCTTTTCAGGGACTTACCGCTGTCAGGGCAAGTTCCTCCAGGGTGCACGGGGCCTGAGAGACACTGGCACTCCTGAGCTTCTGTGTGGCGACTGGCCCTCTGCTCTCCGAGCCCCATTTCAGCTTTGTCATCCAGGCCTTGAAAAAGCCCCCAACACTGTGTCCTCTCCCTCCCCGCCCCCACCCCTGGGTTCGGGGGAGTCAGGAGCTCATGGCCCGGCTCTGCCTGCACCTGGTTCGGCCATCCTGCCCAGACATCAAGAAGGCATGGGCCCAGCAAGGCCGGGGCTGCGGGAGCCAGCGGGTAATTTGGAGCTGCCTTATTTAGAAGGCACTGCCCCTGGCTCCCATGGGGTGTGGAGAGGGGGGAGCAGCTGCGGCCGGGGCCCTCCCATAACGCCAGGCCTCCTGTGCAGGTGGCCCCTGCCCATGCCAGCTGGTACTCTAGGTGAGGGGACTGAGGCTGGAACAGGGATATCACTCCCCTGGGAGTCCATGGTAGGCTGGGCAGCCCTGGGTGTGAGCCCCTCTATGCTGCGGGCTCGCTCTGCTGCCTTGGTTTCCCCACAGGCTCTCTGAGGACTTACCCAGCTATCCCAAGTGGTCTGGGCCAGAGCCCCCCTTCTCAGAAGTGGCCAAGCCCATGTGCATCTGTGGGTGGGGCCAGCTGCTGTGGTCACCCTGGCCGCAGCTGGGCCTCCACCTTCCTCATTAACCACTTTCGCTCTTAAAGGGCCCATGGCTGGGGTGCAAGGTGAAGGGCTGTGCTCGAGGTCCCAGTTTCCCCAGCTCCACAGTCCCCGCCCGGTTGTGTCTGAGTGTGCATCTGTAGTCTGCGTACACGCCTGTCTGTCTGCCTGTGTGGATGAGGGGATCTGGCTGTGCATGTCTGGGTTTATCATAGGTTTGGTGTCAGTGTGGCTCGCTGCCGGCGAGGCCTGTCCCTGTAGCCTGGGTGCGCACGGCGGAGTCGGGCCTGTGTGCTGGGTTCACGTGCCTGTGCACCGCAGAACTCTGGCCCACTCCGTGTTTGTACTTGCCTGCAGCTCAGTCGTGTAGCCGGATGGTTTGCCTGACTGTGACCCTGTGTGTGTCTCTTTTGTCTGACTCTATGTGTGTGTCTGAGGTCTGATTTTGTACCTGTCCGCGCTTATAGTCTCACCATGTGCAGGTTTCATTTGCCTGCCTTTGCCTGACTGTGTGCGTATGTCTGTTGGCTGTTTCTGGTCGCCCCGCCTGTCCGTGGTCTGACTGCATGTCTGCGCCTGTCCGTGGTTTGACTGTGCAGGCATCCTTCTCTGGATCTGGTCTGCTTGTCAGTTACTGCGCAGGTTGAGCCCCTCTACCCCAGCCCCCATCCCAGCTTCCCACCCTCCACCCTGGGCCATGACCTGGCCACCGCCCAGTCTTCCCCTGGGGCCGCTCCGTGGCTGGGTGAGGTGACCGCAGCAGGGTATTTTGGGAGCCAGATGACAGGGGCTGCCCCGTCATTATGTGGCACCCGTTCCTGTGGCCATGGTTCAGACCCACCCAGGGCATGACCTGGGGTGGGTGCAGGGCTGACCTGGCCCCTCCCTAGCCCCCTGCCCTGATGCTGGCCAAAGCGGAGCCTGGGGAGGGGGCCAGCCCCGGCTTCTGCCCGTGCAACAAGGGGCCCTTCTGCCTTTGGAAGAGTTTAGAGTCTCGTGGGAGAGACAGACACTGAGCGACGAGCGTTCCATTCAGTTTACAAACTGGGGTGCGTGATGTGGAGGATGGTCTTAGTCATTTCTGAGGCTGTGGGATGCAGAATGAGGTGGGAGGGCTGACCTTCGAGTGGCAAGGGCGTTCTGGAGAAAGTGACAACTGAGCTGAGACTTGTCCTGTGGTAGTGGGGTGGGGGGGTGGACAGCACTTCTGGCAGAGGACACAGTAGGGGCAAAGGCTTGCAGGGGGAGACGGGGCTCAGGCTGTGTGGCTGTCAGCAGGAGTGGCTTCCTCTGGGGGCGATGGGAGCCACAGCAGGTGTTGGAGCAGGGCAGGGACCAACAGGTCGTGCTGGAAGATCTGGCTGTCGGCTGTGTTAGCTGGGGCCACGTCCTTCTGGAGTTCCAGGCTGTGAGGGGGAGAAATTGGGTCTTCAGGGCAAATTCTAGAGCTGGTGTTCAATCCTGGTTTGGGGCTTGGCTGGAGTCAGGGGCTTTGTCCAGGTTTGGGAGCTCAGCTGGGTGTTGGGGCTGTCTCAGTTTGGGCTGCTATAACAGCACCAGAGACGGGGGTGGGGGTGCTTATAAACAACAGACACTTATTTCACACGGTTCTGGGGGCTGGAAGTCCAAGATCAAGGTGCTGGCAGATCTGGTGTCTGGTGAGAGTGCGCATCCTGGTTCATAGATGTTGTCTTCTCACTCTGTCCTCACCTCGAAGAAGGGGTGAGGGAGCCCTGGCTGGTATAGCTCAGTGGATTGAGTGCAGGCTGTGAACCAAAGGGTCGCCGGTTCGATTCCCGGCCAGGTCCCTAGTGGGGGCCACATGAGAGGCATTGGTGTGTCTCTCCCTCTCTTTCTCCCTCCCTTCCCCTCTCTCTAAAAATAAATAAATAAATAAATAAACAAAATATTAAAAAAAAACAAAGAATGTAAGAGGTTTAAAAAAAAAAAGACGGGGTGAGGGAGCGCTCTGGGGCCTCTGTTATACCCACCCTCATGACCCGGTCACCTCCGGAAGGCCCCACCTCCTAATACCATCCACTGAGGGTCAGGATTGCAACATGTGTTTGGACACATTCAGTCTGTATGTAGTAGAGGCTCAGCACTTTCTTTCCACCCCCTCATTTCCCTGTGACCCTCCCTGGTTGTCCTGTAACCCCATCTTCCCCACCCCCTGCCTCTCCTCCACTCCCACAGTCCTCCTGCTGCTTCCCCCATAGAGGCCCCCAGATTCCCCTGGTCCTGTCTCATGGCCCCTCTGTTGTCTCTGCAGACGCTGCCTCGTCTGACACTTGGCTGAAGGCCTCTCTGTGAGGGACTGGGGTCACCCCCCCCTCCAGGGTGGAGGTCGGAGTTTGCAGGTCACTGCCAAACATGGCGCCTGCCTGGGGCCCTGGCATGACATCTGTGATTGGTCCCGTGGGCCTCCTTGTGGTCCTGCTGGTTGGAGGCTGCGCAGCAGAAGGTAAGAGCCGGGCACGGGGTGTGCACATGTCTGAGTGCGTGTGTTGTGTGTGTGTGTGTGTGTGTGTGTGTGTGAGAGAGAGAGAGAGAGAAACACGTGGCCTCTCCAGGGCACCTGGTTTTGCCAAGTGGAGTCTCTATGCCCATGAATGTTACTGAGTGAAATGCCTACTATGCGCTGAGTCTGAGAGATTCAGAGGTAAATAATAACGATGGAATTAATAAAGCAATAACAGTGGTGATGATGATGACGTCTGCTTCCCCAGCATCAACTCTGCACCAAACCCAGTGCTGAATTTACCTGCTTTACCTTCCTCCAGCCTCTCAAAGCCCAACATGCCAGTTCTGTTTACCTTCTGCATTTTCCAGTGACAGGAACTGAGGCTCAGAGTAGGCAGTGACTTAACTTGAAGACCCTCACTCCTGTGTGAGCCACAGTGTTCAACTTCCTTTGGCTCAGGTAGAAAACCAGCACCCAGGTGGCGGATACACAGGCATCAAACCTTCCAGGCAGAGCCAGGGGAGGCTTCTTAGGAAAGAAAGGGCATTAGAGGTGGGGCTTTGTGGGTATGTAGGCGTTCACTGATGGAAAGGGCATTCCTGGTGAAGGTGTTAACACACAGAGTTTGGGGTTGGGCAGGGCTGCATTTCTGGCAGTAACATGGAGAGGATGAGCGTCAGTCGGGGGCCTAACACCAAGACCCAGCTCACCATGAGGGGCCTACAGGAGGTGTCACTCAGCCCCCTGGGGACACGGGTCAGGCCGGAAGGGGAAGAAACCGGGATCTTTGAGCAGGCCGGTTTTGCTGAATACCTGCTGTGTGGCCTTGGGCAAGCAACTCAGCTGCTGCTTTCGCCTTGACCGAAGGAGACTCGCGATGTTATCCCCTCCCAGCATTCTTGTGCCAAGGACACATGATTAGGACAGCCTGCATGCTGCCTGGCACAGAGTAGGTGCACAGTCCCATGTTACCACAAGCACAGTAACTATCGCTACTCAGTGAGAGCGCCTGAGACACACACACCACCCCCCCCCCGGCCTCGTCCGTCAGCATGTTTTCTCTAACACATTCAGGTCAGCTGCCACAAGCTGAAGCAATGAATGCTTTTATCATCATCCCCGTTATACTGATGGGGAAACTGAGGCACGGCCAGGTTACAGTACAGCCAGGAAGAGGCCATGCTCAGATTTGAGCCAGGGCTGCCTGTCCCCCCGAGGCCAAGCGTGGCTGGGCTGTGACCTGTCCAGGCACCACCCTGGGTTCCCGTCCCTGAGATGGGAATGGCGGACTAAAGGTACTAAGATATTTTTAGTTGTGTGTTTTTTTTTTATGTTATGCAGCCTCTTTTTTAAAGATTTTATTTATTTATTTTTAGAGAGAGGGGGAGTGAAGGAGAAAGGGAGACAAACATTAATGTCTGGTTGTATCTCACACACCCCATACTGGGAACCTGGCCCACAACCCAGGCATGTGCCCTGACTGGGAATCGAACCCGCAGCCTTTTGGTTCGCAGGCCAGCACTCAACCCACTGAGCCACACTAGCCAGGGCAGAATTTTTAGTTTTTTTTTTTTTTTTTTAAAGATTTTATTTATTTATTTTTAGAGAGAGGAGAAGGGAGGGAGAAAGAGAGGAAGAAACAGCAATGTATGATTGCCTCTCACGTGGCCCTGACTGGGGACCTGGCCCGCAACCCAGGCATGTGCCCTGACTGGGAATCGAACCGGGACCCTTTGGTTCCCAGCCCGTGCTCAATCCATTGAGCTACACCAGCCAGGGCAGAATTTTTAGTTTTTAATTCATTATTTAACACAGGGTTTCTCCTCATGGGCACTGCTGACATTGAGGTCTGGTCATTCTGGGGGCGGGGCATCCTGGGCACTGGGGGGGCCTGAGAAGCATCCCTGGTCCCACCCACTCAGTGCCAGGGACAGCCCCAAAGTGATAACCACAGATGTCCCCAGATGAAAATGTCTCACCTCAGTTGAGTAAATAATGTATTTTCTGCTTGACATCTTGCCCCCCTCGTAACCTCCAGCCTTGGCCATGGTGGAGCTAGGACCGTCCCTGTTTTACAGGTGGGGGAGCTGAGGCCCCAGAGTGGCCATTGTGATGAGTGACAGGGATCTAGTCCTGGGCTCGAATCCTGGCTCGATTGTGTGACATGGGAGGGACTGTGTTCTCATTCACCTAAGCACCTACTGTGTGCCAGGCACTGGTTTAGACCCAAGGGCAAAGCAAACGTCTCACCCCTTACAAGCTGCTGATCTCTTAAGGGAGAGACACTGAGGGTGTTGGGTGGGCGACATGCCTGAGAGCAGGACTAGCAGAACGGGAGGGGAGGCCATGGCGGAGACCACAGCGAGCAGGTGGCGTCTGAGCAAGCTGAGGCACACACTCAGTGGTATCGGGGGAAGGATCCCAAGCAGAGGGACCGAGCCTGGTTTGTGGGAGGAGCAGAGAGAGAACGTGAGGGCAGAAGGCAGGGAGGCGGGGACGGAGCAAGTTGCACAGAGCTGTGTGGGCTTGGGGAAGGCTTGGGTTTTACTCCTGGGCAGGTGGCAGCTCTGGAGGGCTACGGATAGAGGGGCTGTACCTGACTCAGTTGCTCACTGGCCCCCTCTGGTGGCTCCTCGGGGGAGGACCGACCATTGTGGGTGACAGTAGGAGCTGTGGGACGAGGTAAGCAATGAAGGGGTGTGACCTAGGATGGCAGCACCTGGCATGTAATGGGAGCTGGCAGTGGGTGTTCCCGTCGTGGCCCCTAATTGCTGTGACTGTATTACTGTATGTTGGGTAGCTGTCTGGAGTCAAACCCAGGTCTCCATCTTCAGGGCTGGGACGTCCCGGCCCCAGTCGGCGGGTCTGTTCAGCAGGAGCCCTGTCCTCTGGGGCCCAGCAGGGGAGCTGCGGGCACCATGATTGGCACTGCCAGCTTCAGAGAGTGGTCCAGGTCCTTGGGGAGCCATTTCGGGTGGGGCCATGAGGCTGCAAAGGGCTTGGGGGAGCTGCCGAACTGCTCACCAGCCAGTGCCTAGAGGAGCGACTTCTGCTGTGGAAATGGTTCCTGGTCCTGGCGGGCCAGTCCAGGCAGAGCTGAGGGGATGGCGGGTGGGTGGGTCTCGGGTCTGGCACCAGACTCTTCTCTGCAGAGTCTGTAGTGGAGAAACCGCAACCAGGCCTTCCCCAGCCTCTGCGCTGTTGACACTGCCACTCAGTCTCCGCCTAAGAAGTGGGGGCCCCTGGAGCGCTCTCGGTCTGGGGACCCACAGCCCCTTGTACTGCGCGTGCTGTTTGCAGGGCTCGAGAGCTGGCAGGATGCGGTTGGAGTCCTATCTCTTTGCCATTCACGAGCTGGCTGACCCCAGGTGGGTCACTGACCCCTCTGAGCCTCGGTTTTGCCCATCTGTGGCACCAGCATGAGAGCAGCGCTGAGCCCCACTAGGCCCAGCACAAAAGCAGCGCTTGCTGGCACAAACTGCAGCCATACCCAGTGCGTACTTCTCGTGTCCCGGGGCTCCTTTGCCAAGAAGAGGGAGAGAATGAGAGAATCCAAGTGTCCACAAGGAATTTCCTAGTGGGGGGTCCGGCAGGTAGCGTTCTCCTGGGCTGGCCGGGACCCTGGAGCCCTCTGGAGCGAGGCGGAGCAGGAGACTGCTGCAGAGAGGGGGAGCCCGGGAGTGAGCGGACAGCTTCGCTGGGCCTGGTGTTAATGGGCATCAAAGTCAAGAGCCCCATTTTCCAAGGGTCGCTGGACACAGAGAGGAGGTATGATGGGGTCCCGGGGAGTGGGGCTGCTTGCATGCACCTGCCATGTGGCACGTAGGTTATTTCAGCCCAGTGGGATCAGGGCCATGGTGGGGGACATCCAGGCAGTGGTGGGGACAGAGGGGCTCTTGACCTGGCCTGCTGTAACCTGAGGAGCCTCCCTGGGTAGATGCTGGCCCAGCCGAGGTCGGAGCTGCCAGATGAAGGGGCTCTAGGAGGAAGGAACAGCAGGGCTCCTGGTGAGTCTCCTTCCTCGGATTGGCGCGTGTAGGGGTGTGTTCCCAGCTCTGATAAACAGCTATGTCTCCTGCAGCTGCTCTGCCCTTCCGTCCAGCAGCTCTCGGGGAGTATTGTCCCAGAAGTAAGATTCTTGACCTGGCCACAGTGACTTTCCCCATGACCTTGGCTGGGGACCCATATGGCTCCAGTCGCCATTCCTGAGGCTTGGAGTAGGAGTGGCGGGCAGTCAGAGCCAGGGAGGCAGGCCCAGCCCTGGCTCAGTGTGGAGCAAAACATCTAAATCAGGCTGAAGGCCTGGAGGTGATTAAGAGCACTGATGTAGTCTTGGGGACAGAGAGGCCCAATCTGGGTGCTGTCATTTCTCAGCTCTGTGACCTTGTGCAAGGTTGTTGACCTTCTTGAATCTGTAGAGTCCCATCTGTGCAATGGGATTAGCAGTCACTGCCTTAGGGGATACACAGCAGTTGACTGAGGTCACAGAGGCTGCACACAGTGGGTCTACTGATTTTTAAGAGAGATGGCCAATGGGGACACACGGTCACATCAGTGGGAGCAGAGCCTCAAGTGAGGGAGGCGAGGCCGGGCAGATCGCCGAGATGGACACCCTTTCTTGTTCAAAGCCTGGCCAGAGCCGTGGGTGGGATAAACTGGGGCCTGTGGGCGCCCAGACTTGGGACCTGAGGCCCCTTTGAGCTTCTCGGTGCTTCTGAGCAGCCAGAAGTTTCCAGCTGAACGCTCGTGACCCTCCACTGACCCTTTGGGGAACTCAGCCCCAGTGTTGCTGCAGTTTGAGTTCAGCCCTTTTTCTGCCTCTCCTCAGACCCCAGACTTTTACTCCATAGTTTCTCTAATCAGCTCACCTTTTTACTCAGTCCTTTAAAAAATATTTTAGCCCTGGCTGGCCTAGCTCAGTAGATTGAGCGCTGATTCGATTCCCCGTCAGGGCACAGGCCTGGGTTGCAGGCCAGGTCCCCAGTGGGGGGCATGTGAGAGGCAACCACACACTGATGTTTCTCCCTCTTTCTCCCTCCTTTCCCCTCTGTCTGTAAAAATAAATAAAATATTTTAAATTTATCTTTAAACAGTTCTAAATCTAAAAAAAGTACCAAGATATGAAGCCTCCTTCCGCCTGTGTCCAGCCACGTGGGTTCTGTCTCTGGAGGCAGCCACTGCTTCTTTATTTTGATTGTTTGATTGATTGATTTTGAGAGAGAGAGAGACATCAGTTTGTTGTTCCACTTATTGATGCATTCACTGGTTGATTCTAGTATGTGCCCTGACCGGGACCGAGCCCACAACCTTGGCCTGTCAGGACGATGCTCTAACCAGCCAAGCTACCTGGCCAGGGCCAGCAGCCACTGTCCCTAAACACACACACAACACATATAGTCCATCTTTCCCCCTCATCATTTAACTTTTTAGAGAGAGGGAAGGGGGGAGAGAGGGGGAGAGAAACATCATACAGGAGTTAAATCAATCGGCCGCCTGTTGCACGCCCGCAGCTGGGGAACCTGGCCCTCAACCCAGGCATGTACCCTGACTGGGAATCAAACCAGCGACCTTTTGACTCTCAGGCCAGCACTCAATCCACTGAGCCACACCAGCCTGGGCTCATTTAATGATATGTTTTGTTGGGGTTTTTTTTTCCCTAATAGTTCATCTGAAAAGCATCCCCGTTCCTTTTTACAGCAGTGTAGTATTCCACTTTAACAGCCCCAGCGCTCATTTAATCCTTCCCTTTCCGTTGGATATGTAGCTTACTCCCCTCCAGACTTTGTAAGGACGTTGCAGCCCGTAAGTCTGCTGGTAAAAGTCTCAGAAATAACTGAATTCATTTTATGGGATACATTTAGGATGCCTGTGGAGAGAAATCCAGTATCCCTTTGGGCAATTCAGAGGTTCCTATGAAAAGTCAATAAAAAGGAAACAACGTTATCAAGCTCTGGCTGGACACTGCAGCCTGCGCTAGGTGCAGAGTTGAGGTTGTCTGGCAACGTTAAACACATAGTAATTCCCACTTGACGCTTTCTTGGAAGGACTGCATGAGATCGTTGTGAGGGGCAAAGAATCGGCATGGGCCCAGGAGCCAGCCTGGTTTGAATCCCTCCTCAGCCACTGGCTGGCTGCATGTCTGAAGCAAGTGCTTTGACTGGTCAGTGCCTCAGTTTCCTCATGTGTGCAATGGGAATTTGATGGCCTTGCTCCTCAGTGCTGTCAGAAGGGTTAAATGTTACTAATCTTAACTGTTACCAACCCGCTTGGTGTCTTAGTTTCCCCATGTGCCTCACCAGGGGATTAGACCAAGTTAATCATCTCCTTCTAAGTCTTTCTAGGACTAAAGACCCTTCAGAGTTTAGCTGGTTGCCACCGGGGGCCTCCAGGTGCTGAATTTGGGGACCTCAGAACCTCGGGCTCTCCCCTTCCACCATCTCCTGGGGCACCGAGTGGGTGAGCCCATGAGGTTGTGCCCACACAGGAGTGTGTGTGGCTGTTATGTCCAGGTGGTGGTGGCGTGGGTGGGGCTGTGTAGACCCCAGGGCAACCATAGGTGCCTTGGCGGGGAGAGGGGGACGTACAGTGGCAGCATTTCTTCACCTTCCTCCTCTCTCCAGCCCTTCTGTTGGGCCCACGTGCTAACTCGATGGCCGGGCAGGAGATGGGGTGTATGTTTGTGTGTGAGGTCCTGGCCACTTACCTGGGCCCACTGGAGCCCCTCTTTTTCCTGTTCTATCCCCAGAGCCCCCCAGGTTCATCAAAGAACCCAGAGACCAGATTGGTGTGTCGGGAGGTGTGGCCTCCTTTGTGTGCCAGGCCACAGGCGACCCCAAGCCACGAGTGACCTGGAACAAGAAGGGAAAGAAGGTCAACTCGCAGCGCTTTGAGGTGAGTTGGGGTGAGGGGAGGTAGACTGGGGCCAGTGCCCCCAGACAAGCCCACAGCAGCTCAGTCACAGAAGATGCCACAGGAATGTTCCCCAGGCGTAACGTGGCAGCCAGGGCCCTCTCCCACCCGCTCCCTGCCGTGCGCCCCCACCCCCCCCTCCGTCTGCTCCGTGAGGGCCCCGCCAGGCCGGCTCGCTCTGCCGCCTTCATGCTGTGCAGTCCCAAGCAGGGCTCTGTCTTCTCTGAGTTTCATCTTCCACTCACAGACTCACATCCAACATCAGTGCTCACAGAGGCACATGCGCACGCCCAGGTGTGCGTCTTTCCGCATCCCGCACACCTTCACATGCCTGTCACACAGACTGACCGTGCTGGTCACACACCCCCATACACACGATACACACCTGGGCCCAGTTTTTTGCCGCTAGTGCATACACATGGGACAGGGTACGTATAGCCCCCCAGTTCCTCTCCCTGGACCCCTGAGAACCCAGCCTTGCCTTGCCTTTTCTCCCCTGCCCACGGCAGACGATCGAGTTTGACGGGAGTGCGGGGGCCGTGCTGAGGATCCAGCCGCTGCGGACGCCCCGGGACGAGAACGTGTATGAGTGCGTGGCCCAGAACTCGGTCGGGGAGATCACGGTTCACGCCAAGCTCACTGTCCTCCGAGGTAGCGGGTTCCCCCTTGCGGGGGTGGGGGGAATGGGGCCCTTGGCTTGGGGACAAACGCCAGAGGCATCTGTGAAAGTCTCACTTTGGATTTTCTCTTTGGGAGACCTCAGTCTGCCTTCTCTAGTCCCTAACACCACCGAACCCAGGGCCTACTGATAGGATTTAGCAGCCCTTTGCAGCAAAGAGGAATGTTAAGAGACCAGAGTCATCCTCATTTTTTTATATGAATCATGTGCGTCTAATTACAAGAGGCTGACCGAACCCAAACTGGTTCAAGTAAGAAAGAGAATTCATTGGTTCATGTAATTAAAATGTAAGCAGAGCACCAGCTTCAGGTTCAGCTGGATCCAGGAGCTCAGTGTTCTCAGAGCTCACTCTCTTTCTACCTCTCGGCTTGTTTTCTTCTACATCAACTGCATCCTCAGTGAGATGCCTCCCAGTCAGCACCTTCAGGCTTCCAGGCCGCTAACCAAAAGGGAGGGCCACATGACCCAAGATTGGGGCATACTGGCCCAGCTTGACCATGCCTGAGCCAGTTACTGTGGCTGGAGGAACAATCAGAGGACTCTAACCGGCAGAGCTCTCCCTGGAGTCCAGGGTGTGTCAGCCACTGAGACAGTGTCAGTAAGGCGTGGTTTCCCCAAAGGAATCGAGGAGGAATAGATGCTGGACAGGCGGAAACAGCTGCCTCCCATTTCCCCTTGCGTTCACACGGACCCTTTGGGAGGGCTGTTCGCGGGCCTCTTTAAGGTGGGCTGGGAGCACCAGAAAATCGCTTCCTCATTATAAAGCAGCAGCATCAGACAGCCCTGCCACAAATTTCCACTCTGCTGCCTTCTGCATTGCAAAGTGGTTTTAGCCCTGGGGGGGCCTACGACTTGAGTTCAAATCCTGGCACTGCCACTCTGAAGCTGTGTGACATTGGACAAAGTAATGAAACTCTGAGCTGCAGTTTCCTCACCCCTGGAGTGGGACGATAGTGATGCGCAGCACAAGGGGTGGTTTCGTGAATCAGATGAACAGACGACGCCAGTGAGAGACGCGCGCAGTATTCCGCGGGGAACGAGCACTTGGTCAAGTCTGTCTGTCGGATGTGATTGTTACTGTCATGCTTGTCATTCTGGCGTGAACCAGACAGCATGGCCACCAACCATTCTGCAGCTCTCGGGGGTGGGGCTGCCCCTGTCCCTGCAGGGGTGTCTGACCCTCTCTGTCCTGTACGTGTGAGCCACGCAGTTGGGGGGAGGGGCCCCCCGTGTGGCTCCCGTGGTGGCATTCTTCCGGTGTCCTCCAGGGCAGCAAAGCTGTGGTCAGCTTGGAGCCCTGGGAAGACGCATCCCGCTGGCCCCAGGGAAACTTTGTCCCAGACCCTGATGTGTGACCTCTGCAGGGTCCCTCACTGAGAAAGCTCTGCTGTGAGCACATAGAAATTCTCAATGATGTTTTCACCAGAGGCCCCGTCGTCTCATTTTCCATGGGTCCTGGAGCCCGTCCTGCGGGGGATGGAGGGAGGAGTCCGCGGCCCGGCCGGCCTTGCCCCTCCCAGCAGATATCTGTGCCCTGACCTTTCCCGGGCACAGAAAGAACAGTCTGCCTTCCCTCGCCCAGTGCTGGCCTCCATCGGAAGGGCTCAGAGAGTTAAGAGAACAAGCTGTGAATCTATTAAGTGCCCTGGGTGTCTGGGAACACTACGTGTCTGCTCCCTGCCCCCCCACCAAGGCCTCCTTGGCATCTGTCTGTACTCCAGCTGCTGGAAGGACACAGTGCCTGGGCTGGGCACCCAGCCCAGGGTGTCTGACCCAGGAACTCCTCGCCTCCCCGGCTCCAGGCCCTGAGCCCCAGGGCCCGCCTCTGGCGGAGCGAGGAAAGTCTGAGCTGCTGGGCCCAGTTTTCCCTGCCTCTCCCTCCCTCCCCTGCCATCTGATTGTGGACTCCGCTCACGCCTCCCACGCCGTTGTTTTAATTAAACTCCGAGGAATAGGGCACAATGTGGTACGCGATGAACATTTTTGTTTAATTAGGAGCTCACAGTAACGTCAGGCAGCCGCGGCCTCCCCCAGCACCCACGTGCCTGCTCCCACCCTGGCTGGGTGCCACCCACACTTGCTCACAGGGACCCCAGCAGAGTTGCATGTACGTGGGAAGTACATACACATGGGACATGTATGGGGTGTGAGTGCATGCATGGGTGCACATGCATGCATACACAGGAAACAGGAGCACAGAGGAATGCAGGCAGACCCAGCCTCCAGCCTGCGCGGGCCAGCCCTGAGCACCAAGAATTGAGGCCCAGTTATTTTGGTCTTAACCTCTAGTGATGTCATCAGTACTAAGGAGAACCACCTCAGGTAGGGTCCCGCTGCCCCTTCATGCCCTGATAGGTCCAGGCCCAGTTTGAGGGTTCTGCAGCTGCCACCCCAGCCTCCTCCTGGTACAGCGAGGCCTGGGTGCAAATCCCAGCCTTGCGTGTTCTGGCTGTATGACCTGGGGCAGGCATGTGTCTATCTGAGTCTCGGCTTCCCCCTCTGAAGTAAGCCCCTCTCTGAGGAGGGCACAGGCTAGGACACAGTTAGCACCCAGGACTTGGGACCAGGGCAAGAGGCAAGCCCTCTGTGCAGCAAGCCCTTTGTAGGCCACCGCCACAGCCCTCCCATTCCACCGGGGAGATAAGATGCCGGCCGTGGCTCGGGCCAGGGCGGCCAGTCCCCGTGCTCTCCCCTGGAGGGGTGGCCATGCGATAACCAGGCCTCTGCCGTGTTTCTCCTGCCTCTGCCCACAGAGGACCAGCTGCCCCCTGGCTTCCCCAACATCGACATGGGCCCCCAGCTGAAGGTGGTGGAGCGGACGCGGACAGCCACGATGCTGTGTGCTGCCAGCGGCAACCCTGACCCTGAGATCACCTGGTTCAAGGACTTCCTGCCCGTGGACCCCAGTGCCAGCAATGGGCGCATCAAGCAGCTGAGATCAGGTGAGTGCAGGTGGGCAGGAGGACCTGGGAGCCACAGAGGGCAGCAGGGGGAGGGTGGCAGCTCCGGTGCCCAAGCCCCGTGTACTAAGGGGAGATGGAAAGGCAGCGATGACGGGCAGCGGCGGAGGTGCTGTTGGTGGGGAGAGTGTCTGCAGAGCTGAACCCGTGGGGGTGTGGCTATGATGGGGCACAGACTGGCCAGGGTAGTGGAGAGCTGTGGTCGATGGTAGGAGGACAGCTCTTTAATGCCTGAGTGGGCACACAGTGGGCCCAGTGATGCATAGTGATGGGGGCTGTGGAGGCCCCAGCGGCACGGTGTCTCAGTGCCCAGCAAGGCACGGGCAGTTCCAGGTGGTGGGAAGCCACAGAGGATGGTGGCTATGTACAGTGCCCCAGCAGTGGGGACACAAAGGGGGACAGGCAGCCAGAGGCAATGGGGGGCCGTCTTCAATGCCTAACCACTGGGTTTGTGGTGGGGGACAATCAAGGTAATGGAGAGCCATGGAAGGTGGCATAGGGAGAGTGTCTCCTATGCTACAGTAGTAAACATCTCCAGGGGAGATAGTGAGCCATAGACAGTTATGGTATGGGGAGCCATAGAGAGCTGCAAGGATAGAGTGTCTCCAATACTGAAGCCGTTGAGGGAGTTATGGGGCAAAGACAGGCAGCCTAGCCTGCTTGTCTAGACCCTGGCTGGGCTAGGGGGCCTTGGGACAGAGCACAGTGACTTGGTCACGTCAGGAATGGGTGGTTCCATGGCTGTGTCTCAGCGTAGCACCCCCCCGTGCCCCGTCTGTGCGTCCACGTTTTGGGGGCCGGGGGAGTGCTGTGTGTGTATTGTGTTCATTTCCCCCCTGCTTCGTGCTCTGTCCATATGTGTGTGTCTGGGCCCCCTGTGCTGGTCTGACCTCTAGGCGCACGCAGGCCGTGCCATCGGCACATGGGTCACCCCCACCCCCGCCCCAGGGCAGAGCTTCTCTCTGCACGTCTCAGCCACACATACACCCATGTTGCCATTCCTCCCTGGACAGGCTCCCCACATGCACACATCTCAGGCCACAGCCCCTAGGCCTTGCGTGTGCAGGCACACACGGCAGGGCTGTGGCATGTGCACTCCCGCGTGTTTCAGTTTGTGGTGAGTATGCACATTGGAGCACATCTCTTTTTGCTTTCTCTCTTCCCTTCCTCTGAGGACTCCGTCTGGGAGCCGCCGTGCCTGAAGGCCTCCCGGTTGTCCCCTGTGCCCCTCCCTCACGCCCAGCGGCCTCTGCTGAGGAGCCTCTGCCCTGTGCTTTCTGCTCCCCTCCCCAGGGAAGACCTCAGCTCTGGAAAAAGGCAGACGTGAAGCCCAGCATTTCTGCCCTGGGGAGGGAGCCTGACCCCTCCCGGCCTGTCTAGGGATACTTGCAGCTTTGGGGGTTCAGTTGGGGGAATGATGGCAGCCTTGGGAATCCAGTTGCTTTTCGGTTGGCTTCCACCATCGTCTCCCCAGTATAATGAAATCATTAAGAGCACAGTCCTCGGGACCGGATGGCCTAGGTCAGATGTCACTGGGTCCCAGTGTCCTTGTAAAAGGTGCCTGCTCCCTGATGTTGCTGTGAGGACCTGGGGTGGAATGCCTAGCACGTGAGGGGTGCTCGGCGAACGTAAGCCGCTTATCAATCCTAGTAAATCTGGTTATTCTGACTTCCCCTCCGCACCCTGCTCCCTGAGCGTACAGGCTTCTGCACACCCGCCCGTTAATGATCCTGTTCTCTTTTTCTCGTCCCTCTGTTGTAAACGCTCAGAAACCTTTGGTAAGTCTCATTTCTTCACCATGTCAGCAACTAACATTCCCCTTTAATTCCCTGTCCCTTCCCTCCAGACTAACAGCCACTGTGACAGTAACTGTGACCCACTCTACGTGGCATGTTTACTAACTCAGTCCTCCCCACCAGCACTCCCCACTGGCCACTGAGTCTTTCCTGTCCAGGCACGAGGGAGCTACAGAGAGAGGACCCCAAAAGGAAAAGAGGAAACAGGCAAGGCCACACGGGGTCATTCCGACCCCAGAATGGAGGCTGAGGGGAAATCAGGGGCATCCTGCGCTCCGCATGTAACAGTCCACCTGCCCAGTTCTGGGCCGTGACACTGCTGAAAAACAATGAAGTTATGGAAGTTTGGGGGCCAGGGCTGGAATGAGAGGGGGATTTTCTAGTGGGGCTGGTACTGGGCACTGCTCATCCTCTTTTCCCAGTATCTAACTTGAATCCTCTGAAACCAACTGCTGGACTAATTCTTACTAAGGTGAGAATGACTGATAGTGGCCCATGATTTTTCCTTGTCTTCCTTGGGGTCCATCCTTTTCCTCTCAATAGAGTGGCCATAGACTATTTGGCCATCTTGGGAAGAAGTCCTGTTCTCTAGTCTCTAGCTTCTACCATCATAATCCATGTGTAGTGAAATATCCCAAAGCAGGGGCTGACCTCGCTTCCCAACTGCTCGGGATTCTAGTTTTCGAAGTTGTATAGCCTTAGGCAAATTTGCATTTCCTCTGTGTAAAGAGGAGAGAGTGGCCTTGTGGGGTTGAGGATTTTGTAAGAGACAATGAGGGAGCCCAGAAAGTTCAGGCCAGAGGGTCCCCAGCCTGGTAGGCTGGACAGCTGGGCCCAAGGTCCGCCCTGCCTTTGACTCACAGTGTGGCAGCCCGTTTGTCCGTCTGTAAGATGGGCCTGGGCCATGAGAAGGAGCTGTTTTCCATCCTCGCAGCTTCTCTGCCTTGGCCTTGGGATCCCTTTGTCCTCGGCAGGGTTGTCAGCTGTCATCAGTGGGGGTGGGGGAGGGGAGAGATGGCCCCCAAGACGGCGAGCTGAGAGTGCGACGCTCCAGTCTGGGAACTCCTTCTGCTGTCCGACTGCGTCATCCCTGCTGCCAGTACCCAGGTGGACACGCAGATAACCCTTCTTTTCCTCTTTTCCTTTGGGAAGTAAAGGAGGCTGCAGGGCCCTCCCTCTGCCCTCCATCCTCTGTCACTGCCCTCCCCTGTCTTTCCTGCCTGGCCCATTGTAACGCCTTCCCTTTGCTTTATTAATGCCCGACCCTGGGGCACTAACCGGTCTCCCACTGTCTCTAACAAGATTCCTGAGACCCTGTTGCTCCCTGTCCCTCCAAAGAAGGAAAGAAGGAAGGGAGGTCCTGGACCTCGCTCCCTCAGCCCTGAAGGAAGGCAGCCAGCAGGGCCAGGCCAGGCCATAGACCTTCCCCAGGAGATTGCCGCCTCACCTATGGGAAGCCCTCCTGACTGACGAGCGCTCAAACCCACCCTGCTCCTGGGAGCCTTGCCTCCTCTTCCTCAGCAAGGTCTGCAGGGTACTTAAACCTAGGCTGGCCCGGCTCTACCGGGGTCAGAGCAGACAGGCCTGACTCAGGGCCCGGCCTGGCCTCCTTGGGGCCCCCGGCCCCCCAGGACTGCCTTCTGTCATTCACCTCACTCTCTCTACTTCCCTTACAGAAAGCACTCCGATCCAAGGTAAGAGGCTCTTTACCCACCCACCCACCCATGCTCTCGCTGTCCACCCAGCCCCCCAGGCTCCATGAGGGGCTGCCTCAGGTCCCCCTCCACGTGTCTCCTCCTCGCCACCCTGCCCAGTGTTCATCCATTCTCTGTGTCTGTGTGGCTGCCTGTGGCTTGGGGGCTGAGTCTGGCCATAGTGGCTCCTCAGGCCACGTGGCTGCAGGAAGGGGGCTGTCTCCTGCTCTGGAAGCGGCAGCGCCTCCTATGCCCACCGCAGTGCTAGAAGCCGGGTTTGCGGGCATCACGCTGTACACAGCCTTCGTCGTCTGTCTCCAGCCTCGGCTTCCCGTCAGTGGAGTGAGTGTGCAGAAGGGGTCTTCCCGCTCTGAAGCTGTGACCCAGGCCAGGGTCCAGCCTGAAGGAGTCAGGCAGTCTCAGAGGCCAGGTCTGACTTTAGCCTCTGGATGCTGCCCCAGAGAATAGGTAGAATAGACCTGGATAGGAGACCCCAGAAAGAGTCAGTGTGTAATCCTGGCATTACCACGAAATGCTGTGTGACTTAGGGCCGCCCCTCAGCCCTCTCTGGGCCTCCATGGCAATACCTGCCTTCCTGCTTCCCCAGAGCTTTGAGGTCAGGGGAAAAGTAGCAATGTTATATGGGGGCAGACCCTCATCCCCCTCCCAAGTGAAGTGTCCCATGTCACTCCCATGGGACAACCTCGAACAAAGCTAGGAAGAGGGGTCTATTTGGGAGCTTGGACTGGATTTTCAGACTCTTGGTGCCAGGGGCTCTGGCTGAAGCCTGTGATTCTAACACACTTGGAGATACTCACTCATTTCTGTTTACAGGTCAGCAAGCACGTGAGTCCAGGCTGCGACTCAGACATTTGTAGAGACGTTCATTCATCTTTATTTACTGTGAAAATGAGGGTTTGCCCTAGGTTTTGGTTTCAGGTGTTCTTGGGGAAATCCTGGGCTCATTTCATTTACCCGCGGGCACTATCGTGCTTGATCAAGGCCTGTGCTTCCGAATATTTTTTAGAAGTCTCGTTCATTCTTCTGTATTCACGGAGAAGTCTCCTTTGGGCCTGTGATTTCTAACATGCCGAGGGGAAGTCAGCCCTGTGTTCATGTACTTCACGGGTACCAGGGCCTGTGATTTGGGCCAGTGCTTTTAAATATGCTGGAGAAAATTGGCCTCTTCTTTAAATTTTTATTCATACATGGCCAACAAATTCTTTGATCCAGGCTTGTGATCTCAGACGCACTTGATGTGTATCAGTCTCAACATCCTTTACTTCAGCCGTTATCATAGGCAGCCAGGCCTGAAGCTTGGTTCAAACGCCCCTGCCTGGGCTGACTGACGGGCGCTGTGGGCTTTGGGGTCCATGATCCCAAACACACCTGAGGAACCCAGACCCGTGCTCACGTCCACATGGGCCCTGGGCAGAGCCATCAGCGTACCCTGCAGCTCCCTGGCGTGGCACATCCCTGGCCTGTTAGGTCCCAGGGTCTCTGGAAAGACCGCTGCGGGTCTGAACGCTAAGCCCGCCCTTCCCCTTTGCCTGGGCAGTAGCCCTTGGAGCTTTTGCAGACACACCTTCATGGCCATGGCCCAGCCCCAGCCCTGTGACCAGCTGCTTTCACGGTGACTGTGGAGGATTTCTGGGGAACGTGATGTGTTCAGGATAGTCCAGAGCCAGACTCTGGGTGGGTCGAGATGGGCCAGGGAGGCGCCGGCCCAGCTGGGGCTTCTAGGCTAATTCAACTCTTTCACCTGCCTCTCCGGCCCAGCCGGAGCAAGAGATGGGCCAGCTGGGCCTCTGGGGGAGCCCTTCCGCCCGCCCCTGGGCCTCGCCTGACTGGCTGCATTTTCTCCCTTCTCCCCACAGGGGCTCTGCAGATTGAGAGCAGTGAGGAGACCGACCAGGGCAAATACGAGTGTGTGGCCACGAACAGCGCCGGTGTGCGCTACTCCTCCCCTGCCAACCTCTACGTGCGAGGTAGGGAACGCCGCATCCAGGTCGGAGGCAGGGACCCGCCCCATCCCGTCCCCCTCCCTCCTCGGGCTCACAGCCTCCGGGCTCCCCTGTCCCCTGCAGACCTGAGCAGGAGGGCCTCCCTGCCCAGTCGTGGCAGGACTTTGGGCCAGGTGGCATCCCTCTCCAGATCTCAGTGTCCTTGCCAACAAAACGGGGGCAGCTTAAGCCCCCACCCCTGTGCCTTGTGACAGACGCCTAAGTGGGGTACAGGTCTTGGGGGTGGCAGCAGGAGGGAACAGGGCAGGGCCGGGGGAGGGCTTCAGTCTTGAGCCTACAGGGCCGGGGGAGTCTGCAGGCCTCTGCCCCACCCCGCCCGCCCACCTGAGTCAGCTTCTTCTGTGGTGTGTCGTGCGTGCCTCCCCTTGTCATGTGCTCGCTTCGCTTCTCCAAAATCCGTGGCCTCGTAGCTCGCCTCACCGCCCACCCCCTCCAGCACCCTCCATCTAAGAACTGGGGACAGGTCTGCAAAGGTGCCCCCCACCACCAGCCCTGCACCCTCAGCTTCCCGGAGCCCGGTGCTCTCTCTCCTGGTCACCCTCAGAGAAGACTCGAGTAGGCCGGGGAGAGCCCTGCCCCTCGTGCTCGCTCCAGACGGCCAAACTTGTCCCGCCCAGAGGCATGGGTGGTATTGTCCCCACCCCCGAACCCTCCAGGGGATCCCCAGGGAGCTTCTGCACACTTCTTTTTGGGTCCCTTGCTGTCCCCTCAAAGGTCCTGGGGGCTTCCCCTGCCCCTAGATGCATCTGCTGACCCCCTTACCCTGCGTTGGTTCTCCTTGGCCCCTTCAGAAGTTCTAATCTTCCCTGTCCTCCACCGATTTGGTCCTCTATCTCCCACCTCCCGATGGGTGGTTCTGGTCCGATTGGTGGTAGAAACAGCTTCTGCCTGCCCAGAAATGGGCCCATTCAAACCCCAGAGCTTTCCAGTTGGCTCTGTACACTTGACTCCATCATGCTCCTTCTCCAGGCCTCAGTTTCCCCCATTCAGCATAACAAGACCCGGCCAGTCTCCGCCTGGGAGGCTGGGCAGCCCCTCCCTTACCCACGGCCCCACCAGGCACAGCCCCACCGAGCACAGCCCCACCAGCCCTGAAGCAGCTCCTTGGTTCTGCTCCTTGGGTTTTGCATCTGGTCTCTGAGGAGGAGGCTGCATGGAGGGAGGGGACGGGGACGCGGTTGGGCAGGCGGGCAGGGGGCACACATTTGATCTGCCGCCACGGCCCCTCTGGTGAGTTACAGTGCGTCCATGACTCCCAACTGACTGGTCTCCTCTAACCTGCTGACTTCTCTGCAAACACCTGGGATGGGAGTGAATGAGTGGCAGAGCTCAGGGACAGTGCGGATGGCAGGAGTGGGCAGGGTGGGGGCGGGGCCTCTAGCATGGGTATGACAAGGGAGGGGGTCCTCTGCGTCCTCAGGCCCCCCCCGGAGTGGGGGTGCCCGGCATGTGCCTCTTTGTGTTGGGGGGGATCCAGCCTCCCAATCTTTGCCTGGGTCTCAGATGCTCCAAAATTGAATTTAAAGAAAGAATCGTGGAAGGCAAATGTAGATCTGGTTTGTCAAGGAAGGACTGGAGGAAAAGGAAACGGTCATTGCTGTTCTTTTCTATTTTTTAATTTTAATTTTTTTTTTTGGTTTAAAGAAAAAAAACAAACTATTGCAGCTTTTAGCCTTGGGAAGTCCTCTTTTTACTCTCTGTATCTCCCCTATTTTTTCTCTTCTCCCCATGTCATTGTGTTCTGCATCAAACCCCCTTTACATCCCTCAGAGCTTCGAGAAGGTTGGTGTGTTTTTTTCTTTTTTACTTTCTTTACCCACATTTTTACATTCTGAAAGTGACATGCACACACACGAAATACACACAGACATGCACACAGACACACATGGACACGCACGTGGAAAACAATAGAAAAATGAACTAAAAAAGTAAAAACAATGGAATCTAAATGATACGCACAAAGCAAACAAAACGAAAAACCGCCAAGCGAGAGCAAAAACCCAGAAAGACACGAAAACCTCAGCCGCGCCCGGCCCGGCCCAGGGCAGGCCGCACACACGCGATGCTTGCATTGTGGTCGCCTCTTATGCATCCGTGGGTAATGTTGTTGCTAAGTTTTTTGCACTCCTCGTCGTCATGGTAACTTGGGCCTGATGCATGCTGGGAGAATGTAAAAATTTCTCTGCATGCCACTCTTGTCAGTTCGGTTTGGTGAATTCTCAACGCCTTCTGTTGGAGTGTTTTTCGTCTTCTGTTCCGTTTTTCTCTTTTGGTTTTCTTCATTTTCCTTTCGTTATTCCTTTTATTTAATTATGAGGGTTTTTTTCTGTTGTTTTGTTTCATTTTAGGGGGGAAAAAACCGATCTGTTTGTTATTTTTTCCCCCTCCCATTCCCTTCACCCAGCCCCTTTCTCCTCCAAAGCGTTTTTGTCTTTGGTTCTGTCTTGTGTTTCCGTGCTATTGGTTTCGGTTTCTTGGGCTGAGCTGTTCTGTGGTTGTTCTCCAAACGCATTGTGATTTAAAAGCCAGTGTTCCTGTCCCAACTACTATCTGGGAGGGTGGAAGGGGTCCCACAGCTGGGATGCTGGGGCAGAAAGTGACCACCGGGCTCAAGGGTGCAAGGGAGGGGGCCTAGACAGGTGGTGGGAAGTGGCCATCGCCAGAGTGGGGTGTGGGGGGAGGGCAGCCCCATTGGCTCGACCTCACTGGCCAGCGCCCTTTACCCGGCCCTGTCAGGCAGCAGCGCTGGAAGGGGCCTCCAGCAAGCCCGTTCCCTTCTTCTGCCTCAGCATGAGACCCCCTCCCACCCTTCCTAACAGCCCAGCAGGGAATGGGCCGTCGGCACTTTGTCTTCTTGTTCAATACAGTGGCAAGTCCAGATGTGGGAAATGGCCACCTTAAACTGGGCCATCCTCCCCAAATCTTGCATGCTTGGCACACAGGCAGCACTCAGAGTGGCAGCTGGTATGATGCCTTTGTGGGTCCTGGCCGGACACAAGTACGGGACACCTGCCGGAAAATGCAGCGAGACAGACTTGGGAATAAATGCGTAGAAGGCTGTCCTGCCCTTCAGTGTTATGCCTTCACCCCCTGGCAATGTTGGCAGATCCCCCCACCCCGCCCCCCAGGCCCTGGGTCTAGTTACAGGTGTCTTTTGTCCAGCAGTACTGCATGGTCACTTTCTGAGTCCCTGAGCATCAGAACTGTGGACTTCTGGAGAAAACCCAGGGGAACTTTGGACACAGCCTCTCCCCCTCCTCCTCCCTCTGCCTCCCCGATTCTCTCTGCCTCTCTCTCTCTTTCAGCTTTCTTTCTCTCTGTCTCTCTCTCTTGCAAACCTTCAGAGATGCACGCTCCCATCATTTGCTCCCTCCCTTGAACACAGGCAAGCCCTTGAGAGTTCCACTCCAATCCCCAAACCAGCCTCCAGTAAAGTCCGTTTCGATTTCTAATCTCTAGCCCCCAGCTGCTACCCAGTGCAGATGATAATTGAGGGCAGAGGTCAGCCTCTTTGGGGTCACCTGTTCCCCTTTTGTCCCTTATCTGCCTTCACTAAACTCCCCATTATTAAGTCTAGGGCCAAGTTGGCAAGAGGAGTTTAGATGCAAAAAGAGGGGATAAATTTCCTGTCTCCTTTTTAACCCAGTGTGAGAGCTGTCAGCTGGTGCTCAGGGAAGTCCCAAAGATGGAAGAGAGGGGTCTCCAGCTCCTCCAACGAAGCTGGGTCCCAGTGGATTGGAACTGAGAGGTAACTGAGGGCCTCTGAAGACCACTTGGATTTGGGGGGCAGCATAGCCTAGTGATGAGAGCAGAGACTATGCTCAAGCAGACCAGGGTTCAAATCCTGCCTCTGCTTCTCCTTGGCTGTGTGGCTCACCATTTCCTCATATAAACAATAAGGATCGTTAACATGCCCAGCTTACCGGGTAGCTGGGAGAATTCCATCAGGCTGATTAATGCTCCTCCAGCGCCCTGTGTAGGGCATGGCACCGAAAAAATCGTTAGTGGGATTGTTGTAGAACAGGGAAGTAAAAAGTTCAAGCAAATGATCTGGACAAGTCACTTCCCTTCTTTGGGGACCTCAGTTTCCCTGTTATATATTTAACAGACCCACTGTTTGAATAGTATGGCCTATGGGAAACCGCTTTGAAAGGGCAGAAGCTAATTTATTTGCTCTGATGTTATTTTCACTAGTGCTTTTCTGAGGCCATGCCGTAGTCTCATTTTCTCCTAGCTCTAAACCCGTTCCCGTGAGATCAGTGGCCTCCCTGGAGCTGTGCCTCTCGTCTCACTCCCGGCCACTCCCCAGGCAGTTCTGTGGCCACAGTATCAGAGGGGAGCAGAAAAGACCCAGCTTGGGTGCTAGGTTACCCTTGCAGATAAGTACCAGCCCGCCAGAAGAGATGGGCCACCTGGCATGATCTGCCCTGAAAGCTACAAGCATTTACATTGTTGCCAGAGCAGCCAGTCCTGGGAGTTAATTGCAAGGAATTTCCACCCCAAATCTAACTCTTCTTCAACTCATGATCTCCAGTTTTGCTGATCCTGGGTTGTTTAGGGGGCAGAATATTCAGACTTATCCTTCTGCTCCTGAACTTTGTCTCTGAGGTCCAAAAGGGCAAAGTCAAAACCAAGCCCATTTTTCACGCACCTGGCAGCTACACTCCCGGAGCTCCCCTGGGGAAGATGCAGCTCAGGCTTTTGACAAGGTGGGAAGATGATCAGATTACACATTCGCTGGCTGTTACTATTCTTTTTTGTCTCTTTAAAATCATAAGCCTTTTAGATGCAAGGTAGTGGCTAAAGAGAGTGTCTTTATCACTTGGTCCAGCCACATAGCATTATTGAACCTCGATGCACAGGACCCAGTTACATGACAAGCCACACACCTGTGTCCTGGGAACGAGCAGGGAAAGGTCAGAGCAAGCTGGAGACGTGGGGGAGAACCTCCCACCTTTACCCTTAAGATATCATCAGGGATTTGGAGGAGGCCGTGCGGGGCTGGGGTAACTGAACGCCCGGTCTCAAACGCTGAACTGAGAAACTGGGACTCGGCGCCCACCACCAGCAGGCGCGGTGGGTGGAGTGCCCCGGGCTCCAGGTGCTCTTCCTCACCCTTCATCCAGGGCCTGTCCCCAGTCTTTTCAGAGCAGTTCGTAGCCAGGAATCTTAGGAGACAAATTGTCTTTCAAATTAAATTTCTAACACTTAAAGCCATGTCATTAGTGGATATGACTTCTAAGTGCTCCCCTTACCTCCTGGCCCCCCAAAACAGGAGTAGATGGAGGTATTGGGGCCTGGAACCCCTCTCACCTCCTGTATCTCCAGAAAGACTTCCACGGGGATGTGCTGGCGAGCTCCCTGGTTCTGCTCGTTACACCCAGCCATGCCCCCCCCACCGAAGGCCCCTGACTTGCCCCTGGGGCTAGGTGACAGCAGGTCAGGACCCAGCCTTTCTCCTCATCCCACCCTCATCCCAAGGGGGTAGGGGGCTCCCGGGTGGGAAGGCAGGCTCTCCGCCTTCGGGCGTCGGGCGTTGGGCACGGCGGATAGCGGGGAGGGAGGCGTCCCGCAGGAACACTGAGCTCCAGACACCTCTCGCCTGCTGCCTGCCTCTCACTCTTTGCCTTGCTGTCTCCGCTGTTTTCTGTGGGGGTGAGGGGACCTTAGATTACACCTCGTCGTTTGAGAAGCCCGCGTTTCCGGCTGCCGCAGAGGGGCAAGGGGAGTCCTTTGATTGGCAAGATGTCATCCCGTTTTCTGGTAGAACAAAAAATTTTTAAAGAGTGGGGAGAGAGGGGGTATTTAAATACGTAAATAAAGCAAAATGTCCAGCTCAAAATGCCAACCTGCCAAGGCCGCTGGTCTGCCTGTGGGCCCCAGAGGTCCAGCCAGGTCCCTCCAGGCCTTGCATGCTGTCCGGTGGCGGAGGGAGCTGGTGGTGGGAGGAGGGAGGCCAAGTGGTTGGCGGAAGAAGATACACAAGGCAGGCCGGTGGGGGTGGTGCCCACCCTCCCTAGGCTACAGGCTGGGGTTCCATGGAGGGGCTGAGAAACTGGATTTGAAATTAGGCCTCGGATCCCTCCTTACCGACAGGTGTAATCTAAGCTTAAACCCGTGGAGGCTGCAGAGCCTCCTGGCATCTCTCCCCTGCCCTGCCCACCCTGCCCTCATTTTGGAGTCCAGAGGAGCATCCGGTAGCTTCTCTCACCCCAAAATGCCCGCCAGAGCCCCACGCCCCCACCCCTCGGAGCTGCGGCTTGCTGAATCATCGAGATGTCTGACACTGTCCAGTTCCCTACCTAGTGCTTCCACCAGATCACCTCACTTTTCAGTTCCCCCCTCACCTTTCCCCACCCTTCTCCCCTGAACCCCACTTTTGGTTTTTGAGTTTATGCCTCTTCCTGTTTGGGGGAGGGGTCGTCTCCCGGTTGCTTTGACGGCTTTTGAGTTGTTTTTCCATGTGAATCGGGGTTTGAAGCGACCCACCCCCATCCCAAACCCGTCACCCTCCCACCGCCCACCTTCCTGACCCCCTCACCCACGCGGGTCCCCCCGCTGGGACCCCCGGCTACTCGGTGACGAGAAGAGCTGGGAACGAGAGCCAGCCGGAGCGTGCTGAGGACCAAGGCTGGTGTGGTCCCCTTATAACCTGCCTGGACCCTCCATTCAGGTCGGTAATTGGGGGCGGGGGTCCCGTGGGGCCGCTCTGTCCCATGGGCTCCGCGCCCACCTTACTTTCTAACCTGCACCTCAGACTTGCAGCCGGGGGTGGAAAGATGACGTGGGTGGGTGTCAGCACCAAACTGGGCAGAACACAGCGTCAGCCGCCCATCCTTGCCAGCTAGGAGGATGCCTGGAAGCCTTAGGAGACCCCCTAAGGGGGCTCTGAGTCACCCAGTGCCAATGGGCACCATCCTCTCCAAAGTCGTGGCAAACCAGCCCTCTTTCCACAGCACAGCCTCAGAAGTGAATGGGGCGGGTGAGAAAGCAAGTGGGCACAGCGTCTTAGGTGTCAGCGTGGACAGCTATTGGCAGACCCACTTCCCCGATGGCTGCCGGCCATGTTGGGGATTATAAGCACTAAAATTACTGTTGTGGATAAATGCCCTCCCACATTTAACTGCCTTACAGTTAACGACCTTGCACAGCAAGTCTTCCATATTCAAGAAGCCTCGTCTCTCCTTCTGACGAAAGGTGCCTTCCAAATTATGACACTTCCTAGGGGAAGATATTTTAGGATCGGATGCGAACAGGGTCTCTTGGGTGCGATGTTGAACCTCACAGAGGGATAAACTGGGCTCACATGTAATCTTTCGATTCTAAAGCCAGCTCTTACTCCCTTTGATGTTCCAACAATCCCTTCAGTGTAAGCCTTTTACCGGAGGCCTCTGGGCGTTTATTATCATGGCTGCTGGTTAGTGTTTGACTGGTGGCGACCGGGCGTTACTCAGCTGGCAGCCCCGTGTGGGAGGCGGGTGCTTCTGCGCGCTTAGGTGTCCTCCGTGGGTAAGGACACACGAGTGGGAAGCAGCCAAATGCCGAAAAGGGACACCTGGCTGAGATTCTGGCTACTCACTGTGGCGAGAGAAGAGGAGGTGGGCACTCCGAGGCCAGGGCCAGGCACGCCGGGCTTTGTTCTCTGGCCCCCCCACGTCCTCCCTTCGACCTGCCTCGTATCTTCCGGCAGCCCCGCCCCCGCTCCGAGCCCCCGCTCCTTCACCCGCCAAGCTGGCATAAGAACATTGCCTCTCAAAGTTGGGAGGGGTGAAGCCACATGGGGATTCGGTAGAAATTCTTACTGTTACATTTTTTTAAAAAATTTAATTCTAATTCTTCCCCAGACTCTCCTAAGGTAGAGGATGTAGTTGACCTTCCTTCCCAGCACCCTGGAAGTCCAGAAGGAAACTTCGCCAGCCCATGCCAGGCCGAGCGACTTCTCTGTCCCCGGCCCGGCCCCAGGCAGCTCAATGCCTCGGCACGTCACCGGTTGTCTCCGTTTTGCAGATGAGGAAGCTGAGGGTCCAGGAGGATGAGGGCTCTTCCCAAGGCCACAGGGTTCATTCAGTCCCATCAGCACCCGCCCCACCCAGAAAGGTGTTTCGAGGCCTTGAGGAGGTGGCCTGGCTGTGCAGTTAGTGTTGGGCTTCTGTCTGTCTGGCCCTACGTGACAGGCAGGGTGTCACTGAGAAGTGGGCTCAGAGGGACTTCAGAGAGGGGCTCCAGTGGGGCCAGGCTGGTTTGCCCCGAAGGCTGTCACCTCAGTAGCTGCCGAGGCTCTTGGGGTGCTGGGTAGGGCGGTCAGACCCTGTGTTCTGCCAGGGGTGGGGGGTACCCCCCGGGGAAGCCACAGCCCTTCTCCTTTCAGACCCCGATTTTCAGCCCCACACCCATTCCATTTTTTTTGTTGTTGTTCCTGCTTTTGGAAGGGTTTTTTGTTTGGTTGGTGTTTTGTATTTTTCTTTTTTTTTCAGCTTTGTTTCTTCATTTGTTTCTCCTGGTTTCGTTTTGGACGTTGATGCCGTTTTCTGTCCTTGATTAATTAGCTCCCCACGCTCATCCCCCATCGTGTTCCGTTTCCATGACAACGCAGCGTTGGGCATCCCACTCATGTGCCTCGCTGTGGATGCCGGTGGCGGCGACTGGCCTGGACCACGTTCGCTGGCTGGCCAGATCCCATTCTCTTCCTCCGACTCCCCCCCACCCAGCCCTGCCAGAGAGCTGCCCCCCATCTCAGAGCCCCGCCCATCATCCCACACTGTCTGCATGGCTCCTCTCCCTCCTCCCTGTCCCCCACCCTGCCCCTCAGGGGACCCCTTCCACTTCCTCCATCCTGTTTCCAGCGTGACTCTGGACTTTTCGTGGGGCTCCCTTTTCTGAAGGGTACCAACTTCTTGGCCCTCCTCCCCACCCCGACAGGGCTTCCCCCTTCTCTTTGCCTCCATTCAGGGATTCAGAGAGCAGGGACTGGGGCTTCCAGCCGGGAGCCCAGGCTACCCCCCTTTATCCCCCCTTTAGCCCCCCCTCCTCTGTAGGGCAGGCCACAACCCTACAAATACCCTCTTAGGGGTACAACTGTACCCCAATACCATGTGAAAACTAGAGGCAGGTTAGAATGCTAAAAGTCACACTGTGTCCCTGGTTTGCCTTGCAAGACTCCGCTCTGTCCTGTCTACAGTTAGAGACAAGACTCCTTGACCTGCCCAAAGCTGGGGACCTGCCCACATGGCTTCCTGATGCCCTAAGGTCTTCGCCGAGGACAAGTTCTCTCTGGCCAGAAGGCTTTACTAGGCTATGCCCAGCCCTTCCCACTGCGGTTTGACCTCTCTTAGTGCGGCCGCAGTGCCATTGGGAAGGCTGGGTGCCCGTGAGCATCAGCCCCTCTCAACCCTAACCCGAGAAACCTGTCCAACTTCCGAAAATGGAGCCCCTGAAATGCATCCTGCTGCCTTCATGGTCTGCAAGCTGGGGGCAGAAGGCTGCATCTGCTTCCCTGCTAAGAAATGCACAGAACATGTCCCTGTTTTCCCAGCGTTCAAGTTCATTTGCCCTGTTTATTATTATTATTATTATTACTACTACTACTACTACTACTATTACTGTATTCTGCTAGGGCTAGGATGTGACAATGTGGCGTGTCACATTGGGTCACATCCGCTAGAGTTAATATGCAGCATTGAAGTGGGCCCCCTCCCTCCTCCTCCTCTCTCTGTCTCTGTCCCTTCCTCTCTCTGTCCCTCTCCCTATGTTCTCTCTCTCTTGCCTCGCCTCTCTCTCCTCTCTGGTACCCCCATGAGTGTGCATAAGGCCCCTGAGATCCAGGCCTCTGCGATGCATTAGCACTCTCTCTGTCCCTCTCTCTCTCTCCCCCTCCCTCTCTCTCTCCCTCTCTCTCCGTCTCTCTCTCTCCACCAGTCTCTCTTGCATGCTGTTTGTGACTCTGAGAGCTGCATTTATCAATGGAAACTTGTGAGATCCGACAGAAGCTTTTAGAAGGGTTTCTATACCCAAAAACCACAAAAATTTCATTAGAGTTTCTCATCTTTTTCTGGAGGGCCCCCGGGGAAGTGGGCGGGGTCCCTGAGTCACCAGAGGGGGCGAAGGTGGAGTGCTGAGATTCCCGGCCCCCTCCGCCTCCTGATTCCAGCTCTCGCCCTGAGCTCCGAGCTCCGTTCCGTCCTTCCCAGAGCCCACCACACGCAGCCAGGATCTTCCAAAGCTCCCCACTTGGGAGAGCGGCTGGAGGGTCTGCTCCCTGAAGCCACATCTGTCATCAAAGATGAGAAACAGCTGATAAATTTTTGTGTTTGTAACTGTGCTGTGACCAGCCCCTCTGGTCTCTGAAACCCTGTTGCTATGAAATAATGCTTCATGTCTCTGATTATATATCGATATATCTCTATTGTTTGTGAAGTACCTTCCTTTGAAGTTTTGGTTTCTTTGTGTTGGAATTTGTTTTTTTAATTTGGTTTCTTTGTTTTCTTTTCATTTGGAATAAAAAATTTCAACTGGGGGAAGGAAACAGCCTTGTTTATATTTAAATTGTTTTCCACTTTTCCCCCCCCTTTGTTTTTCTTTCTTTCTGTTTTTCCTTTTTTCTTTCTTCCTGCTTTCTTTCTGTCTTCCTCTGCATTCTTTCTCCCCCCAACTCCCACCCCCAACCCTGTGCATCCCCCTCCCACCCCCAGTCCGCCGCGTGGCTCCTCGATTCTCCATCTTGCCTATGAGCCACGAGATCATGCCCGGCGGCAACGTGAACATCACCTGTGTAGCCGTGGGCTCGCCCATGCCGTACGTCAAGTGGATGCAGGGCGCCGAGGACCTGACGCCTGAAGACGACATGCCCGTGGGGCGGAACGTGCTGGAACTCACGGATGTCAAGGACTCTGCCAACTACACGTGTGTAGCCATGTCCAGCCTGGGCGTCATCGAGGCCGTGGCCCAGATCACGGTGAAATGTAAGCAGGGGGCCCAGGGGAGGCAGGTGGTCCCCTGACCCCAGGTGCAGGTGCTGAAGTACAAGTGGAAAACCTCTGAATTTTGGCTGGGGACATTCGTGGCTTTGAAGGGGGACCATTCTGTGGATCTCTGTTTATTGGTTATAAATTATTCTGGGCCCCATGGAATGAGACCTGGCCTTGCTCTGTGGGTCTCACAGTCCAAAGTGCGAGATGCCTATGTAGCCCAGGAGCTATGACACAGGCCGATCAGGGTTTCGAAGGGGACCATGCAGCACCGTTCACATTCTCAGAGGAAAGGCCCACCACCCAGGAAAGTTAGGTCAAGGAAAGACTAAACGTTGAAAGGGAATTCAAGCCGAAGAAGATGGGGCACAGTTCTAAGAAAAAAGAATAACCTGAGGGAGGGTAGATGTGGGGACTGCAGTCTCCCTGTGTCTCAAGTTTGTTGTGAGATTCAGAGGGAGGCGCCCACAAATGTTTTTTCCAGCTTTAAAACGGGGCAGCAAACTACAGCCCTCAGGCTGAATCTGGCCCTCAACTTGTTTTTATAAATAAAGTTTTATTGGCACACACCGATTTGTTCACGGCTCATCTATGGAAGCTTTCTGGCTATAAAGGCAGAGCTAAGTAGTCTCAACAGAGGCCTGTAAAGCTGTAAGTATTTAGTGTCTGGGCTTTTGTAGGAAAAGTGTAAGGAGCCCCTCCCTAGGGCTATGGAAATATCAGTGTCAGCTGATTTGCTGGTCATTTTGCTGAGGGGTTGCACTCCTGATGAACGCTTCCAGGGGCCCGGGTGAGATTTGGGGACAAGCAGGAGAGAAAATCACAATTATCCAGGTGCTGGGACAGCTGTAAACAAAACTTGGGCCTTGCCGCTGGGGAGAATGTGAAATGAGGTAACCTTAGGCAGCGATAAGAACTGGGCCGGGGGACCTCTAGCCTCAGTGGTGAGTGAGGCCCTAAGGAACAGTCTTGGACTGAGCTGATCCTATGACCGTTGGAACGTCCGAGGTATCGGAACAGCGAGTGTAAAGTGGGAACACAGAAGGGCCCTCTGGCCAAGCAGAGTGAGCCACAGAGAGCTGTGGACCCTGGGCCAATGTTTCCTTCAAACATAAATATTTTTCTTAAATAGCAAATATTTTTTTAAAAAGTAAATGTTTCGGCTTTCCAGGCCATCTAGTCCCTGCCACAGCCACTCACCTCTGGTATGATTATGTAGTAGCCGTCAGCAATAAATAAGTAAGTGCTGACGTATTCTAGTAAAACTTCATTCACAAAAACAGCTGCCAGCCTTTGGACCACAGTTTGCTCGCCCCTGCTGTAGGTGGTGGGATAGGAGTCATTGGTCACTGCCAGGGAAATCAAGGCTCAGAGAGGGCAGTTGTGTAGCTGAAAGTCACACAGCTTTCAGGGCGCTCAGGCCCACATGTGACCATGCTGACCCCTCCTCCCACCAACAGCTCTTCCCAAAGCCCCCGGGACTCCCGTGGTGACAGAGAATACAGCGACGAGCATCACCATCACCTGGGACTCAGGTAACCCAGACCCTGTGTCCTACTATGTCATCGAGTATAAGTCCAAGAGCCAGGATGGGCCGTACCAGATCAAAGAGGACATCACCACGACACGGTACAGCATTGGCGGCCTGAGCCCCAACTCGGAGTATGAGATCTGGGTGTCAGCGGTCAACTCCATCGGCCAGGGCCCCCCCAGCGAGTCCGTGGTGACCCGCACGGGCGAGCAGGCCCCGGCCAGTGCGCCGCGGAACGTGCAGGCCCGCATGCTGAGCGCCACCACCATGATCATCCAGTGGGAGGAGCCCGTGGAGCCCAACGGCCTGATCCGGGGCTACAGGATCTACTACACCATGGAGCCCGAGCACCCCGTGGGCAACTGGCAGAAGCACAACGTGGACGACAGCCTGCTGACCACCGTGGGCAGCCTGCTGGAGGACGAGACCTATACCGTGCGTGTGCTGGCCTTCACCTCGGTGGGCGACGGGCCCCTCTCGGACCCCATCCAGGTCAAGACACAGCAGGGAGGTGAGGTGCCCGTGGCGGGGGCTTGGTGACTGGGCAGCAGGGTTCGGGGCAGCCCGGCAGGGGGAGAGGCACAGGCGCGGTGATGTGCGTGCTTCTCTCGGGCGGCTGGCTGATAGTGCCTGGAAGTTACAAAGTGGTTTATTTGTCCCACTTTAAAACATTTTCACACTAGTGTTTCAAAGCAGGAAATTGTCCCAGAAAACCCAGATTTCTGGCTTCACTTGGGGAATCTGATTTGGCAAGCCCACGGGGCTGCACCCAGGCATCCAGATAGGTCCCCTTGGCTGCATCTGAATAAAGGCGTGCCGTTTTCGTTAACTGCCCGGCCCGCTGGCATCTGGGTTGAGTGCCACTGTCGGCTGCTCTCATTGGAGAGATTCACGCTGCCCATTTTGAAATAACAAATGGAACACGCATGACCCAGAGGCAGTGGGCTGGCCTCCAGCCACTCAGGCTGAAGGACCAGGGTCGGGTGGGGGCATCTTGGTGTGCAGGACCGCAGGTTTCTGGTCCTTTCCTCATGGGATCAGGCTTCCTGAACCTCAAATCCAGGAAGACTCAGGCAGCTCGAGCGAAGGGACGGAGGGGTTGGGACTCTGCCTCTACAGAGCGGAAGGGGTGGAGATCCCCATTTCCAAACATTCTGCCCACCAGTTTCTCTGTCACTTAATTTGGGCGGGTGGGGGAGGCAGTGGGGTGATTTGATAAGGGGATTTGGAAGCTGAGAGAATGGGGGGATTAAGGTGGACAACTGACAACAGGGAGTCCCCCTGGAAAACAAAGAGTAATAAGAAGAGTAGGGGAACATTCTGGAAGTATCTGGAGACAAACAGCCTGAGCTCCATGGGGCTCTTTGTGAGGAGGGTGCAGACACCTGGCAGGTTAGGCATGCCAGGGGGGGACCCCTCCCCGTCCTCTCCCCATTTCTGTTCCTCTGTCCCCCACCCCAGTGCCTGGCCAGCCCATGAACTTCCGGGCTGAGGCCAAGTCAGAGACGAGCATCGGACTCTCGTGGAGCCCCCCCAGGCAAGAGAGCATCATTGAGTATGAGCTGCTGTTCCGGGAAGGCGAGCACGGCAAAGAGGTACCTGGGGAACCAGGCGGGGTGGGGGAGGCGCTCCCCGGGCCTCCCTCACCTGCTCTGCGCGGCTGCGGCCGCGGCCCCGCTGGCTCCGTCCCGACATCTCTTCCCTCTTCTCTCGGCCCCGTGTGCTGCTCATTACCCCACCTCTCTCCCTGCCGATTCTCCGTCTCACTCCGTCTCTTTCCCCCCCTTTCCTCTGCCCACTTTTTTCTCTCTTTTCTCTCCTGTGTCTTACCCTCTTTCTCTATTTATAATTCATTTGGTGCCTGTCTCTGTGTGTCTTTCCATTTCTTTTTCTCTTTCTGTGTCTTTTGTGTTTGCATCTTCCGTCATCTCTCTGTGCCTGTTTGCATCTCCCTCTCTCTGTGTGTCCGCTTATGTCTTTGTTGTCATCTCTAAATCTCTGTTTCTCTGTCTCTGTCTCTGTGTCTCTCTCACCGCCCCTGCCCCCGCTCCCAGGTCAGGAGGACCTTCGACCCAGCCACGATGTTCGTGGTGGATGACCTCAAGCCCAACACAGAGTATGCCTTCCGCCTGGCGGCACGCTCTCCCCAGGGCCTGGGCGCCTTCACCTCGGTGGTGCGGCAGCGCACGCTGCAGTCCAGTAGGTGTCTCGCGGACCCCGCCCTCATCTCTGGGGGTGGACCCTTGGCCGTCGCAGATGTCCTCTGTGTGCATTCACCTAGGCAGAGCCTGCCGTAGGGGGTGGGGGCACCTCTGGCCCATCCCCTCACTCCTGGACCTCAGGCCGTCCGCCAGTGCTGTCCTCGCTCTTCCCGCCAGGGCAGCAGGGTTCTGCAGGCTCTGCTTTCTGTCTTTCTGGGGGCTGTTTTTGTGGTTTTGCCCTTAGTTTGGGAGGAGTTGCTAACTGCACCTCTCTCTTCCTCTCCCTGGTTTGGGGCCGATTAGAAGGGTGTACAGGCTGGCACATCTTGCACCCCAAGGAGAGAAAAGAGTGCGGAGACCATCTCAGCTCGCCTGGCGACCCTTCCTCCCCTCGCCACAGGGTCCCCATGGCCAAGGGCCCGGGTGGTGGGGCCAGAGCTGACACTGGGTTTGGGGGGTACTACAGGGCCCAGTACAGGGCTCTCAACTTCCTAAAGTTCTGTGCTGTGCCCGCCCGGCCTCCCTGTCACAAACAAGCTACCTTTTGGCCAGGACACTGCAGCCGGGAGCTGGTTCAGGGCCACACGGTGGCCCCCGCCACCGCCCTCCCTGCCTGCTCCAAGCTCAGGGTGTGCGCAGGCCCTCCCCCCCTGCTGTTGCGCTGCCTCCCTCTCTTCCCTCTGCTCTCTCCTCTCTGCTCAGCCTAGCCCGGCGTGGCCTCTGGTGTGGCCTCCACCACTGTGGTCTCCACTGCTGTGGCCTTCGTCATTGTGGCCCTCCTCCCCTCCCACTTCTCAGTCAGTCACGCGTAGCCACCCAGGCCTTGTACTGGAAGCAGCTTCAGTGTGCAAACGTTCAAGCCCCCCACCCCCGCCGGGTGTGTGCACCTGCGGGGATCACGGGTCAGTCGAGAATGGCAGCAACTCGGGCCAGGGTGTCTGAGCTGCTGGCGTCAGGGGCCTCGGAGACACAGCCCCCTGCCACCCCCAGCCCCTTCCATCCTCCGTGCTCCTCCGTGCCGAGCCCAGCGCTCTGCAGGTCACAGGCGTCTGGGCGTTCTTGTGCGTGAGGCGATCAGTGAGGGTGTCCTGTGGCTTGGGCAGCCACGTGAGAGGCTGGCACAGGTGCCACCAAGGTGAGTACGCGCTGGTCTCAAGCAGGTTCACAAAGACGGCCCACCCTGCATGCCCCCCACTGGCCCCGGCAGCTCTGGGCTGCACAGACAGTCCAGAGCCCAAATTCAGCCTCCCAAATTCTCTGCCCGACTGCCAAGAGGCCCGCCTGCCCAGACATGGGGAGTCTGGAGCCACATGGTACCACCACGCGTGCCTGCTTCCCACCCCCACCTACCCCCTCCCGAGAAGCCATGCAGGTTGGGCCGGATTGTGAAGGAGACGGCCTCCAGGGTCGTCAAGAAAGTGGCTTTGGCCCAGCCATGCGAACCTCGGGGCGGCCCAGGACAGGGACCGGGCGAGAAGGGGCTCCTCACTTCTCACCCTGAGACGGGTGGGGCCCGAGAAAACTGGCAGCCAAGACTCAGGGCCAGGCGTGTCTCCCCCCGGGGCTACAGGCGTCTTAGGCTGAACTCAAGGGTAGGTGGAGGCCAGACCACTCAGCCGTGGGTTTCCCCTGACACCATCCCACCTCCCCGCCTCATCGGCACCAGTCTGGACCCGCAGCGCACCCACGCTGGGCGCCGGAGCAGGGCCATAGGCCCGCTTGCGTCTGGAGACCCACCCAGAGCTCGGTCTGGCCTTGTAGCTCAGCGTTCGCCATTCCCTCCCTCGTAAGAAAGTCATATAAGTTAGCAGTTGAAGAGTGGAAGGTAGGTAACCAGACTGGGAGTTTCCTGGAAGGTGTCTTTCTTTTATTATGGTTTTCCTCATCATCATCACCATCACTGTTGTTTTATATTTTACTATGGTTTTGGTTTTATTTTTCCTCCCCTTTTCTCAGCAAATCCATTCCTTCTGGCATATTACTTGGTTGGTTTTTTCACTCCTGCCTGATTCCCCTGGGCACTTTTGATTGGGGTGGCTGGTCAAGAAATGCAGGAGGGGGCACTCCCATATTTCACTTTGAGTGAGGCTGCAGGGTTATTCTCGTTGAAGTGAGTCCATGGGATGTCTTCTGGGGTCTCTTATAGCCTGATGACTTCAGAGACAGAGACTTCTGATTCCTCTCTGGATCCCAGGGTCTGGCTCAGGCTGGGCACGTAGTAAGCGCTCTGTAAACGCACATTCAGAGAACAAATGAGGCTGGCACGACGGGGGTGGCTCTCTGTGCCTTAACATCCAGCAAGGCCAGTGACGTTTCTGGGCCACCCTCTAGGCAAGGGGGACTCGAGTCCGGGGCGGCAGAGGGAGTGTGGTTCCAGCCATCCTCAACGGCCCGGTGCTCGTAGACGGCACAGGCCGAGATCAGGATTCCCGGCCACACGCGGAGGCCGCCCTCGGAGAGTAGCTGAGCCCAGGTTCCTGTCCTGCCTCTTGCTACATGCCCTTGGGCTGGCAGCTTGCCATTTCCTGGCCTCAGTTTCCTCATCTTTAAAATGGACAGTGCTTTATGAAGAGCACTCAGTAGGTACTCAATCAGTGTTAACAGAAAACCCGGCAGGTGGGTTTTGAACCTGATGCCCCACCTGTAACGTGGGGCAGGGCTGGAGCGGCAGGAGGTCGGCTCCCGAGGGTGGCGGTGAACATTAAATGAGGCATGATCAGTGGGGCGCATTTTGAGTCTGTAAAGTGCTTAGGGTGCTGGGTGTGCAAAAGGTGCATAGAACTTGAGGTTTATTATCAGTAATGCCCTTAACACAGGGTCTGGTCCATAGTAGGTGCTCAACACATGGAGACTAGTACTGTTACTTTCATAAAGCCTTTAACACACACAGTAGGTGCTTAATATGTGGGAACTATCACTGTTTGAATGTTGCCTAGCACACAGCAGGTGCTCCATATATGCAGCTGCTGTTTTAAACCTAAACACAGATGGCCACAGTGCTGAGCGTATTGTTGGCATTCAATGAGTGGAAGCTATTAGCAGTTTGTCACAAGGTTAAGCTCATTCCAGGCACACAGTGGGTACCCAAAACACGAGGGCTGCTATTATTGTTCTGCCCTTGGTATAACGCCTGGCATAAGTGGTACTTTCTTTAAAGAAGTCGGCCTGGTACTAGGCACGAAGTAGGCGTGCCAGTGGGAGCCGTTGTCGGCCTGACAGGGTCTGACCTGGTGCCGGGACTCAGTTTTTGCTCAGAACATGCAGTTGCTGTCTGCAGAGCCCCGGGTACCATGTGTGCAAGTAACTGGTGCTCAGTAAGAACTAGTACCATTTCTATATAAGGCCCTGAGCACAGTGCCTGGCACACAGTAGGTGTGTAATACATGGGAACTATTACCGTTGTCCAATAAAGCCCTTAGTTTAATGCCTGGCATACAGTAGGTACTTAATGTGTGGGGGCTACTACTGTTACCCAGTAATACAGTTCTTGGCATTTAGTAGGTACTTAAGTGAGAACTATTTACATTCTACAAGTCCCTTAGTCACAGTGCCTAACACATGGTAGGTGCTTTATATGTGGGAACTGTTACTGGTTTTCAGTTCCCCCCTGGCACAGTGCCTGGCACAGAGCACGCGCTTTCCGGAACGCGGAGACGGTTTCTGTCATCCGTGACAGTCCTTGGCACAGTGCCGGCGGCGTGTGGCGGGGCTGCGTGAAAGGCAGCTGCCGTGTTTATCTTCAGAGAGCCATTATGATGCCCAGCCCATAGTAGGTGCTCAATAAATAAGACTTGCTGTTGCTCTTCAATGCTTAGTGTGGTGCCAGGTGCAGAGTAGGGGCTCAAAACAGAACTCTGATCTATCGAGACCTTGGCACACAGTAGGTGCTAAATATGGGGTGTGCTCTCTATAGAAAGGTCTGAGCCTAGGACCAACACAGTAGGTGTGCAATAAGCAGGCACTTGTATTACTCTGTATAGCCTCTGGCATGTTAACTGGTACATAGTAGGTGCTTAAAACATCAGCATCAGTTCTTAGTGAGGCCTAGACGGGGTCCTGGTCGGTGTAAGCCGGGGTCGGGAGGGGGAGCCTGTGGGGGCTCTTGTAGAGCAGGTGTTCAGGAAACGGGTGCTTTTACTGTTAACTTAGGAAGTTCTTAACACCGTGCCTAGCACACAGTAGGTACCCAGTATTGGGGCTTTTACTGCTATTCCCTTAACGTTCTATTCCCCTGGCACACAGTAGGTATTCAGTAAGTAAATGCATCTATTGTTACCCTGTGAAGCTCTAGCACCATGCCTAACACACAGTAGCTGTCCAGTAAATGTGGCTTTTATTGCTGTTACCTAGCATAGTCCCTGGCACACAGTAGGTGTTCAATAAATAAATATTTTACTGTCACTCTGTGAAGCTATGGGTGCCTAATAAATGGGGCTTTTATTGCCATTCCTCTAGCATACAGTAGGTGCTCAGTAAATTAATGTATTTACTGTTACCCAGCCTTGGCAAGCAGTAGGTGCCCAGTAAATTGAGCTTTTTTTCTGGCACAGTGCCTGGCACACAGTAGCTACCTAATAAATGGGGCTTTATTGCTTTTCCACTTTGGCATGGTGGCCGGCACATAGTAGTTGCCCAGTAAATGGGGCTTTTATTGCTATTCCTCAGGCAGAAGGTTTAGCACATAGTAGATGTTCAATAAATAAGTACATTTACTATTCTATAAAGCACTTGGCATGGTGTTTGGCATACAGTGGGAGTTTTAACAAATAGATGCTTTTGCTGTTATTCTGTGAAGTCCTCGGCACCATGCCTGGCACATAGTAGGTGCCCAGTAAACAGGGCTTTTATTGCTGTTCTGCTTGGCATGGTGCCTGACGCATAGTGGGTGCCCAGTAAATGGGTCTTTCACTGTTGTTCCTCATCACAATGCCTGGCACACACTTGTGCACTCCACAGGGGCCGTGGCTGCCCACCACCTAAGACCTACTGTGTGTCAGGTAGGTGTAGCCATGTGAGCGAGCGCAGCGTTCTTGGCCAGCCTTCCCAGCACCGCCCCCGCCCCCCCATCTCACCTTCAGTTGACACCCGCTTCTTTTGGGTTCGACTTCTCTTTGCTTTGGTCCTGTTTTGTTTGTTATCATCTTCTTTTTTATTTTCTCTTTCCCATCTTTTGTTTCCCCGCCCCCTCCTGCCCATCCCGCCTCCCTTCCCCACTCCCACGTTCTCCCCCCCTCCAATAGAACCGTCTGCCCCCCCTCAAGATGTTAAGTGTGTCAGCACACGCTCCACGGCCATTTTGGTAAGTTGGCGCCCGCCGCCGCCGGAAACGCACAACGGGGCCCTGGTGAGCTATAGCGTCCGCTACCGACCGCTGGGCTCAGAGGACCCGCAACCCAAGGAGGTGAACGGCATCCCCCCGACCACCACTCAGATCCTGCTGGAGTCACTGGACAAGTGGACGGAGTACCGCATCACGACGGTCGCTCACACAGAGGTGGGACCAGGGCCCGAGAGCTCGCCCGTGGTCGTCCGCACCGACGAGGACGGTAAGCACCACCCTGGCCTGGGGACCCCCCGCAGGCCCCAGCCCATCCATCCTGCCTCGGAGCCTCCTATCTGGAAAGCTGGGCTGGCTGGGGGCCACAAGGTAGAAGCCACTGTCATGAGAGGGAGACAAGAAGCAAGCACTCTGCCCAAGAAACCCGGGGCTCCTAGACTTGGAATTCTCTGTTCTAGAACTCTG
This sequence comes from Micronycteris hirsuta, assembly GCA_004026765.1. Taxonomy (NCBI): domain Eukaryota; kingdom Metazoa; phylum Chordata; class Mammalia; order Chiroptera; family Phyllostomidae; genus Micronycteris; species Micronycteris hirsuta. The sequence goes on from PVJI01001080.1 coordinate 148,753, forward strand.
GGCGCCGTGGGCTCCCTGAGCCTCGTGCCTAGTAAGTCGAGCTGGCAGCCCTATAGCTTGGTCCAATAGTGGAAACCATGCAAACAAAGTGTAAGAAGCCGCAAGTAGCATTTGCAAAAAAATTATGGTCCTAACCCTAACCAGCATCCAGCTTCCTGGGTGTAAACCATCCTCCCTAAAAGCAGGTAGACTGTGGGCTGATAACATTAAACCACCAGCTCTCTGGCAGACGGAGGTGGATTTGTACCATTAGTTTCTGGGGTGTCAATATTCCTGCCCTAGCCAGTCGCGAGATAAAGTTTTAAGATGCAAAGTGATGTGGGCACTCACCTTGGGGAAGCTGAGGGCCTGGGTCGAATTGAAGTGAGCAGCTTTCTCAATAAAACCGAGCCCCTTTGAACCTGGTTTGCTTTTTGAGCCATTAGTCTGGAAGACTCGATTGGCAGCCTCATGTTGTGTCCTCCACATGGGGAGGAAATGAAGCAGCTCTTCGTGGGGGGGCGGGCAGGTGCAGAGGCCTCTGGTCTAGGGGCTGGCCAAGAAAGACTTCCGGTGCAGAGCGGGCAGGCTGCACCCCGAGGGCTGTAGGAGCAGGCAGCTGGCTGCATGGGTTCAGACCCCTGCTGTGCCTCTTTCTAACCCTGTGATCACTGAGTCAGCGCCTGGGCCTCAGTTTTCCTCTCTGCAAATGAGAAAAAGAGCCCCTGTCTGGAAGGCCTGCTGTGAGGATGGTGGCAGCATGCCTAAAGTCCTGTGGCCCTGGGCCGTGGCCGTAGGCTTGGGTGCTGCTCAGTTGCTGCTCAGTTGCCCAGTCTGTGCGTGGGGCACGCCCCGCCCTCAGGGCCCCTCCCTGGGCTGGGGGAGGCGTGGTGGAGGCAGGCTCTCCTGGTTGTGGTGTGCACTTAGAGCAAGCACCCCGTTACCTAGCGGCCACTTGGCAACCTGGCATCGGGCAGCTGCCCGGGGCAGGGCCGGACACCCCAGTAACGGTGCCCCCACCCTCCCCCTCCGCTCCCTGCTCCCCCCCTCGCCAGTGCCCAGCGCGCCTCCGCGGAAGGTGGAGGCGGAGGCGCTCAACGCCACGGCCATCCGCGTGCTGTGGCGCTCACCCGCGCCAGGCCGACAGCACGGCCAGATTCGCGGCTACCAGGTCCACTACGTGCGCATGGAGGGTGCTGAGGCCCGGGGGCCGCCACGCATAAAGGACGTCATGCTGGCTGATGCCCAGGTGGGCGGGGCTTCAGGGCGGGGCCTGGATGGGCGGGGTTCCAGGTGGGCAGGGATGCGCTCCACCCTGTGCCCCCGCCCTCTTGCTGCTTCTCTCTCTCTGGCCACCCTGCTCATCTCCTCCTCTCTCCCTTGCCGCCTCTTCCCACGCTCAGTGGGAGATGGATGACACGGCTGAATATGTAAGTAGTGCCCTCCGGCCGCTGGCGTGCTGTTTTCCGGGCCGTGCCTTGCAGTGCTGTGACATCCCTCAACCCCCGCCCCGCCCCTGCACGCCCTGTGTCAAAGGGTCTCCGCCCCTGGGTCCCGGATGCACATCCCAACATCCCATTACCTCTTAGAGCTCGTAGTCTCAGTCTTCACATCTGGCAAATGGGCACGGCAGCCCCAGGAGGCACCTGCTGGGGACCCTAGAAGGGGCCCTGGACACAAGGCAGAGGCCTGGACCCAGAGGCCATCTGTGTCCTTCTTACCTGGATGGCCCCTAGGCTCCCAGTTACACAAGCCCCCACCCCTGCCCCACTTGTGGTCTTCACTGCCATGCCTGTGCTCAGGCTACTCCCAGAACGCCATCCCTGCAGGGCCGGGCCTCTCCGCCACCCCACTGTGTCCCCTGCTCTTCCCAGGCCAGAGCTGGGTCGCTTTCCAACCCAGCCTGACCCTTTCATCACCTGCCTCAGCCCTCCCTGACCTAGAAATTCTCCATCCAAAGTGTCCACTTCACCCTGGTCCTTGCATAATGAGAGGGGTCAGCGGGTCTAGGGTGGGAGAGGAAGCCTGTGGCGCCGCTGTGTTCATCCTTCCAAGCTCTCCCCAGAGGGCCTCAACCAGAGTTGGGATTGCTGCATGACTTTGGGAAAGTCACTGCCGCTCTGGGCTGTCTCTCTGCCTTCAATGTGGAGGCCAGAGGATCTTCTGAGAGCCCCAGGTCTAATGTTAAAGTGACACTGGCCCTACCCCTCCCGTAGGGAAGTTTCAGCCCGTCCCAGCCACCGAGACCCTGGGAGGGAGGAAGTGCGAGGCTCAGGGGCAGGAGACCCTCTGTTCGTGCATCCCTGTCCCCCCTCGTGCTCCTGACCTGGGGACACCCCTCAGCCCCAGGCATGCTGTGCCTTTTTTGTGATGTGCATGTGTGGGACAACGGGCACAGGTGTGATGGTGCACATGGGTGTGTGGCATTCATTGAACGAGCAGTCATTTACTGAGTACTTGCTATAGACTACAGCCTGTGCAAGGTGCTGTGGAAGTGACAGTGACCAAGACTGAGCCCTGTGCCTGCCCTTCCGGGGGTCGCAGTGCAGTGTGGGAGAGGGACGTTAATGGGAAAGAGACACAAAAATATGTCTAGTTACAGCTCTGGGGGAGGCAGGGTGCGGACAGTGGTACAAACGTCAGCTTTCCAGATGGGTGGGCGGGGCAGCCCTGGTCTGCACGTAGCCTTTGCCAGTGGTGTGAATGCTCCCACCACGCCAGTTTCCAGTTGCTGGCTATAGGTTGTACCACAAGGTACAAGAGACAAGATAACCTTGATATAGCATAGACGGTGGTAAACATAGTAGAATAAATGGGGGGGATACATATATAATGTCTTTGAGTTTTCTTAATTTTATTTTATTCAATTGTAAGTTTATATAATTTACTTTTTAATAATGGCTTTAATAACTGGCTCACAAAATTCCTGAAAATTAACTGTTGGCTCTCACAAGCTGGTACAGGAAATTCCAGCACACCAATGGGCATAGTGGAGGCAGAGGGAATAGCCTGTGCAAAGGTCCTGGGGCAGGACCATGCCTGGAGTGTTGGAGGAACAGTAAGGAGGTCCTTGTAGCTGGAGCAGAATGAGTGAGGGGAAGAGGAGGAGGTGAGAGCAGAGAGAGCACCTGGCGGGTGTTGCAGGGCCTTGTAAGCCACCAGGAAGACTTGGGCTTGGACCCTGAGGGAGGTGGGAGCCCCGGAAGGCTGTGGACAGAGGACCAGCACAGGCGCCCTCTGGTGGCTGCTGCGAGGACAGACTCTGGGGAAGGGGTGGAAGCCAGAATCCTGGAGCAAAGGCAACTGCCCTACTCCATGCAGTCAGGCTGTGTGTGCCCATATCAGCATGAACCTGCCACCTGTCAGGGTCTGTGCATGTGGTCGGGTGCATGTCTTTGCCCAGGGACCAGGCCCCACATCCACCTGTTTGAGCCCATCCCTGGAAGGTGGGTGGACGGGGCTGGTCTCAGCTGGTTGCATCTCTAACCCCACCCCTGCCTGCAGGAGATGATCATCACAAATCTGAAGCCCGAGACCTCCTACTCCATCACTGTAGCCGCCTACACTATGAAAGGCGATGGCGCTCGCAGCAAACCCAAGGTGGTAGCGACCAAGGGAGCAGGTATGAGACCCCCTCCTCCGATGGCTCCTTGGCCCCCACAGTGTCCCCGCAGAGTTATTCCACCCATGCAGGGAGAGGGTGGACTGGGCAGGGGGAACCTCCAGGGCAAAGGGGTGGGCGCTGCTCAGGGGGCATCGCCAGGTCCAACCCCGTCTCATCCTCATCACTCCCCTCCTCAGCTGCTTGGCTCCAGCAGATAGCTAAGGGCCGACTCTAACCCCTCGTCCTCCTGGGTTTGCCCAGCTTCCCGGACGCCCTCTCTGGCCTGGCCGTCTCCTCCCCATGCTTTAGGTCTTTACTTTGTTTCTCCCTCGTCGGTGGAGGCTTCCCCGCCCCCCTCCAGGCCACAATCTTGGTTTGATGCCCCTTCTGGGCACCCCCAGCACCGTCATTCCTCCATTGCTCTGACCACCCTGGGCGGGCCGTCACTTGGGGAGCTGTGCCTGTCTTCCCAGCCGCACCATGAAGCCCCCACCCCACCGGCAGCCCTTCCTCACTTTCTCTTTCTGGCTCTTCCCACCAGGCCCAAGGTTCTGCATTTTTCGCCAGCCACAAAGGCTCAGAGAGGGGAGTGAGGGGAAGAGACAACTGTGCAGACGTAAGGGGTGGGCATTCCAAGCAGAGGGCACAGCCCAGGCAAAGGCTCAGAGAGGGGAGCAGGCTTAGTGTGTCCGAGAAACCACAGAAAGGCTTCTGTCCCACTTCCCACACTCCCTCCTCCCTCTGGGGCCCTCGGCGCCACACCTCTGACCACACAGTCTGACACTCGGGCTCAACAAGCCTCTCTGCACACCGCTGCCAGCCGCCCATGTGCTTCCTGAGCCTGGCCAGGCTGTGTGTCCTGCAGTGCCCAGTGCCCCTGCCACCTCCTCCTGGAGCCTCCAGGACCTCCTCCCTTCTCTGAGGGGCGTGGCGTTACATCCACCTGAGGTCCCGGGAGTGCTGAGGTGGAGAAGCTTGCTTCCACCTTCTTTACCAGACCCCAGAACCTCTCTCGGCACATTTGTTACCACTCAGACTGCAAGAACCATAGGGCACGGGCAGGATTCGGACGCTCTTGTGTCCCGTGGATATTAATCAGGCGCCAGCAATGGGCAAATGAACAAGGCAAGAAATATATGACTTAGTGACTGAAGGAAGAGATAGACGAGGCCTGCCGTGAAATCTGGGGGTGTTTCCCTTTATTGGGTTCTCTAAGTCCCTGGCGCCTCTTTGTTCCTTAAACTCACCCAGCACGGTCCTACCTCAGGGCCTTTGCACTGGCTGTTCCCTCTGCCTGGAATGCTGTCCTTCCCAGATCTCCCTGCGGCTTCCTCCCTCACCTCCTTCAGGTGTCTGTTTCTCAGGGAAGCCTCTCTGAGACCTACATTTAAAGACACCAACCCTACCCCATGCCCCCAGACTGGCCGGCAGTCGCTGACGCTGGCCCTGTGTCCCCACAGTGCTGGGCCGCCCCACCCTGTCGGTGCAGCAGTCCCCTGAGGGCAGCCTGCTGGCACGCTGGGAGCCCCCAGCCAGCACCACCGAGGACCAGGTCCTGGGCTACCGCCTGCAGTTCGGCCGAGAGGACTCATCACCCCTGGCCACGCTAGAGTTCCTGCCCACCGAGGACCACTACACGGCGGCAGGAGTGCACAAGGGGGCCACATATGTGTTCCGGCTGGCGGCCCGGAGCCGAGGCGGCCTGGGCGAGGAGGCGGTGCAGGTCCTGAGCATCCCAGAGGACACGCCCCGTGGCCACCCGCAGATCCTCGAGGCGGCGGGCAACGCCTCTGCTGGCACCGTCCTGCTGCGCTGGCTGCCGCCAGTGCCCGCGGAGCGCAATGGGGCCATTGTCAAGTACACAGTGGCAGTCCGGGAGGCTGGTGCCCCGGGCCCTGCCCGAGAGACCGAGCTGCCAGCAGCGGCTGAGCCAGGCGCTGAGAACATGCTCACGCTGCAGGGCCTCAAGCCCGACACGGCCTATGACCTCCAAGTGCGGGCCCACACACGCCGGGGCCCCGGCCCCTACAGCCCCCCTGTCCGCTACCGGACGTTCCTGCGGGACCAAGGTAGGCGCGGCAACCCCCGCACCAGAGCCGGACTGGGCCTTGTGCCCGCCCCTGCCCCAGCCCCCCCCTCTCCCCCGCCCAGGTAAGTGGTCACTTTTCTGCTTCCTCGTGGATGCTCGAGGCGAGTCTGGACCCTGAGGCTCTGGCGTTGGCAAAGGTGGGACGTGCCTCGGTGGCACCACCATCCCCCACCCCCTCCTCCTCTGCCTTCTCTCTGCAGCCGCGCCGTCTCCCCCGGCAGGGTCTTGGGACAGGGCCAGGCAGGGCCGGGCCAGGGCCAGGGCCAGGCAGGAGGCCGCGGGCACAGTGGACGACAGGGCACGCCTGGGCCGCCCCGCCCCACCCCTTCCCTCCCAGCCCACCCCTGGCACTCACGGGGCCTCTCTCCTCTCTCTCCCGCTCGGCTGCTGCCCACAGTCTCGCCCAAGAACTTTAAGGTGAAGATGATCATGAAGACGTCAGTCCTGCTCAGCTGGGAGTTCCCCGACAACTACAACTCCCCAACACCCTACAAGGTGTGGCCCCTGGGCAGGCCAGTGGGTGGGATCAGGATTTGGGGTATGGCTGGGGTGGGGGCTTGGTCTGGAGTCAAGTTTTGCTGGGGGGTGTCGGGGTTCAAATGGGCTTAGGGCCAAGGAGGGTCGGGCTTCCCTGGGGACTGAGGCTCAGCTGGGCCGGGGCTTCGTTTGCGATTAGGGCTCAGGCAGGACTGCAAGGTACAGCTTGGGCTCAGGTAACCTGGGGCCAGGGCCCAGCCTGGAATTAGGGCTCAAAGTTGGGGCTCAGCAAGGATCGATCCTCTGGGGTTGGGGTTGAGCTTTAGGGTTGGGCTCAGTCAGAGTTGGGGTTCAGTTGGGATTAAGAATCAGTCTGGGGTTGGGGTTCATTGTGGGGTTAGGGCTCAAAGTTGGGACTCAGTGTTGGAGTTCAGCCTGGGGTCAGGGCTCAGCTGGGATTAAGGCTCCATCTGGGGTCAGATCAGCAGGCTCAGGGCTGAGTCTGGGACCCAGTGGGGGTGGGGGTGGGCCCAGAACCGTGCTGAGCCGGCCCGGCCCGGCCCGCAGATCCAGTACAATGGGCTCACTCTGGACGTGGATGGCCGCACCACCAAGAAGCTCATCACGCACCTCAAGCCCAACACCTTCTACAACTTCGTGCTGACCAACCGTGGCAGCAGCCTAGGTGGCCTCCAGCAGACGGTCACGGCCTGGACCGCCTTCAATCTGCTCAACGGCAAGCCCAGTGTGGCCCCCAGGCCCAGCACCGACGGCTTCCTCGTGGTGCACCTGCCCGATGGCCAGAGCCCCGTGCCCGTCCAGTACGCTCGGCACCCCTGGCCCCCGCGATTCCTCACACCCCCATTAGCCAGCGAACGTGTGACAGGCCAGCCCCTTGACCTTTCTGCGCCTCGGTTTCCTCCCCTGTCCATAAAGTGGGGATTGTGCCAGCCCCATCTCATGCCGTTTCCGTGCTTCCCATGGGAATAGTCACTACATGTGGCCTTGTGTCTGCTTCTCCAATGTTTTCTGAACCCCTGGTGCCTGACCTTCTGCTGGTTTCGGGCTCCCAGATGGGTGGGGAGACAGCCGAGCAGACAGCCCCTTGTTGTGGCGGTGAGAGGCAGAGAAGAATTAAGGGCTACGACAATGTGTGGGCACGGCAGCTGGGGTTGTGAAGGGTGTGTAGGAATTCAAGAAGTACAATTGCATGGGATAGGCTTCCCAGCAGAAGGCACAGTGCGATCAATGGCACGGAGGTTGGAACATGGCTGGGACCATGGGGGAAGGGACCCGCTACACGGGCAGAAGGGAAGATTCAGAGAGGGAGGCCCCCACGCACCCCGGGCAGCGTCTGTCTGGCCAGGCCTGTAGACGGTGGCTCTTCGTCTTGTGACAGGAGCTACTTCATTGTGATGGTGCCACTGCGCAAGTCTCGTGGCGGCCAGTTCCTGACCCCGCTGGGCAGCCCAGAGGACATGGACCTAGAGGAGGTGAGGGTTAGGGCCCAACCTGTGAGGGACAGACATGTCCCAGCAGCTGTCATGAACCCATTTGCTCCCAGCTGGGTTCTAAGCAGCCTGCACTTCTGTCCCCACAGCTCATCCAGGACATCTCCCGGCTACAGCGGCGCAGCCTGCGGCATTCACGCCAGCTCGAGGTGCCCCGGCCCTATATTGCAGCCCGCTTCTCCATGTTGCCGTCCACCTTCCAGCCTGGTGACCAGAAGCAGTACGGTGGCTTTGACAACAGAGGCCTGGAGCCGGGCCACCGATATGTTCTCTTTGTGCTTGCTGTGCTACAGAAGAGCGAGCCCGTGAGTCCTGAGTGATGTCTGCCCACACCCAGCCCTGCCCAGGGCCTGGGCAGACGGAAGCTGGGGGAACCACAGGGGGAAGGCGTTGTAGAGGCAGGAACTTGGGAACTGGGGCTCTGACTGGATGCATAGGAGTTCAACAGAAAACAGCACCCCAGAATTTGCATGTGCAAAGGCCTGGGGGTCCAAGAGGAACAGGAGGGATAGCAGGGCGGCTGAAGCAGAGAGGAAATGGGGAGAATGCCCCGCTGGCCAGGGCCAAGCCATGCAGACCGCCCCCAGGGCCCATTTTCCTAGGAGCCGCAGGGCGCCCAGAGTAGGGGAGGGACGCGGCCCCACGTGGCCCCGGAGGGGAGGGCAGACACTGACGGAGCGCCTCCCTGCCCGTGTGCAGACATTCGCGGCCAGCCCGTTCTCAGACCCCTTCCAGCTGGATAACCCGGACCCGCAGCCCATCGTGGACGGTGAGGAGGGGCTCATCTGGGTGATTGGGCCTGTGCTGGCTGTGGTCTTCATCATCTGCATCGTTATCGCCATCTTGCTCTACAAGAAGTGAGTCCCTGGCATTCCCCTGCCTGAGTGGGGGTTTCCCAGAAAGGAGGGTGCTGTGGAAAGGTCTAGGGAAGCGTCATCTCCGAAGATCTTTGGGGAAGCCTTCCATGGTACAGAGAGGGGAACCGAGGCCCAGAGGGTGAGTGTTTGGTCCCGGGCCCCCAGCCTGGGAGGCGGCAGGACCAGGATTCACACCAGGCCAGCCGTGTGACTCCTCCTGAGCCCCACACTCCGCTCAGCAAGAAGATTGGGGGTAGAGGCTGTCTCTGCCCAGTTTCCTGAAGGCGGTGGTTGCAGTGGCCAGGTGGGGCCTGTCCCAGCTTGGAGAGAGAGGGGGGCAGACCCGGCAAAAAGGATCGGCCCTATTTTCTGGATGAGACCAGGCTGAGAGGTTCAGAGAGCCACCCACCATCACAGAACAGGCCCTTTGTGGCCCACACTTCCTCACCTGTCTTCTTTTTCCTCCTTGCCTTGTCTGCGTTTGGGAGCAGCAAACCTGACAGGTAAGAGCTGTCCCCGCCCTGTAGAGCCTGAGGCAGGAGGCTAAGGAGGGAGAACAGGGTGGTGCTGAGTCCCGTGGGGGGGGGCGGGGGGGGGCGGGGGGGAGGCTGCCCCTGGAGATTGCACGCGTGTGTGCGCGTGGCCCTGGGGACCCCAGTCGGGCGTGCATACGGTCCCTTCTCACCAGCTGGGTTACACATTCTTGGTGCCTGGAGTGTGTTCACTCACTGGTTCTTCCTCCTCCCCCTCGAAGCAAACGCAAGGACTCAGAGCCCCGCACCAAATGCCTACTGAACAACGCTGACCTCGCCCCCCACCACCCCAAGGACCCCGTGGAAATGAGACGCATTAACTTCCAGACACCAGGTGTGTGCTTATCCCAGGTGCCAGGGACGACACTGACGGGGAACAGGAAGCTGCCTCCTGGTGACCCTCATCTGCCCCGTCAGCTGTGCTTGGTGCAGTTCAAGGCCTGATTCCCAAATTCCTGCCTGGATCCCGGCTGGGAACTCTCCAGGGTTGGTTTGGCTCGCAACCAAGTGAGACTTGAAAAGTTGGATTTAACTGGTGGTTGCTGTCTCCTGTGAGGATGTAACCCCCCCACCCACTCCTGCTGGCAGGGAGAGCTATGCTTCTGTTCACACCTCCTATCTTCAGGCCGCTCGGCTTTTCCCCACACGCCCCTGGGGTGTGCTCCCAGCGAGGCACAGAAATCGTGCCTCCCACGTGCCTAGTCTCCTCCTCCACGGCCACAGATGCTCGCACTCCGCCTGCCTCTGAACAGCGCCCGGTAGAGGGACAGGCTGCCACTGAAGTCACCTGGTGGGACACTGAGTCAGGGTCTTGTCCTCGATCATCGTCGTGTGCAGTGAACCACACACTCCCCCGTCTCCTCCCTCTTAATGGGCTCATGCCGGCTGCTTCTAACCGAATGAGGAGTTTTTATGTAACCGGTGGCCGCTCTTCTCCCGATGAGCTCATAGCGTGGTTACGCCCTCCCTTCCACCCGCAGTTTGGTCTCCGCGTCCTGTGTCCGAACGGGCTCGTAGTACCCCTCTCTCCAACCAAACGGAGAGTCTCCACACTCGTGTCTCACCGAGGGCTGCCGTGTCCCGGGCTCCCGTGCCGTCCCCCGGGCACCTCCTCTGTGCTGCTGCCGGGCCGCCTCGTGTCGGTTCTGTTTTTACCCAGACGACAGTTTTGAGCGTTTGTGTTTACCTGACGGCCGCAGCCCTTTGTCAGGGGTCCTGAGGGTCTGTCTAACCTGGCACCTGTGACGTGCTCCCTTCTCCTTCCCGTCTTACGTCAGTCCTTCCCAGCCAATTGAGGATTAAGCATGTGTTTCACGATGGCTGCTTCTCTCCCTCAAGTTCAAGGCAGGGTCCCTGTGTCCCTCCCCTGCCCTCAGGTTTCTCCCTCACCATCCTGCACCCTCCTTCACAACCCCCCAGTGACCCCAACTGGGGACCCAAGGCCAGGCTGGCGTGGGGTGGCGCGTTGACAAAGGAGCCTGAAAGTCACGGCCAAGCGCCAGGCGAAGGGAGACACAGCAGCTGCCCCAGGCCTCGGGCGGGGCCGCCACCCTGTGTCCCTCGCCGGGGATGTCGCTCTGCCTCCGCGTCTGCCGCCGGCTGGCGTGCGTGCGCCCGGCAAGGGGCAGGGGAGACGGGCCCGCGTGTTTTCATTCATTTACTGTTTGCTGTTTCTGCAGATTCAGGCCTCCGCAGCCCCCTCAGGGAGCCGGGGCTTCACTTTGAAAGTTAGTTCCTGTGTCTTTCTGTTCTCGGCTCCCTTCCCCCCACCCCTCGTTTGTTTTCATCTTTGGTCCCTCCATCGCGCCACCTCTGTGCCCACCTGTCCTGCTCTGGCTTCTGTGGTGGGCGGGGGGGTCTGGTCCGCTGTGCCCTTAGGGTGCTGGCTGTGACTGCGTGTGGGGGTGGGGACAGGGACGTAGGCGAGACACAGGCATACGTATGTAAGAACAGGAGCCCATCTGTGTGATGGGCCGGGAGAGCCACCAGGCAGATGGACACCAGCCTCAGACCCCATAGAGGTGGGCTCTTGGGGGTCACCCCGGGGGTCCCACTTAGAACAACAGCTGTTTATCAGCTGGCTTGGTGGTGTTGGCGCCACTTAACGCTGTATTCTGCGGTGGTACGCAGCTGCAGTGTACATGCACGCACACATGCGGCACCCGTCTGTCTAGCAGCGGACAGGGGCCTGGCAAACCCAGGTGTCAGGGAGAGAGAGCCAGACCCAGCCACCCCGGGGTGTTCTGCAGATCAGGGCCATCACCATTCCCTGCCCCAGACAGAAAATGGGCTGAGTGTGCCTGCCCCAAGCTGGCGCCCTGACAGACGGGGACACGCCATGTCTCCCCTGCAGTCCCTCAAGTCTCCCTGGCAGAGAACTCTGAGGCCCTGTGATCCCCGCCGGGCATACAGGAGTGTTCATCCCCGACCCCAGGGAATAATGTTTCTTCATTTCTGCTTCTTCATTTCTGTGTCACCTGCCTGCTTCCTGCCACGAGGCACTAGGAGCTTGAAGTCTGTCCTCCAGGGCAGCCCTCCACCAGCTGGGTTGGGGACGGAGCGGGCGGAGGGGGGGACAGCGTGAGCAGGATGTCGGGCTTGGCCAGGAGCTGAGCCTCTGATGCCCCACTTTCAGACCCACAGGCCTGGGGTCCCCGCCCCCACCACGCCCTCTAACCGCAGCTCACCCATCGCAGACTCACACTGTAGAGCACCCCCACCCCTCCCCGGCCTCCGGGCTGGCCCCCCGTGACCAGCCTGCACCGGCGGGGTCTGCTCTCCCCACAGGCATGCTTAGCCACCCGCCCATCCCCATCTCGGACATGGCGGAGCACACAGAACGCCTCAAGGCTAACGACAGCCTCAAGCTCTCCCAGGAGTACGAGGTGAGCTGGGCCCTGCCTCCCGTCCTTCTGGGCCCTCTGACGCCCACCCTGACACGCCCCACGACACCCCCACCTCCCTTTTCCCTGCAGTCCATTGACCCGGGCCAGCAGTTCACGTGGGAGCATTCCAACCTGGAAGTGAACAAGCCCAAGAACCGCTACGCCAACGTCATCGCCTACGACCACTCCCGCGTCATCCTCCAGCCCATCGAAGGTAGCGTGCGGGGCCCCGGGCTCCATCCTGCCCTGCCCACTTCCCCGGCAGCCCACAGGCCCCACGCCTCCTCACGGCCACGGGGCAGGGCCGGCGTGGGCAAGCTAGGGGACAGGTGGGAAACTGAGGCCTCATGCAGTCCTTGTCCAGCACCAGGCAGAGGCCCTGGGAATTTTTAGACATGTATTTAACTGCTGGCTACTGTGCATGACATGTTTCCATCTGTCTTCTACTTCACTGGTTCTCGGGGCAGTTCTGCCACCCAGGGACGTTTGCCAGTGTCTGGGACATTTTTGTGGCCCCAAGTTGGAGGAGGGGGTTGCTAGTGACATCTAGAGCATAGAGGTCAGGGCGGCCGCTCAGCGCCTGCAGCGCACACATGGCCACAGTGGTGGTGCTGAGGTGGAGGTGTCTGAAGTCCACGCCCCACGATCTCCTTGGGGACCGATGGGTGCACTCCAGGAGGGCTTCCGGGTGGGCCGCATGGAGGCAGCCCTGGGCACCCCCACTGAGCTCTGGCTTCTCGCCCTGGTGTAGGCATCGTGGGCAGTGATTACATCAACGCCAACTACGTGGACGGCTACCGGCGGCAGAACGCGTACATCGCCACGCAGGGGCCGCTGCCTGAGACCTTCGGCGACTTCTGGCGCATGGTGTGGGAGCAGCGCTCGGCCACCATCGTCATGATGACGCGGCTGGAGGAGAAGTCACGGGTGAGGCCTGGGGCCCACCTCTGCTCCCGAGCCCCTGCCCGGCCCGCCCGCACTCACCTCCACCCTCTTGCTCCGCACAGGTCAAGTGTGACCAGTACTGGCCCCACAGGGGCGCGGAGACCTACGGCTTCATCCAGGTGACGCTGCTGGACACCATCGAGCTGGCCACGTTCTGCGTGCGGACGTTCTCCCTGCACAAGGTAGGGCCTAGGCTGGGCCAGAGGCTGGGGGCGGTGCGGGGCCTGAGGAGGGAGCCGGGGCCTCCCCGCTGCCCTGGAAGCTCCCCTGGAAGCTCCCCATCAGACACAGATGACTAAGTGCATCGACCCCGGCTGACCACGTTCGCATGAAGCCCACTTCATGATGGGGACACTGAGGCTCAGGGCGGGCCACGTCTCGTCTGCGGCCACAGCAGTGGGACAAAACCAGCAGAGCCCAACTTAGCAATGAACCTGTTGCCCTCTCGCCGTCAGTCACAACCCAGGTGTCACCTGTCGTCTGGTCCCCCGCCTGGGTGCTGGCAGGGTCCGAGCTCTGCCCTTAAGGGGCCTTCGGTGCCGGATGGAGCACAGAGCTGGAGAGACCCTGCTGGCCTTGGGCAGAGGCGTCCTCAGGCATCTAACTGAAGGGCTGCCCATCCTAGGGTCCATCCACCTTCCACCTCAGTGGTCCGCGGCTGCGGCCGTGCGCAACCCAGGGGGCATTTTTCATTGTCGCGATGGGGAGGGGCAGTGCTGCCAGCGGCAGGACGCGGCCCGGACTCCAGTCAGCCTCGGCCTCGAGCCCACGCCGGCCCAGTGCCCGAACACCGGGTTGATGCGGGATGGGGGGGGGGGGTAGTGCAGCTCGTGGTTCATTCACACGTACCAAGCACATGCTGTGTGTCCGGCTGTGACCTGGGCACCGGGATGCAGCGGGGAGCAGACAGACAAAGTGCTCTGGCCTTGTGTGTAGTGGACAAGACACAGGCAAAAAACGTGAAAACAGCAAATCTTTTCCAATTAAATTGATTAGGGTGGCATCGGTCGATAATAACATCATGTAAGTTTCAGGTGTACGTCTGTATGACTTGATCTCACTGTGTTCCATCGTGCGCGCCCCCCGAAGCCTAGTCCCCCTCCGTCCCGTCTTCTCCAGGCTGAGCGGCGTTCCATGGCGCGCGTGCCCCGCCCTCTCGACCAGCCGTCCTGCAGAGGACGCAGGCTGGGGCCCCCTCTGGGCCACAGTGAATAAGTAGCATGGTGGTGAACACAGGGTCCATGTGTCTCTAAGTGTGAAGTTTTTCGGGGAGACAGACACCCAGAGGAGGGCTGGCTGGGCCATGTCCCAGCTCATTGTTAATTGTTTGAGGAGCCTGCACACTGCTTTCCGAGGTGGCTGCTCCGGGGCCCCTTCCCCACAACCGCTGCAGCACCTGCGACTTCTGTCTGGTTGGTGGCAGCCGTCCCAACAGGTATGAGTGGCACCTTGTGGTTTTGGTTTGCGGTTCCCTTGTAGCTGGTGAAACTGAGCAGCTTTCCACGTAGCCATTGGCCATCCGAACTGTTCGGGTCCTCTGCCCATATTTCAATCAGATGTTCTGCTGTTGATGAGTTGCACGCGTTCTTTATGTGTTTTGGGTAACGGCCCTTTATTGGAGTTACCACTTGCAAATGTCTTCTCCCCTTTGGTAGGGTACCTTTTTTGTTTTGTTGATGGTTTCTTTTGCTGTGTGGAGGCTTTTTAGGTTGATACAGTCACATTTATTTTTTCTTTTACTTCCCATGCTTTTGGGGAGAGAGGTGAAGTTCACAAAAACTCTGAGACCAGGGTCCAAAACTCATAAGAAATCTTACATGCAGGACTAAAATAAAGCCGAGGAGAAGAATAGAATGTGTACAGGGGGACTGGAGGAGGTGCGGAAGGGGCCAGGAGGAGATACAGGGAAAGGCATTCCAGGCAGCGGGCACAGCACGTGCAAAGGCCCCAGGGCAGGGCTGTGCCTGGCCCGTTGGAGGGGCAGGGAGAAGGCCCACGTGGCTGGGGCTGAGTGAGCACTGGGGAGGGAGGGAGCAGCTGAGGGCAGGGAGGAGCTGGCAGGTTGTGCAGGGCTCGTGGGCCACGGGGAGGTCTTGAGCTTTTACACTAGAGAAAGGTGGGAGCCCTGGAGGGCTGTAGGCATGTCGGCACAGGAGGTATGGGACCTGGCACTTGCTCACCGGTGCTCTTTGGCTGCTGTGGGGGGAATAGCCTGGGCAGGGCACCAGCGGACCTGGGGACCAGAGCAGAAGTGATGCTCACGCAGTCCCGAGATGACAATGGCACGGACCACGGGGACCCCCGTGAGGAGGGTGAGGAGTGGGCAGGTCTGAGGTAGACTTTGGGGTTTTTTTTATTTGTTTTGGGTTTGTTTGTTTTTAATTGAGTGTAGAGAGCAAGATGAAGGGTGAGAGAGACATCGATTTGTTGTTCCACTTATTTATGCATTTACTGGTTGATTCTTGTAACACGTCCCCTGACTGGGAATCGAACCCTGCAACCCTGGTGTATCGAGACGACGTTCTAACCAGCTGAGCTACCTGGCCAGGGCTGGGATGGACTTTGAAGGCAGTCCATAGTGTTGGCCGGTGTGTTGGATGTGTGGGAGCCGAGTCGAGGGTGACTTGTAAGTTCTGTTAAGAGCACCTGGAAGGAAGGAATGACCGTCAGCTGAGGTGGAGGCAGCAGGGTGGGGAGGGAAGCTGGGGCACAGCGCCGGCCGCATTGTGAGATAGACGAGACACCTTCGTGTGGAGACTCCTCTGCGTCCAGGGGGCAGGTGGACGCCCGCATCAGACGCTTGGGTGCGGTGGTCTGGGGGGGTGCGTCGGGCGTCCCCGGCATGGCTGCGGTGCCAGGCGGTCCCCCTGTGGTTCCCAGAACGGCTCCAGCGAGAAGCGCGAGGTGCGCCAGTTCCAGTTCACAGCGTGGCCGGACCACGGGGTGCCCGAGTACCCGACCCCGTTCCTGGCTTTCCTGCGCAGAGTCAAGACCTGCAACCCCCCCGACGCCGGCCCCGTCGTGGTCCACTGCAGGTATGCGGCCGTCCTCTGCGCTCGGCTCCCACCCGCGCCTTGCTCTCCGCGTCCCACTCCCGAGGGGCGCCTGATCACCGCACTGTCCCCTCAGCGCTGGCGTGGGCCGCACTGGCTGCTTCATCGTCATCGACGCTATGCTGGAGCGGATCAAACCGGAGAAGACGGTGGACGTGTACGGCCACGTAACGCTCATGCGGTCCCAGCGCAACTACATGGTGCAGACGGAGGACCAGTACAGCTTCATCCACGAGGCGCTGCTGGAGGCCGTGGGCTGCGGCAACACCGAGGTGCCCGCCCGCAGCCTCTATGCCTACATCCAGAAGCTGGCCCAGGTGGAGCCCGGCGAGCACGTCACGGGCATGGAGCTCGAGTTCAAGGTGGGAAAGGGTGTGGGGGCTGCTGTGGGGGCGTGGGTGGGGGCCGCCCCTGACGCCGGGACCAGGAGTCGGGGGTGGCCTCCGTTCCCCTGCCCGCTGTCCCGCTGTTTGCGCTCCGGTTGGAGGCTGTTCGGATGGCAGCCCCTGCTCCTCGTCCCCACAGCGGCTGGCCAACTCCAAAGCCCACACATCCCGCTTCATCAGCGCCAATCTGCCTTGTAACAAGTTCAAGAACCGCCTGGTCAACATCATGCCGTACGAGAGCACGCGGGTCTGCCTGCAGCCCATCCGGGGCGTGGAGGGCTCCGACTACATCAACGCCAGCTCCATCGACGGCTACAGGTGCCTCCCCTGGCGAGACAGGCCCCGGAGGGTCCCAGCCTTGTCTCCAGGCGGCCTCCGTTCTTGCTCGGGAGACAAAGCCGCACAGCCCCGCCAGCCCCCTGCAGGCGCCGTGGAGACGGGGGAGCCTCCCGTGGGGGTTTCGACGGCTGCCTTGCACGGCGGGGCTCCGCTTTCCTGGCATACCCATGGTTGTACGTCAGAGTAGCTCTGCCCCTGGGGAAGCTTGGCGCTGTCTGGGGGTGTTTCTGGTTGTTGTGATTTGAGTGTGTCGGGCAGTGGCCACTCCTGGACCTGGACCTGGTGGGTGGAGGCCAGGGATGTTGCCCAGAACAGAGCAGCATCGCAAAAGACAACTCAGCCGTGGGTGCCGATGTTGAGAAACCACGGCCCGGGAGGCGTCCAGGCAGAGGCGCCGCCTGCGCCAACCACTGAAAGTCATTCACTGGCACTTGGAGGGGGGAGTCGAGGACAGTTGCAGGAGCTGGAGCGCAGCCTGGGGCCGACGGCTTCCTGGCAGCTAAATGGGGCCGCCGGGAGGGCCCAGTGAGACAGGGAGGGAGGCAGTCCCCCGGTGAGCCCTCCCCACACAGGTGTGTGGCAGGTGTGGCTGCCGCGGCTGCACCTGACCCTCCAGGCAGCACAGAGCCAGCTCCGGGCCTGGGCCCGGGCCTCCCCTGACCCCTGGATCCCCCACCCCCGCCGCAGGCAGCAGAAGGCCTACATCGCCACGCAGGGGCCGCTGGCAGAGACCACAGAGGACTTCTGGCGCATGCTGTGGGAGAACAACTCCACCATCGTGGTGATGCTGACCAAGCTGCGGGAGATGGGCCGGGTATGCGGGGCCCGCGGGGGCAGGGCAGGGCAGGGGGCCTCGGGCAGGGCTGACCACAGACTCTGTCCCCTTGACAGGAAAAATGCCACCAGTACTGGCCAGCTGAGCGATCCGCCCGCTACCAGTACTTTGTGGTGGATCCAATGGCGGAATATAACATGCCACAGTACATCCTGAGGGAATTCAAGGTCACAGACGCCCGGGTGAGTGTGGGGACAGATTGGCAGCGGGGCTGGAACCCTGGTAACTGGAAGACAGCTTCGCTAGCTGGGGGCAGAAGCAAAGGCGCAGGGGCAGGAATAAGCACGGGGGGTTGGGAGGAAAAAGAGTGAGTTGACCAGTCACTCCTACCACCAAGTGGGTGAAGAGAGGACCGTGTCCCTGTGCTGACCCATGGCGGCCCCGTTGGAGCATGTGTGAGCCACTCACTGGGGCGCGTGGCCCAGGGGCTCCCATACAAGGAAGTGAGCGGAGTGGCCCTGGAAGCCGCAGCCTACGGAGGGTAGTGTGAGCGGGCTGGAGGGGAAGTTTGGTGGGTTGGCAGTGCTGGGTGGTGGGGGCTGGAGCCGGGGAGCGGAGAAAGGTGCCGAGCAGTGGGGGTCGGGTGGTGGGACTGGCACCGCGGGCAGGGAGGGAGGAGGGCAGCGCAGGTGGTGTCGGCGATGCGGACGTGGTGGCGGGCGGGGGCGGAGTAGCTGTTAGGTGGCGACCGATGAGACTGACACCGGAAGGTGGCCCTGTTGGGTGACAGAGGATCCAAGCTGGCGGGAGAAGGGGGGCAGAGAAGGCTGTTGAGGTGTTGCCAGGGCTGGGAAAATGAATGTCATCACAGGCCGAGTCGGGGGTGTGAGATGCCGCCCTTGGATTGCTGCGGCGTGGGGCCGAGGGTCGGCGGAAGACGGTGCCGTCGGCCGGTGCAGGGAGGTGTGAGCACACACGGGGGGAGGACGGTGGGGTGGCGGGCTGGGGAGGGCCGGGCCTGCGGGCCAGTGAGGGTGGTGGTTGTCAGCGACGGCGGAGGAAGGGGAGATTGGAGAGGAGGCAGTGGGGGAGAAGAAAGTCGATGGAAAATGACTTGGAAAGGTGGAGAGCGAGGGGCGTGCGGTGGAGTCGGCAGCGCTGTGGCTGGGGCAAGACAGGAGGACGGGGCTGAGAGGCAGGTGTGCGGTCAGGGCAGGCGGCACCGCCGGGGGACGCTGCATTGCCGCAGAGGAGGTGCCTGGAGAGGGCGGCTGCAGGAGGAAGGAGACGGCGGGCGAGTTCTCCTGGGGCGAAGGGCGATGCGTGACGAGCGGTGGGTCGCGGGGCCGGTGCCGCTGGGTCGGGAAGAACGGGAGGTGGCAGAGAGTCTGATGCGGTGGCGCAGCTTGGCCGGGGGAAGACAGGGCGGGTGAGGAGGGTGGCCAACGGCCAGGCTGCAGACGGCCAGTGGCCGGCGATGTCGCTGGGCGGTCGCAGATGATGCGCTGCCGGGGAGGGTGGTGAGACCGGTGGTGCGCGCGGGTGAGGGGCTGGTGGGGGCTGCGTTCCAACCCCCCAGCAGATGCCTGGAGTGGCGGATAGCACTGAGCCCTGCACATCCTGGGTTTTCCTGTGCGCGCTGCCTGTAAGGACGGCTGTGACGGTGTACTGCAGTGGCAGTCACACGACTGGTTGGGGACCGCTGTGAAGGAAAACCAGGGTCACTGGACCGCGAGCACTGTGATGCCGCCCCCACGGTGGCTGCTGGTGACCGACGGGGGCGGGGGGTGTCTACGGCGTGGACACACGGGCCAGAGGGCTGACGTGTGTGCTAGGCGGGACGGAGCAGGGTGGCGTGGGATTTCATCGTGTTATTCAGAACGTCACACCACGGTTTAAAATTTATTAAATGGAAAATTCCAGAAATAAACAGTTCCTATTTCAGACCATGGTTGACTGCAGGAACTGAAACCATGGCAAGGGAAGCCGCGGATAAGTGGGGGGTGGCCGTGATCAGCGGTGGGCGATGGGAGGCAAGGGGCTGGGCGGCACCAGTAGGAAATGACGTGCGGGGGGTGGGGGGGTGGACAGTGAAGGGGAGGACACGGTGTGGGTGTGCTGGTAGGTGGGCGAAGGTGATGAGTTAGAGCGGTGGTGGCGGGCGGCAGCCCTGTGGGACGGAGTGGGGCACGTGGCACCGTCGGGCGGTGAAGGAGAAAGGACGATGGGTGGGTGGTGCTCTGGAGCAGCAGGGTGCAGGCTGCCTGAGGGCATGGAGGTGGGAGGGGACGGTGCAGGGCGGAGGGTGGCAGAGAACGGGGTGTCGGGTGTGGCCTGGTGGTTGTGGTGGATGGGATTGCAGATGTGGAGACCCCTGGGCGGTGGGGGGTGGACAGTGCTATCGGATGGTGACAGCAGAACACGGAGGAGGGGGTGTTGGCAGTGAGGCTGGAGGCTGGGATTGCACGCTGGCGGGAACGGAACCCAGCCGTGGCCACCCCTGACCTCGTGAGCAAGGCTGGGCTCTTCTTTCCAGGACGGCCAGTCCCGGACTGTTCGGCAGTTCCAGTTCACGGACTGGCCGGAACAGGGCGTGCCAAAATCGGGGGAGGGCTTCATCGACTTCATCGGCCAAGTGCACAAGACCAAGGAACAGTTCGGCCAGGACGGCCCCATCTCCGTCCACTGCAGGTGAGCTACTCCCCAAGCCCCAGGCCGTTTCCTGGCTGGGGAAACTGAGGCCTGAGGAGGATAACCATCAGCCTCAGGCATTCCAGTCCGGGATATTTTCATGCCTGGGGAGTGGGGGCTCCAGGCGCCCTGCGCCTGAGCTGCCGCCTCCTTCCCGCAGTGCCGGCGTGGGCAGGACCGGCGTCTTCATCACGCTCAGCATCGTGCTGGAGAGGATGCGGTACGAAGGTGTGGTGGACATCTTCCAGACGGTGAAGATGCTGCGGACCCAGAGGCCAGCCATGGTGCAGACGGAGGTGAGGAGGGGATGGGGAGAGGCAGCCTGGCCTCAGCTCTGTCGCCGGAGGCTCGGTGTCCCCTCTGTGACGTGAGCCGGTTGTGAGCAGTGGTCATCAGTGCCTCCTGCTCTGGGCTGGAAGGGGTGAGTCAGCTCTTTGACAAAGAGGAGATTAAGTCCAGAGCCGAGAAGTGTCCCTTGGACCAGACGGAGAGGGGTCCATTCTAGTCCTAAAGTCACAGCAAGTTCATGGCTCAGCCAAGGCCCTAATATAGGCCACAGCTTCTGAAGTCCCACTGCTGCCCAAGCAGGGAAGTGAGGCCCAGCGCGGGGCAGGTCGTCCCGCCGTCGCATTCATGTCGGGCATTTGAACAGGGTCCTCCCTCTGCTGTCTCTGGAGAAACAAAGCTGGTATCACAGACTCCTGGCCTGGAGGGGTGTGTAGAGGGGACCACTGAGCAGCCACATCTTTGTGTACGACCTGTAGGTAGAGAGAGGCAAGGGTACTTGGGGTGGAGAGTCCGCCCGTGTGACAGACACGCCACGGGCTGCGGAGCCTGGTGCTCCTGGGGGTGGTAGGGAGCCCTGGGAGGCGTCAGAGTGGAGACACCGACAGCCCCGTTCCTCACCCTTCCCGCAGGACGAGTACCAGTTCTGCTACCAGGCAGCTCTGGAATACCTGGGAAGCTTTGACCACTATGCAACCTAAAGCCATGGTCGCCCCGGCCCAACTCCACCGGCTCCGGATGCCTCTCTCTGCCCGGGCTGGAGGGCCCCTGGAGGCCTGGACCCCGGCGGCGGCGGCCGAGGAGTTCTGCACAATCTCTGGGAATGACGCGGCCCCCGGCAACCTCCCCAGCACCAGCCGCCGCCTCGAAATACTTGCCACATTCCTCGTTCCCTTCCAATTCCAAAACGAGCAGTTCCGGGGTGGGGGGTGGGGGGTGGAGAGCAAATGGGGGTTTCCCCAGAACCAGAGGAGGGCGGGGCTGCGGCCCCCCGCCCCCCAGGGAGTTTCCCAGCCCTGCACCAGCACCAGGCTGGAGGGGGCCAGAATTCAGCTTTTCATTTTTTCAGACTCCGTGTAACTGTATCCAGTGACATTTCCTTTTTTTTTTAAATAGCGTATTTTTTTCCAATTTTTTTAAAAGAAGAAACAAAAAAGTGACTTACCAGTCGACGAACTTAAAAAGAAAAATGTTGCTTATTCCTGCTCTCTTCACAGTCTATTTTTTCACTGTAGAGCGTCCTTGTGTGGCGGCCGCGGCCGCGCGGCAGCTGTCCTGTGGCTCGCTTTTTCCTCCTGCCATCGGAAGCCGTGCCTCACTCAAGAATAGGATGTCCTTTTGCTCCTAGTTTCTTTTTTTCTTTTGTTTTTTTTTTAACTTGTTTCTTTTTTTTTTTAATGATTAAATTCTCAGACATATCAAGGGCGGTTCTGAGGGTGGGGCGGTGGAGGGCGGGCCTGAGCCCCGCCACTCGCCCTGAGGAGGGAGAGGGGGCAGAACAGGAGCCGCCGCCTCTTCAGGGAAGAGAGGCGGGGTGCCCCGTCAGGGAGCCTTTCCCCTGGGACTATGGGGCAACCCCCACCCCCGAGCAAGTGAGTTTTTCTCTTTGTACGAGAGCAGATCTGCCGTTGCTCTGACACTGTTTATTCAAACGGAAGCAGCTGGGTGGATTTCCCACCTCCGTGTATGTAGATACGTCAACTTTGTATTAAAGGAAGATGGTCTGAACCCGGCCGTCGGTGCCATCTTTGCCGTGCCCCGGCCGTCCCGTCCTGTCCGGGGCCAGCAGGGGCCTGGAAAGCTGTCTTCTCGTTCTGTCGGGTGACCGTCTGGTGAGGAGGGGGCCCAGAGAGGTGGTGCTGTTGGTCCAAGAGCACTCGGTGTCTAACGGGCCCTGCTGGGATTTGAACCCAAGTTCTGGTCTTACAAGGGGCTGCCTCGTTGACCGTAGTTACTATTGTTGATTATACTGGGACCACCACTGAGCACCTGCCAGAAGCCAGCTGAGATGGACATCATCAGCCCAATTTACAGATGAGGAAACAGGCTCAGAGAGGGGCCGGAACTAACCCAAAGTCACACACACTCTGGAATGGAGCTGGGGCTCGCACCCTGGCCAGTCTCAGCCACAGCCATGCTGCCCTCTGGGGAAGGGCCAGTGATGGAGCTGAGTTTACTCCACGAAGCATTGGCTTAGGAGTGCTGCTCCCCCCCAAGGGGTGGACTCCTGCTCAAACCGAGTCGGACCCCGGCGGGTGGAGGGCGAGGCATTTCCTGTGTCTACCCAAAGGAGCCAGAGACGGGATGGGACGGGACAGGACGGGACGGGACGAGACGAGACGGGACGAAAGAGCCCCCACCCCACAATCACACAGAGACTCCAGGGGTGAGAAGGATGGTCTCAGTGAGGACAGGGGCCCATCCCAGGAGAGGGTGGGGGCGCCCCTTTCAGAAACCATCAGATCCAGTAGTCGAAAATGCATATATAGAGAAGCCGAGACTAATACCATTAATAACTTAAATAAATTAATCAAACCCTATATTCACCAAAGTCTCAAACATACACAGACCATTTGTGTAAAAAAATCAGCATTTAGAAAATCCAGCAGTAGACATCTTTACAAATTCCAAGAAACAAATCTTAGATAAAATAACCCAATCTTGGCACCAAGGAGAAGATTCTGTGATAAAGTCTGCCACCCCAAAAAGGCCTAAAGTGGAAAATTTTAGAACACATTTCTAGATAAGGCATGGGTTTAAAGGAGAAATATGAAGAAGCGTATCATGTATCAAAACCTGTGTATCACAGCTGAAGATGTGTCAGAGGAAGACATGGAACCTTGAACACAGCAATCGGAAACAAATTCAGAAATTTAGTGAACTTAAGACAAATGAACCGCCCCGGCTGGTGTGGCCCAGTGGTTGAGCACTGGCCTGTGAATCAAAGGGTTGCTGGTTCGATTCCCAGTCAGGGCACATGCCTGGGTTGCAGGCCAGGTCCCCAGTGGGGGTGTGCAAGAGGCAAACATGCATTGATGTTTCTCTCCCTCTCTTTTTCCCTGCCCCTCTCTAAAAAATAAAATCTTTAAAAAAAGAAAAAAGACAAATGAACCAAACTTCCAATTCAAATAACTAGAAAGTAATAGAATAAATCCTAATTAAAAAAAATAAAGATGGAAGTGAAAACTAACAACATTTTTGAGATTCTTTTGTATGAACAAAATTGAAAGCATTTTAACTCCTGACTTCTGAATTCAGTAAGGAAGGGAAAGGGATCCTCTCCCTGACAGACTGTGAGTTAAAATGGACAGAAAGTCAGCCTCTAAGAGGTGGTCCTACCTTTTGGCGTCCCTGGGCCACATATTAAATACACAAACACTAACAAAAGTGAAAAAATAATGTTTTAAGTAAATTTACGAGTTTGTGTTGAGCCGCATTATCGCCACCCTGGGCCACGTGTGGCCTGCGGGCTGTGTGCTGGACTCCCCTGCCGGAACCACCCTGAGCGGGGTCCATGCTGAATCACCGAAGGTGCCTACCCCACCCAGAGAACACCTGCTCAGTCCTCAGAGCCCCCTGGGCTCCTAAGCCCATGAGGCTGAAGTGTCCAACCAGGACATACCTTGCCCTCCTTACTGGAAACTGGGTGAAGAGGATCTTTGGGTAAAGTTAACATGTGCGACCCTCAGTTTTGTGGCTCAGCCTGTGAGATGCTCCTGGCTTGGTTGGGAGTGGGCGGTAGCAGGCAGGGATTTACCTGAGGGCTTCTTGGAAGAGGAGGGCCCTAAGGAATTGTCTTAGCCTACAGCCATGGCCATCAAGACACTCTCTCCAGGGGCTTTGGCCTGCCGCAGGACACCACGACCACCACGGTTTAGTGAGCACTTGGGTGTGCTTGCCTCACGCCATCTGTCCTTCTGAGAATGGACAGATGAGGAAACAGACTCCGAGAAGTCAAGTCTCCCACCCAAGGTGACGCAGGTGGTAAGTTGTGGCGCTGGACGTGGGCCCAGACCTACCTGCTTCCCACGGCCACAGTGAGACAGTGCAAGGTGTCTGGGGGCTCTGCCTGCCCGTGGTCAGGTCAGCCACACCACAACCCCAGGCTGGGAGGGACAGCGCCGAGGGCAGAGTGCCCCCATCACTGTGGTTCTATTCCATGCAGATGCCCTAAACCCACACTTCGTCTCTAACGGCATCACTCACGTGTGTTTAGAGCAAACACCCATGAGGAGGAATAGAGAGAAACACCGCGGGGCTGGAGGCAGGACCTACCTCAGGAACAGAAGGAGTACGTCGTCAAG
Organism: Micronycteris hirsuta; assembly: GCA_004026765.1. Lineage (NCBI taxonomy): Eukaryota > Metazoa > Chordata > Mammalia > Chiroptera > Phyllostomidae > Micronycteris > Micronycteris hirsuta. The sequence continues at coordinate 173,466 of PVJI01001080.1, forward strand.
ATAAGGACCTTGAGGAGATGAATAGTGCAAATTTGACTAACTAGATACGCACAGGACTTTGTCCCCAGCAAATAGAGAACGCACATTCCGAACAGAGCTAGCTGTCACGGGAACAGCGGCCATGTTAGGTCATACAGGAAAGCTCAACAGTCAGACTTGCCAGCCACAGCGCAGTAACATCATATAAGCCAATGACGTCCCGCTCCTGGAGTCCACGTGATCGGAGGTGTTACATAATGAATGAGAGGTAAGTCATGTGAAGGTATAAAGTACTTGGAACTGAATGATGAGACCGCCACAGGAAAAACCAGCGGGACGCAACTGAAGATGTGCTCAGGGGTCAATTTAAGGTAAAGTGCATGTGTGGGGGGAGGAAGATCATGGAATATAAATGAAACAAACAGCCAAAGAAGTACTTAGAGGCAAATACGTAGCCTTATATGACTGAAACTTAATAACTGAAACTAAAACTAGTTAAAGCTTTCAACTAAGCATCTATTGCAAAAAGAACGAATACAAGGTAAGTCAAGGGAAAACAGCAAGACGATCAGAAATTAATAAATGGAAAATGATGGCAGCGCCAGGAAAATAACATTATTGGGAACTGGATCTTTGGCCCTGGCAGGGCAGCTCGTATGGTTGGAGCATCGTCCTGTACGCCAAAAGGTTGTGGGTTCAATCCCCAGTCAGGGCGCAAACCTGGTTGTGGTCTTGACGTTTTTCTCTCTCCCCTCCTCTCTCTGAAATCAGTGAACATATCCTTGGATAAGAATTTTTTTTTAAAGCTGGATCTTCGGAAACACCCATAACAGAGGCAGACCTTTGGCAGGAAGACAGAAGCACGAACAACATTAGGGATGATGGGAACCAACTACCCTTACGGAGGAGCGGTGTTAAGAGTGTGTGCAAGTTCATACCACTAAATCTGTAACAATAAAATGGGGAGAAGTCTAAGAATAAAATCAAGTCCTTAAAAAGTGACTTAACCTTAGAAGTTATTGAAATGGTGGTCAAAGATCTATCCCCTGTACGAAACACCTTCCCAGATGGTATTTCAGGCGAGTTTTGCCAAGTCTTCAAGGAAGAGGTGATTTGCATCTTTTATAAACTATGTCAGCTTACAGGGGAAGCACAGATGCTACCCAGACTGTGCAAGGACAGACTGAGGCGGGCCTTGCACATCTGCTTCGTGTCTAGATGCAAAAGGCTAAGAAAATACCAGCAGTGCAAATCTGGCATCTCATTAAAACGATAAAATAACACAATGGGGAAGGAGTTGGGCAATGCAAGAATGTTAGAAAATCTACTCAAATTGGAGAATAAATTGCTACTTTGGAGAGCAAGTTGAGAGCATCTAATAGGTTGAAGACGTACGCAAGTTTTGGGGATTTTTTGAGAGGGGAAGGAAGGGAGAGAAACATGGATGCAAGAGAGAAACATCTGCCGGTTGCCTTGTGCACACACCCAGACAGGCCCAAGCCTTCAACCCAGGCATGTGCCCTGACCGGGAATCAAACCCGTGACCTTTCAGTTTGTGTGACAACACCCAACCAACTGAGCCACACAGGCTGGCGCAAAGATAGACCTCACTTTTTGACTCAGTTCCAGTCAGAGATACAACTTGGACTCTTGCAGATGTGCCCAAGGAGATGTACGTACCTATCCAGAGAGGGAGTATTTGTGGCCGGGGCGGGGTGGGGAGAAAGAGAATGAAAGAGAAAGCACCAAGTAGAATACATTTTTATTATAAGAAAATTTAATTGGAACCAATTTTTTATTTTATAAAAAAATGGAAATAACTTAAATATCCACCAGCAGGAAAATGTATGAAGAGTTCTGTAAGACCATACAGTGGAATACTATACAGCAGTGAACATGGAGCAGTTAGAACTCTGCCCCACAGCATGAGTGAATCTCAAAAACACTGACCAAGCCAGGTGGCAACAAGAAGAAAAGGTCGTGTACTTTCGTTATAGAATATTTGAAACACATAAAGCAAATATATAGTAGTTAGGAATAAACAGATAAGGAGCAAACATGAAATCTCGTCTGTACAGCAGCATTACCAGAAGCAATCTACAGACTCAAAGCAAACCCTGTCAAAGTCACAGCCACGTTTTTTTCAAAAATGGCCAAGCTGATCCTCAAGTTCAGATGACATTGCAAGGGACCCAGAATAGATGGCACAGTCTTGAAATTGAACAGTAACTTTGGAGGACTCACACTTCTCAATTTCAAAACTAGTGGTAATCAAAACACAGTGGGACTTCCGGTCAAGTTGGCAGCGTAGGCAGACATGGCTCGCCTCCTCCCACAGCCACATCAAAATTACAACTAAAATATAGAGCAGCCATCACTCAGAACTGTCAGAAATCGAGTCGAGCCCGGCTGGTGTAGCTCAGTGGATTGAGCACGGGCTGGGAACTAAAAGGCCCCGGTTCGATTCCCAGTCAGGGCACATGCCTGGGTTGCCGGCCAGGTCCCCAGTGAGGGCCATGTGAGAAGCAACCATACATTGCTCTTTCTCCCTCCCTTCTCCTCTCTCTTAAAAAAAAAAAAAAAAATCTTAATAAAAAAAAAAAGAATTCTTAAAAAAAAACTAGTTGAATGGAAGTGTGACAACTATGGAACTAAAGAAACCACATCCATCCACACTGGCAGGAGTGGTGCAGATGTGGAGTGGGCTGGTCCCACACCCACGTGTGGTGGATGAAAGTTCGTAAGGGGTATCTCGGGAGTGAGGAGTCCTAGCCCCACACTGGGTCCCCCAGACTAGGGTTCCAGTGCCAGGAAGATAAGTCCCCACAACTTCTGGCTGCAAAAACCAGTGGGGATTGAATCAGGGGAAGAAACTTCTGGAGCCCAAGCAGTTCCTCTTAAAGAACCCACGCATGGACTCACCTACTCAGACTCACTCCCTCTGAGCTCCAGCACCAGGGAAGCAGCCTTAAGGTCACCAGTGGCATACAGGGAGAAACCGAAGTGGCTGGCATCAAGGTGAACAGAGGTCATTCTCCATTTTCTGTGCCCTCCCCCCACAGAGCCACAGAGCAGGTAAGCAGGTACCCCATCTGAGACTCTATCAACCTGGCTGACACTGTTTGCCCAGCCCTGGAGATAGATCCCTAGAGACTCTGCCCCACCCAACTATGGGCCCACCCAACCTGCTTCTCACATGAATGGCTGGTTATAGCAAATGCTTTATGACTTCCTACATCCTCTCAAACAAGCAACAGCTGGTTTCAGGGAGCCCCAGGCCCAGCACTAGCAGCAGCCAGCCTACATTCACAGCTTGGCTTCGCCTGGGACTCTCCAAGCCCAGCACAAGTAGCAGCCATCTCAGATTGCTTTACAGCTCAGGCAGGGTGGCCCCGGGCAGAACACAGGTTGGGGCTGACCTTGCCCTGCACCACCCCGGAAACCCCAGAGCCTGCGCACCCAGTGGACAGCTACAGACCACATCAGAGCACCACAACCCGGCCCCTGCACAGCTGATCCTTCACAGAGGTTAGTGGTCAGTGGTCACAGCTAGCCCTTGCAGCTGACTGGCCTGGGTCAATCCCTCCCATTGACCTGCCAACAGCAAGCAAGGCTCAACTACAAAAGGAGGGTGTACTCAGCCCACACAAAGGGTGCACCTCGAGTACCCAGCTCGAGTGACAGGAGGCTGTGCCACTGGACCCTACAGGACACCTAGTACATCAGACCACACTACCAAGACAGGGAGTGAAAGCAGCTCCACCTAATACATAGAAACAAACACAGGGAGGCTGCCGAAATGAGGCAAGTCAAATGGGTAGTTACAGAGTAGCCATGGGGTGTAAAATACAGTACAGGAAATGGAGTAGTCAAAGAACTTACTCACATGACCTATGGACATGAACAACGGTGGGACTGCCTGAGGGAGTGGGGGTGCTGGGTGGAGGGGGGTAAAGGGGGAAATCAGGACAACTGTAATAGCATAATCAATAAATTATAATTAAAATAATAAAAGCACTGTGATACTGGCATAAGGATAGACATAGATTAAAGGGACAGAATTTCGAGACCAGAAATAAACCCTCACATCTGTGACCACCAATTTTTGACGACGGTGCCAAGACCATTCGATGAGGAAAGAGCGGTCTCTCTGACAGGCGGCGCTGGGACAGTTGGCCATCCACATGCAAAATGATGAAATTGGATCCTTGCCTCACATTACACACAAAATTAACTCAAAATGTATTGGAGACTTAAATGTAAGAGCTAAATTATAAACTAGAAAAACCCACGAGTGAACAGAGTCAGGGCGTGCTCCCCCTGGGCAGGAGGGAGGGGTGCAGCGCAGAGAGTGCACAGGTAAACCGACGAGACGTGTGGTGTTTCCTTTCCAGGTTCGGGGGAAGGATGGGGTGTCTACTGCATCATGATAGCACTCTTGCATGTCAGGAATAATAAATACTAAATCTACCAATGGAAAAAGGGAGAAATATCACCTCCAAGCATTTGACTAAAAAAAATAAGTGCTTCATGACTTGATAAATTAACTTGATAATGCAGGAACTTCAGAAGTTGGCAAAATTTTTCTGTAAAGAACCAGATGGGCCCTGGCTGGTGTGGTTCAGTGGTCTGAGCGCCAGCCTGCAAACCAAAGGATCGCTGGTTCCATTCCTGGTCAGAGCACAGGCCTGGGTTACAGGCCAGGTCCCCAGTAGGGGGCGCATGAGAGGCAACCACACATTGCTATTTCTTCCTCTCTCCTACCCTTCGCCTCTGTCTAAAAATAAATTTTAAAAAACCCCAAAAAACCAGATGGAAGTACTTTAGGCTTCTCAGGCCAGTGAGTCTCTTGCTACCAGTGAGCTGTATTAGTCAACTACACAAAGCTTTCATTATTGCAGAAGTTGTGAAAGAATCGTCTTCAATTGTAGTGGAAATAAGAAAACCCAATAAAATGCATTAGAAAGCCACCATAAAAAGTTGTTGGCCCGTTTCTGAAGTTGATGCAGCTCCAGAAAGAACACTCCTGGCCACAGACCGCTCGGACCCAATTTCTCGTTGAGCACTCGGTGCACTCAGATCTACGACCGTGCGCTGGCAGGCCAGAGAAAGTGCGATTTTCCACCTGAAAGAGGTCCACCCCCCCACCCTCTGCGGCTGCACCAACTCCCACTCTGTAGGCGAAGTCAGGCCGAGGTCACTGGCTCTTCCCTGGCCCTGTGGCCGGACTTCTGTCTCTGCCTTGCAATGACCTATGTAAGAGAAGGTGTTTTTTGAGAGTCATTTTTTGTTTCACTAGGATATGTACACTGTTCCCTGGTACAAGTTAGCAGTGAACTGTTTCAGAAAAGACCGAAGCAAACAAGGAAGGAGATGATGATGATGATGATGTCCCTAATCATCAGAGAAATGCAAAATAAAACCACAACGAAACCTTTCCTCGCACCTGTCAGAACGGCTCTCATCAATAAATCAACAACCAGCAAGTGTTGACAAGAAACCCTCATGCATCATTGGTGGGAATGCAGACTGGTGCAGCCACCATGGGCAACAGTATATGGGTTCCTTTAAAGATTAAAAATAGAGCTACCTTATGACCCAGCAATTCCACTCCTGGGCATTCATCTGAAGAAAACACCAACACTAATTCAAAAAGATACATGCAGCCTTCTGTGCACTGCAGCATCACTGTTGATAGCCACGACATGAAAGTGACTTAGATGTCCACTGATATATGATGGATGCAGAAGTGAAGTGTATATACAATGGAATATTAGTAATAAAAAAGCAAAATCTTGCCATTTGCAACAACATGGATGGACCCAGAGGGCATTGGTATTATGCTGGACAAAGACAAATACCACATGATTTTACTTATATGTGGAATCTAAAACAAAACAAGTGAATAAGCAAACAAAATAGAAACAGACCCACAGGTACAGAGAACAAACGGACGGCTACTGAAGGGGAAGGGGCAGAGACGGGGGGAGGGAAAGGATGTAGAAACAGAATTTGGCATAGTCTTGGAGTTTCTCCACACAAGATCTTTCTTTTTTTAACCGAAGAGAAAACTAGCACTAACTTCAGTGGAGAAATCTGGCGAACCAGACCTTGAACAAGCGCTCAGTCATCATCCCCAGCGATGAGACGTGCCTCCTGCTCCGCGGCACTGAGGACACAGCATCCCTTCCGTGCGCTCTCGCCCCGGAACGCATGATCTCAGTCGAATTGTGAGTCGACATCAAACTCAAACTGCGGCACATTTAACTGACCAGCACCTGGCAGCGGGTCAAGATCGGGAGAGACAAAGAAGGAGAATTACCCCGGACCAGAGGCGCTGTGGGAAACGTGCTGACTATGTGCAGCGCGGGCCCGGCTTGGCTTCTGGGCCAGAAGAAGAGGCAGAACTGCTCACGCCTGAGAAAGGTCTGCGGTCGGTTCCTGGTGCTGCATCACGTCACAGAAGGTGCTCACAGCTGGGTGCAGGGCACACGGGATCTCTCTGCATCATTTTTGAAATCTCTCTGTGGGTCTAAAATTATGTCAAAATAAAAATTGTAATAATTTTTTAAGTCATCAGCTGGTTGTAACAACAGCATTGAGCAAAGAGAAATTGTAAATAAAAAGAGACTCCAGCTCCTAATAGTGGGAGCTGGGGACTGGGAGGAGGGGACAATGGGGAGAGGCATTAAGGGGGTTGGGGGCTCAGATTTGCAAGTGAAAAGGTCATGGGACGGATGGTGGCGAAGGTTGTACAACAAGTGAGTCTGCTTAGTGCTGCTGAGCTGTGCGTGCAAAAGTGGTTAAGGTGGCAAATGTGACGTGTATTTTGCTACAATAAAAGAATAAGGAAGGAAGGAAGGAATGAAAGGGAGGGAGGAAGGAGTTAAAGGAAAGGAAAGGAGAAAAAGAAAGATAATCAGTAATTACCTCAAAAAAAAAGACACTAGGCCTTTGGCGGGGTCACGCAGGTGATTATAAATTCACAGGACAAAGAGATCGGAAAGCCACACCTCTAAGCTGACAGCATACTTCCGGTGAGGTATGGCCATTTTAAATCATGACCACAAATCCTTTGACACTTACATCACTGACTGGCGGGGTCCACGTCCCCTCCGGGGTCTGGGCGGGCTTGTGACTGAAGACGAACAGAAGACAGGGGAAGCGGTGCTAAGGGGTCCCCAAGGGGAGGCCAGAACAGGCCCTCAGCTCGCCCTGGTCCCCTGCAGACAGACAGCGCTCGTGGGCAGTGTCTCCCCAGGACGGCCCCTCGGGCCCCAGCCACACGGAGTGGCCACGTACAAGTCTTACAGTCCCAGCTTCCCACCCAGACATCACCCCACGGAAACCAGTGTCCCCACCGCACTTGGCCTCAAAGACTGATCCACGGGGGACCAGCACCCACGAGCGTTTCCAAGTGACTGGTGCTCACAGCCTGGAACCGGGTGACGGCCGTGCGGCGGCGGCGGCCAGAGCAGAGGGCAGGGCCAGGCCCAGTGAAGACGGCGGAGCGCCAGTCCACACAGCAACACTCCTGTTCTCACCACAGCAAATGCACTTGTTTGGGGATGGTGGGATTAAAATGAACTTGAAAAATAAAGCCCTTCCATCCATGATCAGCCACTGGAGACTTAGCTCATTGGGAGCGGGGAGCGGGGAGCAGCAGCCCACAAGGCTGAGGGCTCAGGAAACGGAGCTGACTGCAGCCCCTGCTGGGGCCTTGTCCCTACCATTAAAACAAAGAAGAAAACAGCCCCTTGAGTGAGAGGCAACTGTGGTATCTCATACCGCAGTGATAACATAGTAGTATCATCCCTATTTTGCAGATGAGAAAACTGAGGCATGGCGACATAACTAACTTGCTCAAGGTCACACAGCCAGAAAAGGGCAGAGGCCAGGATTCGAACCTGGGCCTCTCTGGCCCCAGAGGGCTCACAGTGTTGCGCGAGCACCGTGCCAGGCACGAGAGGGTCGGTGTGAACAGCGCATACCCAGCCCCCGCTTCCGTGGCATTTGTTGGCAAGTAGGAGAGACAGACTGTAAAACAGGAAATTCCTATTCTATTCTGCAAGGGATCATGGGTCCATAGATGAAAGGGTGTCCGTGCAAGGCAAAGAGAATTTAAGATTTCAATTTCATCATGGTGGGGAAGAGGGGGCAGGGGAGGGTGTTCCTGGAAGAAAGCACAGCTCGTACAAAGATGAGTGACAGAGCCCAGCATCCAGGGCACCGGGGACAGATGAAGACTCACTGGCCCCATCATCCATCTCACCTTTACTTCTGTCGACCGCCCCTCCAAAGGACAGCCGCAGGCTCCCTACCGCTCAGACGGGGTCAGTGGGGAGCTGGCCCCTGGCCCCTGGTCCCTGGAGGAGGCAGAGGGCTGCTGGCTGTGCCCAGCTGACACCCATTGTCCCAGCGGTTCTGCCCGGGCCCAGCTTACAGGCTCCTCCACCGAACGAATCTTCGGGAGACGAAGGGGCCACCCTGGGCCAGCTCTGTGGGCTTCAGCCCTCTTTCACAAGTCCCAAGACCCAAGTGAATGCCTGAAACTGTGGACAGTACTGAGCCCTATAAATACTTATATATATATATGATTTTATTTTGATCTATTTTAGAATAGGGGAGTAAGAGAGGGAAAGAAACATCAATGTGTGGTTGCCTCTTGTGCGCCCCTCACCAGGGACCTGGCCAGCAACCCAGGCATGTGCCCTGAATGGGAATCGAACCTGCAACCCTTTGGTTTGCAGGCTGGCACTCAATCCACTGAGCCACACCAGCCAGGGCTAAATACTATATTTTCCCTACACAAATATACCTAGGATAGTTTAATTTATTAACTAGGCACAGTAAGAGGTTAGCAGTAATAATACGATTACGGGATGGTGTTATAGTTGTTCTATAAGGGTTATGTGGTGAGTGTGACTTGAGCAGAAGGGCTGATGCCGAGACAGTCAACCCGATCACCTGGACGCTCCTCAGTGGCTGGCTGACGGGAGCGTCACAATGTGGAGACGCCAAAGGGAAGATTCTCTTCCCCCTCCTGCAGCCTGGGTTAGGGTTAGGGTTAGGGTTAGTGACTTCATCATGCAACTCAGAATGGTGTGCAATTGAAAACTTAGGAAGTGTTTCTTTCTGGAATTTCCCATTTAACATTTTCGGACCACCGCTGACTACACATAACTGGAGCCCTGAGAACGAACCCGTGACTCAGCAGGACGGCTGCTGCACAGACAGCACTGCCCCTGGAGACTTCACCCTGCCCAGGACTTTGCCCAGGGAGCTGAAGTTCCCTTCTGTTCTACACTGAGGTAAACCAGGTCTAAGGGCCTGAACTGTGTCCACCCCCCTCCAAATGCATGTGTTGAAGCCCTAACCTCAGGACCTTAGACTGACGGGACAGAGAGACGGAGGTCTTTACAGAGGTGATCAAATTAAAGTGAGGTCAGGGGGGCGGCCCTGACCCAACAGGACTGGGGCCCCTACAAGAAGAGGAGATCGGGACACAGACTGGCACAGAAGGACGACCACGTGAGAACCAAGGGGAGAGGCCTCAGAAGGAGCAACCCTGCCAACACCTTGACCTTGGCCTTCCAGCCTCCGAGACTGAGAGCTGATCAGTGTCTATTGTGGGAGCCCCCAGCCTGTGGCACTTTGTTCTGCAGCAGCCCGAGCAGCCTAACACAGGGCTCCCCGAGTCTGGGAACCAAAGCGCGGGAGGCGAATAGAAGTGATGGGAAGTGGGATGACCTCACGTGGCACTAAATAACTGAATCCCAAAGGAGGACATTCGGTTCTAATTCTCTCAAAATTCTTCTGTTGGGTCCAGGCACCAAGACTCAGGTGTGTGTTACTTACTAGCCAACCTAATCCTTGCAAACCTCCCCTCCCCTTTCAAAAACTGAGGTATAATTTACATGCCATTGAAGTCCAAACAGTAAGTGTGCTGCTGGACGGACTCTTACATCTGCACCCATCAGGACATTCCCGCCTGCTGTGCCAGGAACGCGTCTCCCCAGAAGGCACACGGTGAGCCCTCGCCCAGTGAGGCGTCAGGGCACTGACCCCTGCATAGTCGAAACTCCACGCAGAAGTCTTGGCTCCCCAGGCACGTCAGTGCTAGTGGCCTCCCGTTGACCGGAGCGTTAGCTGTGGTATGCACAGTTGACGGACACGTATTTCTTATGTTCCATGGATTATGCACTGCGTTCTTACAATAAAGTGAGCCAGAGAAAAGAACACGTTATGAAGAAAATTGTAAGGCAGAGAAAATACATTTGTGAGTATTTACTGGAAAGAAGCCGTGCGGGAGGGGACCCACAATGGCCAAGCCGTGTTGCTCCGAGGTCAACAGCGTGGGAACCCTGCCTCCCTGTGCAATGGTGTCAGGGGGTGGCAGGTTTGGGGGTGACTAGGTCACCAGGGTGGAACCCCCTTGAATGAGGTGAGTATCCTTATAAAAGAGACCTCAGAGAGCTCCCTTGCCCCTCTGCCACATGAAGACACGGCAAGAAGGTGCCGTCTATGAACCAGGAAGTGGCCATCACCAGACACACAATCTGCCGGCACCTTGAACTTGGACCTCCAGCCTCTGGAACTATAGGAAATAAATGTCTGTTGTTTATAAGCCCCCCATTCTCTTGTGTTCTATCTTGGCACCTCCCCCTGAAAGTTCACTGGGGGCCCCTCCTAGGATGCTCTCAGCCCAGGGAGAACCACTGCTGCGACTCCCATCACCGCAACCCGATGTTGCCGGTTCTTGAGCTTCGTAGGAGTAAAATCACGAAGCACGTTCTCTGTGGGGTCTGGCTTCTTCCATGCAGGTGGTTCTGTGCCGCTTCTGGGACTCGGTTCCCGCTTTGTTGTTGCTGCCCACGTAATAGTCTGTGGCTGGATCATCCACTCTGCTGTTGATGAGCACTCGGGCTGCTTCTGGCTCAGGACCGCAGCTGCTGTGAACATTCTTATACAGAGATGCGAATGTCATTCCATAGGATGACAGAATGCTATGCAGCAATGAAAAAAGCCCACCATCATTGGGTAAACACTCAGGAGGGGGATTGCTGGATACTCTAATCTCCTAACTTTTTTTTTGCCTTTAAAAAAAATGTTATTTATTTATTTCTAGAGAGAGGGGAAGGGAAGGAGAAAGAGAGGGAGAGAAACATCAATGTGTGGTCACCTCTCATGGGCCCCCAACTGGGGACATGGCCTGCAACCCAGGCGTGTGCCCTGACTGGGAATCGAACCTATGACCTTTTGGTTCACAGGCTGGCACTCAATCCACCAATCCTCACCAGCCAGGGCTGTTTCCTTCATATATATTTAAAGTAAACTTGATTTTTTAGAGAAGTTTTAGGTTCACAGCAAAAGTGAGCAGAGGGTATAGATTTCCCATAAGCTCCCTACCCCACACAGGCACAGCCCCCTCACCAGAGTGAGCCGCTTGTCACCCCCGATGAGCAAACACTAACTCATCATCACCCCGAGTCCTTGCTGGCATTAGGGTTCGCTCTTGGTGCCGTGCATTCTGTGGGTTTAGGCAATTGTATGGTGACGTGTACCCACCCTTACAGCATCACCCAGAGCAGCTTCACTGCCCTGAAAACGCTCTGTGCTCCCCCTACTCATCCCTCCCTGGCAACCTCTGAGCCTTCTGCTGCCTGCATAGCTTCATCTCTTCCAGAAGGTCACAGCGTTGGAACCATGCAGTTTGTAGGCTTTTCAGGCTGGCTGCTTTCTCTCAGTAACATGCATGTAAGTTTCCTCCCTGTCTTTTCACGGCCGGATAGCTCATTTCTTTTTAGCAGCAAATAATATCCCATTTTCTGATGATAGTTTGTTTATCCATCAACTATTGAAGGCATTGCTGTGTTATAAGATAATTTTATGTGTTTTTTAAAGATTTTATTTATTGTTTTTAAGGAGAGGAGAAGGTAAGAAGAAGGAGGAAAGAAACATCAGTGTGTGGTTGCCTCTCACATGGCCTCCTCTGGGGACCTGGCCTGCAACCCAGGCCTGTGCCCAGACCGGGAATCGAACCTGAGATAGTTCATTGCCAGTGTATGGAAACACAACTAGTTTCTGTATTTGGATTTTTGCATCCTGCAACTGTGCTGAATTCACGTATTGTTCTAACCATTTTGGGGGGATCCTTTAGGGGGGTTTTCTATGTAGCACCATGCCATTTGCAAACACATGATAATTTTATTTCTTTTCCCATTAGGATGGTGTTTACTTCTTTTTCTTTCCTGATTGCTCTGGCTAGGAGACGGAGCATGGGCATTCTTGCACCGCCGGCCACGTGAAAGGTGGTCCTAATCTTTCAGCTTCTCACTGTTGAATCTGACATGAGGTAATGGCTGAGGTTTGAGCGTTCTTCATATATTTAAGATAGCAGTCCTTCGTCAGACGAGCCTTTTGCAAATATATTCTCCCATGTATTTATTTTTATGATGAGCTGTCTGATACACAGGTAGCACTGAGGTGGGATAGTGAGAAGCTGGGAAAATTCCTCAGCCATTGGAGCAGGAAAACTAAGACAAATAGCTGGACAAACTGCCCAGCAATTTATAGCCAGATGCAGATGGTCACCGCCCCAGAGATGACATCCAGGCCTCAGTTGTATTTCTGCTCCAGGCCCAGAAAAGCAGCAAAACCAGGCGGGCGATTCCAGGACCAGCTTCAACGACCAATGACCTCCTTCCCCGGGTACTGACCAGTTAGTGGAGACCACGACCCTGGAAGGGCCCACCTGGAAAACTGATGAATATTCTGCTGAAGCCCTCCCTTGAGACCTTCCCTAAGATTCCTGCCTGCAAGAGAAAGATAAAAGCCACAAGACAAAGGCCCCAGCCTGCACTCTCCCTCTGGGGAGCAGCCCACACCATTCCCTCCCCCCCTCCCCACAGGCGTGCATCTCTTAAACTCTGAGGGTCCCCACAGGACTTGCAACCAGGGGAGCAATCAATGGGCAGCTGGCAGCTTGTCCCAGGCCAACCCCTGGACCTGTCTCCAAGGTCCCCTTTTCTCCGACTTCCCAGAGAGCTTCTCCAGTGCTTCCTCTGTGCCGAGCCCTTTCTGTGTCACCGTCCCCAGATTTATAAGCGTGCCCTCACAGTCACCTGGGCTCGTGTCATGAAATCTTTCCCCTATGACGTCAAGAACCCACACACTCCAGGCGGGCTGCTCGGGGCCAGGCCCCTGGCTGGTAACAACATCATTTGCGGGTCTACAAAGCCTCCTTGTGAGCCCAAAGGACAAGGGAGCTGGTGGCAGATGCTGGCCAACCAGCGAGCACTGCTCAGACCACGCAGTGCTGCAGACGTTCTGCTGATGGAGGTTGAACGCAAGGACCAGTCCCGAATCAAAAAATCTTCTTTTATAAAACACCTCAAAAGCCGTATTCTTCCCCTGCTCAGCCAGCAACCACTGACTTCATTAAAATCCAGTAGAAAGAGGAGAAAGGAAGCTGGCGAATTCTGATTCTCTCTTTGCATCTCAATGGGGGCAGACAATGGGCAGCTGCGGCCGGAGGGCTTCAGGCGAGACTGCGCCCCCTCGCCGGCTCACAGAGGGGCCTCCGTCTGGGGCTTTGTTCCCAGGCACCGCCTGGCTGCCAGCCTCTCCGGCGGCCTGTGGGGCTCCGGCTGAATAAACCCTCTGAAAGGCCAGCCTTGCAGCATTGAGGTCAGCAGGTTCCCAGCTCTGGGATGACTAGGTTGGCTTAACCCCCTCCCTCCCATCCTGGGAGCCCTCACAGGGGACACAGAGCAGGAAAGTGGCAGAGAGCTGGGGCACTTGTAAGTCGCTCCTCCCGGGGCCCCCTCACCGTCCTGGGTCTGAGCTCTCACCGCAGTAACTTTGGCGACTGGCCGTGGCCCACCGGGAACCTTGCTGAGCGACTCCAGGTGCGACACGGCGGGCGACTCAGAAAGTGAGCGCGCTGACAAGCGCTGGCCAGCGCGTGTGGGAGAGTCGAGCCCTCATTTACTACTGGGGGGTATTTAAAATGGCGCAGCTGCTTTGGAACAGTTCGAAATTTCCTCAAAAGGTGAAACGTAACATTAACATGTACCGTGTTTTTCAGACTATAAGATGCACTTTCCCCCCCAAATTTGGGAGGAAAATGGGGGTGCATCTTATAGTCCGAATGTAGCTGAATTATAGTCTGAATGTTATTTATGTTATTAAATATTTTACCACATTTTTTGCTTCAAAAATTTTTTTTCCTATTTTCCCTTTCTAAAACCTAGGTGTGTCTTACGGTTCAAAAAATACGGTGACGCAGCAATGCCACCCCTGGGAACAGAAAACATACATTTGCTCACTCATATGCAGCCCTGACTGGTGTGGCTCAGTGGGTTGGGCGTCATCCCGCAACCCGAAAGGTCGCCAGTTTGATTCCCAGTCAGGGGACATGACTGGGTGGCAGGCCTGATCTCCAGCGGGGGGCAGTGCAAGGCATCGGGTCCGTGTTTCTCTCCCTTCCCTGCTCTCTAAAATAAATAAATAAAACCTTAAAAAAAAACTTGTATGCACATGTTTATAGCGGCATGATTCACAGTAGCCAAAATGTGGAAACAACCCAAGTGTCCGTCACTGTCCAGTGGGTACACAAGATGTGTCCGGCCGCACGACAGGACATCACCCAGCCGTGGATAGGAGCCAGACACCGACCCCCCACAGCGTGACAGACCTTGAACGCATGGTGCTCAGTGAGAGAAGCCAGACATAAAGGCCACACGGCATGTGATTCCATGTATGTGACACATCCAGAACAGGGAAACCCACAGAGACAGGAAGTGGATTAGTGTGTGTTGGGGATGGGGGGTGACTGCTGATGGGGACGGGGTTTCCTTTTGGGGTGATGAAAACGTTCTGAAGTTAGATACTAATGGTATAGTTGCACAACTCTGTGAAAGCACTAAAAACTACTGACTTTAAAGTAGTGAATCTTATCCTAGGTAAAGTATCTCAGTTTAAAAAACTTTTTTTTACCCTTCAGGGCCTCCCACGGCAAACTCCCCACCCCAGGCTGTTCCCTCTGCCCAGAGCACCCATCCCTACGCTGCCCAGTTCTGCATCTCCCACCCACCCTTCAGGTCCCAGTTCACACTTTTTTTTTAAAAGATTTTATTTATTTATTTTCAGAGAGAGGAGAAGGGAGGGAGAAAGAACAATGTATGGTTGCCTCTCACATGGCCCTCACTGGGGACCTGGCCCGCAACCCAGGCATGTGCCCCGACTGGGAATCGAACCAGGACCCTCTGGTTCCCAGCCCGCGCTCAATCCACTGAGCTACACCAGCCAGGCCCAGCTCACACTTTTGCCTGAAGTCTTCATGGACCCCCTGCCCCAGCCCAGGTCAGTCCCCCTTAAAACATCCACCTACCTCCCTGTTCCTTCTCAGCACTGATACAGTTGTGATTTGGGGTTTGTGTGTGTGGTTATTGAATGTTGGTTTCTCTCCACTGAATTGTAAGGTCTGCAAAGGCAGGGATCTGGTGCTTCTCGGTCACCTCTGGGTTCCCAGCACAGGCCTGGCACATAGTGGGTGCTCAGTAAATATTTGTTGAATAGGCAAATGAGTAAATGAAGGAGTGAGACAGTGAATGAATCTGGACGTCTGGCAAACACTTGTTAACCCGACACCTGACATGTGGCGGGCACCGTGGCAGCTGTGAGGACCCGGCCGTGAACAGACGCAGGACAAGTGCGGTGTGGCCAGGCAGCTGCGGGCGTGGCCCTGACTTCTGCCTCCTGGTGGTCATGTCCTTATGGGATCCCCACCCCTTGAGTGTGGCTGGGACCTAGTGACTGGCTTCAAACACGCAGAATGAGACAAAAGTGATGTAATGTCATTCCAAGATGAGGTTGAAAATGTCTTGCGCTCCTGCCTTGCTCATGCTCTCTGGCCCACACACTTGTGTGCTGTGATGAAGTGAACAACCACGTGGAATGCTCACGTCAGGCGGAGAGAGGGTACCCCGGCCAACAGCCAGCGAGGCTGAATCCTGTCCATAGCCGCAGGAGTGGGCCTGGGAGCAGACCCTTGTTCGGTTCAGCCTTCAAAGGAGGCTTGGTCCCTGGCCAAGACTGAGTTATAGCCTGAGGGACCCTCAAGCAGGGGATCCATTGAAGCTGCACCCAAAGTCCAGGCCCCATTAACTGTGAAATAATAAATGTTGTTGTTTGAAGCTGGTACATTTTGGGATTACTTGTTATGCAGCAGTAGCTGACTGATACGATGCTTGGCCACTGTGTCAGGGGCATAGAGGGGCTCAGCAAATGTTAGTGGGTTTGATTACTCCTGACTTGGGGCAGGCTATCCAGACGGACGTGATGAGCCACTTCCAGAGGAATGAGATGTCCTAGTGGGGACCCAGACCCCCCAACACACACACACACACCCTCATCTTCAAACAGACTACAGCGAGTCCCACAGAAGACGGCCACCACCTGGGGCCCCAGCACTGTGTTCAGTCACCCCGGGGTTCTGTTTTATGTAGTCTTTCTCAGCATGTGGCTTTTGGGGTATCATAGCACCCTCTTTTGGCGAAGAGACGGGTCCTCCCCTCACCTCATGCAGATCTGCACAGTGCAGGGGGATGTCAGGGCTTAGTCTGGGTCACCCTTTAGGCTGGCTTTGAAGCTGGTATAAGTGACATGAGAGGAGGGAGACAGCAGGAGGCCATGCATCAAAGCTAACTGTTCCCCCATTTCCACTCTGTATGCACCCCCCTTCCCCACCAGGACAGCTGGAAGTGGTTTCTGTCCTTTGCTGTGGAAAAGTCCCATGAGGCACAGCATGTACCGAGCACGGGGCACAGTGACTGGGAGACAGAACTCAACTGCAACCAAGTGTTCCTGCACGGCGAGACCGGCCACAGTGCAACCTCCGCCGCAGACCAAAGTCGTCTGGGAGGCTCTGAGGGGGGTGGCACCCTTCAACGGCCCGGGTCTGAAAGGCCGTCCTCGTGTCAAGTTTGCGGGCTGGCTCTGCGTTCCACCATGCTCTGCTTCCCACTCTGGAACCTGCTCCCCCGGACCTCCACATTCACTTCTCCGAAATTGAAGTTAACATCCCACTAGACTAAAAACACCCCCCAGTGGTTGCCTGTTTTTTGTTGTTGTTTTTTCTTAAATAATCTAAATAGTGTTTAGGGTTTAAGAGGGAAGAAAAAACCAATTACATCTTTGAGGGAAGAGAATCGTAAATCACAGCATTACAGGGAGAATATGGGCAACTCAGGCCAGGCCGCGAGCCGGCGACAACTTCTTATCTCATTACAGTTTAATTAAGAATTATGTCTCAGAGTCTTCTGTTTCATTATCACCGGGCCCAGCTGACTCCTAATCTCTCTTTACCCGGCATACAGGAGGGTCTGGTCCAAGATGTGCGCTAATGAATTTACAATTCTCTCTTTGGGGAGCTTTAATAAAATTAGCCCGCACAGGAGATGAACGCAGATAGGGTAAACTTCTGGAAGGAACATTTGCTTTCAGTAATGGGAGTTCTGGAGGAAAGGGCCAAGGGGGCCCCTAGGGGGCGCTGTGGCCGCTCAGGAAGGCTCCCAAGTAGTGCGCTGTGTGATCTGGGCCACATTTCACTCCTCTCTGGCCAAGGAAGTTCTGCCTTCATGAGTTTCCCTATAGATATTGAGCACCTGCTGCAGACCAGGTCTCAGGTTGGGAGCCTTAGAGCCAGGGTGGGTTTTCTGCTCTTAGGGGAGCAGGTAGATGAGACAAAACTCTAAATCATCTACAAAAAAATTGTATAAACATGGCTATGAGAAGTTCTCCAAGGTCAGCACAGTAAGGTGGGGAAATCTGGAACAGGATGGATGCCATCAAACTGGATGATGGCATCAGGGGAGGCTTACTGGAGGAAGAGGCATTTAAGCTACAACCCAAAGGACAAATAGGAGTTGGTCAGGAGAAGGACAGGTAAAAGGTGCTCTAGGGAGCAGCCTGGGCGAGGGCCTGTGAGATGCAAGGGAATTTTAGGAATTTGTGGGTAGGAAGAGGCATGTGAAATGAGGTCCAGGAGGTGGAAGCAAGGGTTGCAGGACTTTGAGACCCACATGGAGGAGTTTGTCCTAAGGGCGATGGGAAGCCCTGGAAGATGCCTCCATCACTGTTGAGTGAGTGGATGCAGCTCACACCCTGGCCACACCCTCGCGCTCCCCTCAACACTAAAAGCAGATTGCAAAACCCCAACTCTGCCTATAGGATTCTTTTCTGGCTGCAGGAGCTAGTTCAGCCCTGTGCAGAGTGAGCTGGGGCACTGAGGACTTGCTGGCCCTAGCCCAAAACTCACCCATCACTCACCCCTCACTTGTAGGACAGCAGGACTTGGTGGATAACACCCCAGCTCTCTCATTCTCCAGGTGGGACCACCAGGGTGTGCTCCACAGTGTCTCTAGGGGCCCCCGTTACCCACACCGGCTCACAAACACACTCTGTACCAGCTCCCTTCCTTCCTCCGCTCACTTTGCCACCCCCCCAGGCCTTCCTAGGGTCACCTCTCCTGTAAACTGCTTGCCCCCGAATCCTTGTCTCAGGCTCTCCTTCTGGGGAGCCCAAACGAAGATAAATATTAAATATCAAAGTGATAGTGATCCAGACAAGATAGACAGTGGCTCAAACGAGAAAAACAAAGCATCTGAACGTGAACACATCCACGGGCATTAGGGTCCCAGCCTTTTTCTTCTTTCCACCCTCCTCTGAGTCACCTAAGGATGCAAGCGCCAGCCATCACAACTGCATTCCAGACAGCAGGAAGGAGAAATGAGGGAAGGACAAAAATTATGTGCCTTTCATCTGAATCAACTTCCTTTAAAGGAGGATCCCTAGAAATCACACACAAAATTTCTGCTAGGATCTCAGTTGGCCAGAATATAGTCAAAAGATCACATCTACTTGCAAAGGAGACTTGGAAACATTGTTCTTTTTTTCAGATATTCTCATCTTTGATGAAAATGTTTCTTTAAAAAATGTATTGAATTAATTGGGATAACATTTATTAATAAAGTTATATAGGTTTCAAGTGTACAATTCTATAATAAGTCATCTGTGTATTGTATTGGGTATTCAGCACTCAAAGTCAAGTTTCCTCTTTGTGGAAAATTCTGTTCACAGGGATCTTGGCTGACAGTGACAGAATCCAGCTCTGGATGGTTTTAAGAAAAAAGGTCGATTTATTAAAATGATATTGAGAAGTGCAAATTAAAGCCATAACAGGATACCTCTTCCTAGTCACTAGAAGATCACTAATAGAACGTTCTATGGCAATGAACGTGGCAGCGGCTAGCTAGATGTGGCTCCTGAGCCTGTGTAACTGAAGGACTGGATTCTTGTTTGTTTTATTTCCCTTGAATTAAGTTGAACTTAAATAGCCCCATGTGGCTAGCGGCCACTACGTTGGACAGTGTGGCTCTGGAACGCCTAACGTTTAAACAGACTGACAACCTCAAGCGTCAGCGAGGATGTGAAGTGACCGGAACACGCAGACATCGCTGGCGGGGATGGATGCAAAACGTGGCAGAATCACTTTGGAAATATCTGGCAGACTTTTATAAAGGTGATGATTTGCTTTGTTAGGACCCACACACCCTACTCCTGGGTATTTACCCAGAGAAAGGAAAGCAAGTTTCCACAAAAACCTGCAGACACGTTGTGCGTATGGCGGCCTTTGTATCATACCCCACACTGGGAACCCCTGGAGCAGCCCCGACACATGAATGAACGGAGCGGCAAACCAGTCCGTCTACAACATGGGGCACCATTTATCAATAGAAAGGAATGCAGCCCTGGCTGCTGTGGCTCAGTGGATTGAGCGCGGGCTGCGAACCAAACGGTCGCCGGTTTGATTCCCAGTCAGGGCACATGCCTGGGTTGCGGGGCCAGGTCCCCAGTGAGGGCCATGTGAGAGGCAACCACACATTGATGTTTCTCTCCCTGTCTGTCTCCCTCCCTTCCCCACTCTGTAAAAATAAATAAATAAAATCTTTTTTAAAATAAATAAATAAATAAATAAATAAATAAAAAGGAATGCAATATTCATACAGCATGGACGGATTTCAAAACATTCTGTTACAAGAAGCCAGATGCAAAAGATGACATTGTTACTGACTGCTTTTACATAAAGTTCAAGAGCAGAACAAACTCATCCATTGCACTGCCTTGGTTTCTTATAGCTGCTGCAACATGTTACCCAAAATGCAGTGGCTTAACACAACCTCAGTGTGCTTCTTCAGCACTCTGGAGGCGAGACAGTCTCGTGGGGCCAAAATCGGAGCGCCTGGGGCTGGTTCCTTGGGGAGAGTCTGTGTGCTGCCTTCTCTGAATCCAGAGCCTCCGGGTCCTTGGCTCGTGGCCCCGTCGCCACCCTCACAGCCAGCAGTGGTGCATCGAGTGCTTCTCAGATCTCTCCCTGTTTTAAGGTCAGCTGACTAGCGACCGTCATTCCCCCTGCAAACCTGATTGCCCTTTGCCACATACTCCAGCATGTTCACAGGTTCCAGGTCAGGCTGTACACATCTTTGAGGGCCCCCATTCTGCGTACCAGGGAACACTGAACACAGT
Organism: Micronycteris hirsuta; assembly: GCA_004026765.1. Taxonomy (NCBI): domain Eukaryota; kingdom Metazoa; phylum Chordata; class Mammalia; order Chiroptera; family Phyllostomidae; genus Micronycteris; species Micronycteris hirsuta. The sequence goes on from PVJI01001080.1 coordinate 194,034, forward strand.
CAGATCCCTGGTCACTGCTAGGGGAGGAAGGTAACTGAAAGGGGACATCAGGGACCCTTTGGGGGACTGGCCACGGTTTGTGTCTTGCCCTGGGTGGTCACCATACTCTATGCAAATGTAAAAATCCACTGAGATACACACTACAGATAGATGTGCGTTACTGTGTGGCATGACCCGATCTTTTTTTTTTTTTTTTTTAAAGAGAATGATCTGACACCATATAGGCACACAAAAAGGTGCTCGCCATCATTAGCCAACCAGGAAACGCAGACTAACACCACAGAGAGATACCACGCCACACATACTAGAAAAGCTAAAAAAACAAAGAACAAAAACCAAAAAAAAAAACCCAACAACAAAACAGAACCTGACAACATCAAATGCTGGGGTGGATGTGGAAAAACTGGATCTCATGCATGGGTGCTGGGAATGTGCAACGGTGCAGCTACTCTGGGACATGGCTGGACGCCTTTGCAAAGTAAACACGGAGCTGCCATCCCACCCGGGAAGTGCGTTCCTGGGCATCCCTCCTGAGACATGAAAACATATGTTCATGCAAACACATGCACACAGTATTCATAGCAGCTCTGCTCATAATAGCAAAATTCTAGAAACCAGATGTCCCTCACACGATCCGGTGGTTGGACCAACTCCAGCAAAACAGTACCTGGACCATTGCTCAGCCATAAAAAGGGAAAAATGACTGGTCCTCGCAGCAACCTGGACAGGGCAGCGTGAAACAGTCATCTCGGAAGGCCCCCTGCTGTCTGATTTCATTCATACAGCATTCTCAAAATGGGAAACTACAGAGACGGAGAGCAGGTTAGTGGCTTCTTGGGGGCGAGGAAGTGGAGGCAGGGTTAATGTAAACAGCACGGGCCCTGACCAGTGGCCCTCGGCGGCTGGGCATCCTACTGCAAGGCAAAAGGTCGCCAGTTCAATTCCCAGTCAGGGCACCAGCCTGGGTTGCAGGTTCGGTCCCCAGACAGGGCATGTACGAGAGGCAACTGTGCGATGTTTCTCTCCCTACTCTCTCTCTCCCTCCCTTCCTCTCTCTCTAAAAATAAATAAAATCTTTTACCAAAAGAAAGAAATAGCACGAGAGAATGGCTGTGTGGGGGTGAAATGGCTCTGTATCCTGATGATGGTGATGGTGGAAGTGGGTACACGAAGCCACCCACAGAATAAAACTGCGTGGAACTCCCACAGGTACGCGCGCGAACGCAAGCTCGAGGAACTGAGACACCAAGTCCCCACGGTCTGGTCCACAGGGGGCGGTCCCAGCAGCGTCGGGCTGCCGGGCTCCTGGCCTCGGCGTCCCCGTGGGCCATGAGAGACACTACCGCTGGGGTGGCCGTGGGAAGCATGCGTGGGACTACCTACTATTTTTGCAACTTTCTGAAAGTCTATAATTATATCAAAATTAAAAATGAAAAAAACCAAAAGAGAAAGATCTGATTAGCAATGAATTAAGAGAGAGGCTTTTAGGAAAACTAATGGAACCTCCATTTCCCCCCCCAAATGCCCCTGTGACTGTTTTACACAGCAAAAATCAAGGTGTGTATGTCACTAGTGTGAACATTTGTTGGCAGAAAAATTGGCCCGTGCTGCCTTCCAAACATGCGACGTGTGTTTTACTCAAAGGCCTTGCCCATAGTTGCCATGGGAAGTTAAACTGCACAGACCACAGGACAAAATAAAGCAAGTTGCAGAGTTGGGTTTTGAAGATACAGTCGTCGCTGAACCCCTCCAGCTACTGCTTCACGTTCTGGCCTGTGGTCTGCGTGGATTTTCTGCCTGGTGCATCTCTGATCCTGTGAGCTTAGGGAGGCTCAGCGCCCCCAGGGCCCGGGCGCTTTCCACCCCGTCTGGTTCGCTCAGGAGGCCGTTACAAATCCCACCGGCAGGGTGGCTTAAACAACAGATGTTTATTTCTCCAGGACCTGGAGGCTGGGAGTCGGAGACCAGAATGCCCGCAGAGCTCCCCCGCCCCGGTTTACACGCGGCGCTTTCTCTTGCGTCCTCCCACGAGGCACACAGAGAGAGCTCTCTGGTCCCTTCATCCGCTTAGAGGACGCGAATCCCATCGAGGGAGCGCTAACCTCATAACCTCGTCCAAACCCAATTACCTCAAAGCGCCCCCTCCAAACACCACCGCGGAGGGATTAGAGCTGCAACTGAGAGAGGAGCGGGGGAGGGGCGCGCATCTAGTCCCCAGCACAACGCAGGGTAGCGGGGAGGAAGCCTAAGGCAATTTCCTCAAATAGAATCACAAGCCCACATTTTCTCCCCTGGGACCCAGGAACCACCCCCCCAATTGCGTGGGCTGTGGGGCTTCCAGGACAAGCCTGGATGGAGATAAAAGATGCTCTGAGCCTAGAGAAACCAGACCCGTGCCTGGCGGGTGGGAATGTAAAGTGGTACAGCCCCTCTGGGAAATAGCTTGGCAGGTTCTTTAAAAACGAACCACTTTCCATATGATCCAGCAATTGCACTCCTGGGCATTCAATCAGACAAATGAAAACTGAAGTCCACACGCCACTCGGACGCGCACGGTCACGGCGGCTGTCATCGTGGCGGGCACAAACTGGAGAAGGCCCACATGCCCCTCCACGGGAGAACCGTCAGGCAAGCAGTGGCCGTCCACGCTGACTGCTGCTCAGTGATGAGAAAGAACAAGGCACCAGGCTGGGTCTCCAGGGCTCAACTTTGATTTCAGCCTGTCTCGAAGAGCTGCGTGCTGTGGGAGTCCCTTTATGGAACATTTCAGACATGACAAAAGTTGGAGAGACGGAAAAGAGCGCAGTGGCTGAGGGGGCCGGAGCGGAGTGACTGGGAAGAGAGCTCCAGGCAGAGCCCCGTGGGAAGAAGTCAGTTCTGTATCTGGGCTCCACAGGCGATTGCCTGAACCCACACGTGCTGACGCTGCCTAGAATTAGACATTGTTCCAACGTCAGTCTCGTGGTGTAAAATGTAACCAGTAGAGGAAGCTGGGTTTCTCTCTGTATTATCTTAAAAAAAAAAAAAAAAAAGATTTTGTTTACTTTTAGAGAGAGGGGAAAGGAGGGAGAAAGAGGGGGAGAGAAACATCGATCAGTTTGCATGCGCCCCTACCAGGGACCAAACCCTCACACCCAGGCCTGTGCCCCAGGCCTGTGCCTCAGGCCTGTGCCCCAGCCGGGAATCAAATCGGTGAACTTTCACTTTGTGGGCTGATGCTCAACCAGCTGAGCCACCTCAGTCAGGGCTGCATTTTCTCTCTGTATTATCTTCGCAACTTCCAATGCGTCTACTCGATTTATTTCAAAATGAAAACTTAAAAAAAAAACACACAAAACAAACAAAAACAAACAGGGACTGACCTCTGTGGTCTTACACGCGACCAACCTTCCCAGCAGCAAAGCCTCAAGCCCAGACCAGACGCTTCCCGGGGAGACCCCGTTGTGCAGCATGAGCCGGCCCGGGGAGGGGCCTCTGCAGAGCTCTCAGCACCGCTGCCTGTAACAGGTGCACAAGGACTTCCTGGGACCAAGAGCTGGGAAATGCCACTTCACACACTGCCCATGACCCTGGCAGAAGCTTTACTTAAACTATCCTTCTTGGCCTCTTGGCGGAGATCAGGTGTGAACTAGCCTTGCCGACAAGGCGCACAGAAGGGTGGTCCATCGTTCGCCAGTTGTTCTCGCTGCGCTCTGGCCCCGGCGGGTGGCCCGAGGCACGCGTGCCTGGGCATCGGAGCAAGGTGCAGGGCCCAGCCCCAGAGAGCAGTGTGCCACCCCCCAAACCGGCTCTGCTGAGTGCTGCTTCAGGCCTCTGCTCGGGCTGCTCCTCCTGCCTGACAGCCCGTTTCCTGTCCCGCCAAGCCCTTTCTGGTTTTCATCCCAGTCTACAAATACATCTTCCTCTCCGTGAATCCTCTAAAGATTCAGTCTACTTGCACACACTCAAAAACATACCCACAGCTCCAGATCTAAGCAGTAAACACAGCTGTCCTTGGCAACCGGAACTCACAGAGAGATGGGTATGTAACACATCAAAATTAGGAAGCCGGGAAGGCTTCCCGCGAGAGGCAACATCCAAATCGAGAGCCAAAGAATAAACAGGAGATGGGTAAAGAAGAGGAGCCCAGTGTCCCAGGCAGAAGGCACAGCAGGTACAAAGGCCCAGAGGTGAGTTTAGGGACCTGCAAGTAGCCACACCTGGAGCATAAAAGCAAAAAGGGAGGTGACATCACAAGATGGCTATGTAGGTCATTCCCAGATGTTTTCAGGACCCACTGGGAAAACCCTGGAATTCAGGGGTGAGCCCGAAGCATCCCCCGCACCACGGAGACCAAGACAAAAGGGTAAGAGAAGCAATGGCATGCTTCTCCCTCCGCCCCAGCAGCGCAGGCCGAGGGCCCCCTGAGCTGGTGGTCCCTCCAGGGGAGTCACAGTGCCCAGGGTAGACATTCGGCTCACCCAGCGCTCTGCGTCACTGCCCAGGAACACCCCTCCAGTCTCAGCCCCCGGGGAGTGCAGGGGAATCTGTGGGGCTTGACCACTAGGAAGAGGACAGTGATGGCGAAGGGGGGCGGGGCTTGCAAAAACCAGCGCTCCAGTCTGGGCAGACCAAGTTCCCACCTGCAGTGTCTGAGGAGCAGTCGACCAGCCACAGCTTCGCTCACCTGCGGAGCCGAGACAGTGGCACCGGCTGGCCAGGGAGCGGTGGGGGCCAGGTCCAGTGGCCCCCTGTCCACCCAGAGGAGCTAATTTCTAGCCTCATTCACTGCTGCGTGTAGCTACCAGCCCCTCTTGGCCAGAAAGCCTGGCTGGGAACACCTGGGAGGCTGCTTGCAGGTGGCCCTTCCAGGATGCGGTGTTCATTCAGAGCCCCGCTCACCACTGAGTAGCCCCTGCCCCACCTGACCAGAGAGACCAGCTGGGAACACACAGAACACGTGGAAAGCTGTGCGGCGTGACCAGGCTGGAGCCGAGAGTCTGGCATGCAGAGCTGATTGCCCAGAGCAAAGCCGGCTGCCCCGTCCAGCAGCAAACCTGGGGCCGGGCCAGCTGAAGTCAAGCCCACAGAGATCACTGTGGGCCTTTGGAGCTGGTTCTTCTGCTGCACCTGGCAGAACTCATTCACAGCTCCACCCACTGCTGAATACAGCACGCAGCCCACCTGGCCAGGGAACCTACCTGGAGCACATGGGAGCTGCCCTGGCCGCCCACAGCCCTGCTCACAGTGCATTTGAGCAGACGGCACAGTCTGGCTTTCCAACCTGCAGAGCAAACCCAGCAGCCCCCCTGGTCAGGGACCGTGCAGTGCACGGCCTTGCCTGAGTTGGGTCCCCCTTGCAGGCACGAGGGCCCATCCTGCTGCCCAGTCGGGGCAGAGAAGCTAATTCATAGTTCCGCCTCCTGCTGAGTGCAGCCCCCAGTCCTACTGGAAAGGGAAGCCTGATCAGGGGGCCGGGCAGCTGCGGAGCCCACCCACTGGGCTTTCCTGGGCGGGGAACTGAGCCCGCAGTCCTGGTGGCACCCCAAAATAGACCCTGAGAGCAGAAAAGTGACATGTGACACAAAAGAGAACCCCCATAAAACTATCAGCACATTTTTCAACAGAAACTTCTCAGGCCAGAGGACAGCGAGATGACATATTCACAATATGGAAAGAAAAAATCGTTAAGCAAGAGTTCTATGCCTGGCAAAGCTGTCCTTCAGTAATGAAGGGGAGACTTTCCCAGACAAACAGAAGCTGAGGGAGTTCTGCCGACGCTCGCCCTGCCTTTCAGGAGAGGTGAGCGGGCGTTCTCCAGTGGAAGTAAAAGACGCTCAGTGACTCCACAAACACATAAGAAGGTGGCATAAAACTCTCCGGTCATGGAAAATGCAGGTTGGGGCAAAGTAGGTTTACAGTTGCAAGTGCATGAAACACAGAGTTTATTCTTGTGTTATAACTTATTAATTATTGTATTATTTTTCCATACAAACAACTGTAAACCTACTTTTGCCCCGCTCTGTAGATGGTCAAAGTTAGATTCTGCAATAAAATAACGATGCATAATTGACACACAACTCTAGTTCATTATTTTTATTTTTATTTACTTTTTACCCTCACTTGAGGACATGCTTATTGATTTTAAAGAGAGGGGGAGGGAGGCAGAAAGAGAAACATTGACATGAGAGAGAAGCATCAGTTGGATGCCTCTTGCACGTGCCCAGACCTGGAAATGAACCTGCAACTTAGGCCTGTGCCCTGAGTGGGAATCGAACCTGCAGCCTTTCAGTTTATGGGACAATGCTCCAACCAACTGAGCCACGTCGGCCAATGCACAACTGTAGTTTAAAAGTTAAAACCGGTTGCAGTAAAAATAACCATAGCTAGCATAATCTGTAGTGGGTACACAATATAAAGAATATATAAACTGTAACACCAGAAACGTGAGATATGAAGGGGAGAAGTAAACGTAAAGTTTAAGAATGCCATCGAAGTGAGGCTGCTACCAGTTTAAAACAGGGAGCCACCATCTTCGGTGGCTCTGTGCGCCCCGTGGCGACCACAGGGGGAAACCTGGGTGGTGACACAAAGGACAGGGGAGACGCCAGGCACACGGCGCCGCAGACACCCACACACACACCAGGACCGCGGGACGAGAAGCAAGGAGGGCAAGTCTACGAAACAACTGGAAACGAGGAACTAAAGGGCAATGGTAAGATCGTACCTTAATAATTAATTCAATATAAATGGATTAAAAGCCGAGAATGGGGAGCCATGGAAGGCTACTGAGCATGGAGGGGTGCTCCCAGCTTTGTGACTGACACGGACCCTTGCGGAATTCAAGACCCACCGTGTCTCTGGCTGTCCTCAAACTCTGAGGGCCTTGCCTTTCTTGCGCCCTGGTGTCTTTGCGACCGTGGACACCCTCCGCCCCGGGGAACTCCTTTCCACCCTCCAAACACTGGCTCCATCTGCAGCTTCCCCAAGCAGCTTTTTGGGGGCCCCACCCCAGCCCACCCTGGCCTCCCCCAGCTCCGACACACAGGATGAGGGATGTCTGGTTCTGGTGTTGCCTCCCCCCAATCTTGAGGCTCCATACGGCTGGGTCTGAGGCAGAGATGACACCATTAAATATCTACAACATAGACTTCTGGCCAAGATGGAGGCATAGGTAGACACACTGTGCCTCCTCGCACAACCAAAAGAGGGAAAAACAGCAATTTAAAAAACAAAAACAGCCAGATCTGACAGAAAACTAAACTGAGTGGAAGTCTGACAACCAAGGAGTTAAAGAAGACACATTCATCCAGAGGTAAGCGGGGCGGAGCCGGGTGGAGAGCACTCTGCAGGACGTGGTTTGTGGAGTGGTACTGACAACGCTCCAGCCTCCCGGAGAGGCCCGTGGCGGGCGCGCCTGGTCAAAACGTGGCAGGCGCACTCAGCGAAACCAGGGTTGAGACTGGTGGACTGGCCGGTCCCTCATTCTTGCACAGATAAACCGGGAGGAAAAGCTGGGGAGCAGAACAGACCGCATGGCCCACCAACGCAGGGAAATAAAGCCTCAAACCACTGATTGAAAACACCTGTGGGGGTGGAGGCGGCAGTGGGAGGAACTCCCAGCCTCACAGGAGAGTTCGTTGGGGAGATCCACAGGGATTTGGAACTGTGCAGGCCCGTCCACTAACCCCAGAGCCAGCAAAGAAGGGCCCAACTTGCTTGTGGGTAGCTGGGGCAGTGCGGAGAACAGAGCAAGTGCCATTGTTCTCTCAGGCCCCGCCCCCACAGACATCCTCACGGCACAACAACGTGGGTTACCCCGCCCTGGTGAACACCGAAGGCTCCGCCCCTTAAAGTAACAGGTGCACCGAGAAAAAAAAAATGGCCCAAATGAAAGAACACATCAAAGCTCCAGAAAAAAATACAACTAAGTGACGAAGAGATAGGCAACCTATCAGATGCACAGTTCAAAGCACTGGTAATCAGGATGCTCACAGGATTTGAAGAAAGATTGTCGCAATTACTTGAACAAATGAAGGATAATATAAAGTAAACGAGGGGAAATGTGCAGGGAACCAATAGGGATGAAAAGGAAACTGGGACTCAAATCAACGGAGTGGACCAGCAGAAAGAAAAAAACATCCAACCAGAAAAGAATGAAGAAACAAGAATTCAAAAAACTGAGGGAGGCTTAGGAACCTCCAGGACATCCTTAAACGTCCCAACATCCAAGTCATAGGGGTGCCAGAAGGAGAAGAGGAAGACCAAGGGATTGAAAACTTATTTGAACGAATAATGAAGGAGAACTTCCCCAAGCTGGTGAAGGAAATAGATTTTCAGGAAGTCCAGGAAGCGCAGAGAGTCCCAAAGAAGTTTTACCCAAAGAGGAACACACCAAGACACATCATAATGACATTACCCAAGATTAAAAATAAGGAGAGACTCTTAGAAGAAGCAAGAGAAAAGAGGACAGTAACCTACAAAGGAATTTCCATAAGACTGTCAGCTGATTTCTCAAAAGAGACCTTTCAGGCAAGAAGGGGCTGGAGAGAAGTTTATCAAATCATGAAAAGCAAGGACCTACATTCAAGAATACTCTATCCAGCAAAGCTATCATTTAGAATGGAAGGGCAGATAAAGTGCTTCTCAGATAAGGTCAAGTTCAAGGAGTTCATCATCACCCAGCCTTTATTATATGAAATGTTAAAGGGATTTATATAAGGCATGGAGGGATATCAACAGGGGAGTGGTAGGGGGAGAGAAGGGGAAAAGGTGCAGAGAATAAGTAGCA